>CP135581.1:6355347-6444591 GCA_032401905.1 Swietenia macrophylla
TAAAAAAATTTATTTTATTTTAAATAATTTATTACATTAAATATATTAATATATAAACTTTTTTTCAAAAAGTTATGATAAAGATTTCTTTGCCTTGGGAGGAGTCTTGACCATAATTAAGAGAAAGACAAATACTTTTATGGTTATTTTGAGAAGTTACTAGTCCCCTAAGTTTTCATGTTTTTACAAACAAGAAACTAAAATCTCTATTAATATCAAATAGGTCCTTAATTTCTAATTTTTCGATAATCAAACCACTTTTATAATATTAAAATTTAACCCACAAATTCATACAAATAACTCTTGAAGTTAAAAAATTGTTCAATTTCTATAAACATGTTTTTTTATTTTTAATTTAATTTATTCTATATATTAATCTATCTTATGACCCAAAATTATGAAGAAGTATTTCCCAAAGGAGTGGTATTGAAAGTGACAAATTAAAAAAGATATGTAAGCATAGAATAATGTATCTTTCTCAGTCAAAATCAATGCATTAAGAAATGATTGTTGATTGGGCAATTATAGTATGATAGTTGGATGGGAAATTTTGGTATATTTGGATGAGTGAATTTCAATCTTTTAGTCGAGTAATTTTGGAAGAGTTGATCCACGATCAAAGGTGAAGGATTTGAGGTCGGCAAATTCATGGCCATAGGAATGTCATTAGCCATTTTGAATTATACACGTGCACGCACATATACATCATTTAAAATAATATCAAACTCTAAATAAACGTTATATTAATTATAATTACAATATATTTTTTAATATCTAATTTGTATAATAAATACTTTAATAAAACTCATTAATGTCCAAAATTTGATGATCAATGTGGAGTTTTGGGTCATTTACTCATTTCTTACAAGGGCTTTTCAAGATCTATGCTATTATGGGACAAACGGAAATCCTACACTAATGATTGATAATTTAAATAGTAACAACTTGGAGCTTTCTTGACAAATAAACAATTAAGAGTTTAATAAAAATAGATTAAGAAGGTAATACTCCTAAGATTAATAATGATTAGTATTCATATGATGATGACATGCCAACCTCTAATAATGAAGATATGCAATGAAATCAAGTATACCACGACAACTTTTGTAAAGTGAGAAGCAACCTTTTGCTTGCTGGGCCAATAAATCAACTCCACCGTGAAAGTTTAAGACTCTGCAAAATCTACTTTCATTCTAAATAAAAAGCTTCACATTGCCATGCGCACTCGCGAATTTCTTCTTCTTTAGAGAAGTTAATAGTTTCCCAGAAGGTGAAAGATAGCAGCAGCACGGAGGGAAGGACGGATTGTGACAAGAAATTATAACCTTCACGCCGTTGTTCAAGAAATAGCTTGCTTGCAGGTTATGTCATCCTGCAACTTCTTTCTTACACAATTAAGGGCGAGGTACTGTAACTTTTTTATCCGCAGAGCTGCTGTACATATTTAAGCAAATGTCAATGAATAGATAGTAAGTATTAATTGTAAAGTAAAAATAAATGTTCATTAAAAATTTTGATTGCTGGGTTTTCTAAATTAAGAGCACAATCATAAACATACCTTAAATGGAAGAGACCGCCGAACCTTCAATGAACTATTTCAGTTTTAACGATATGGCTATGTAAGTAAATTTAACCAGAGGGAGTTACAACTCTGCGATCATTAATGTTATAAAACTTGTTGTATGAAATTCAATAGCAAGGTACTCCCTGTACAAGACATTTTCAAAAATGTTTCAAGAACAGCTTTAACCTTTGTCCACAATTTCAATATGCTTCTTATTGAGATCACTGCTACGGCAAACTTCAAGCAAACTGAATGGTAAATGGTAAACTCATCTAGATTTCAAAATTGATTCAACAATATTCTCCAAAGCAGATTTGGTTACGTAAACTTCAGGGTGTCTGAAGGTTGCTTTTGTCTAAGTTCCTTCACGTGCCACCAAAAATCTTGGTTAGTTTGGTAACCATATACACTTCAATGAGAAAACCTCAACAGGCATGAGCAAATGTTTCATCCACCATACCATCTCTGCCTCCATTGAAAGGATCACAATGCCTCTACAAATATAGCTTCCCCAAAATCAGGTAATAGCGATTGTGCGAACAGTGTAGGCTAACATGCAATTGCTAATTCTGAGCTCACCACCGTTTGTATATGTAGGTCAAGGTTTGGTAATTCAGCACAGTTTGATTTTACTTTCTGTTTCATCCACCATAGCGTCTCCGCCTCCACTGGAAGGATTGCAGTGCCTCAACAAATTCAGCTTCTCCAAAATCAGGCCACAGTTCTTGTGCAAAGAATAGTTCAGTATAGGCTAACTGCCATAACAGGAAATTGCTAATTCTGAGCTCACCACTGGTTCGTATAAGTAGATCAGGGTAGGGGAATTCAGTACAGTTTGTTGCTAGTTCCCTTTCAATTAGAGACTCATTGACATCATTAGGTTCAATAAGACCATCCTTTACCTTCGTGGCTATGCTTTGGCAAGCTTGAACAAGATCATACTGCCCACTATAGCTAACGGCCACAATCAGTTGGAATCGGGTATTGTTCTTAGTGTTCTCCTCCACATTGGTTACCAATTCTTCTAGGGACTTTGGCAGCTTAGAGATATCACCAATTACAGATATTCGAATGTTCTCCCTGACATAAGCAAACATAACAACTGGATTTATGAAATTTTCCCCTATTCTTTCCTAGCAGCTATAACTATTCAAGATTCAACATACTTTCATCAAGAGAATTATTGGGAGTATTTCAGGAATGTTCATGGCATTATCATGTTTGCAGTAAAAAATAATAAATTATTCACAAAGTATAATCTTAAATTTTGGAACTAAGAAATGTAAAAGCATCCAATTCCCAGAAGATGTGACAGCCGCAGATACAGGTTGCTCCCAATTCATAATATAAGAGCAGCAAGCGATCTTCCATTGAAGGGAAAGTTTGGATGATTCAGACATAATACATAGTAGGAAAATACATCTCTGGTCTCCAAATAGTTTCAGATTTGGATAAAAAATTGACACCAGCAGTGAAAATTTCAAATCATTTACCAAGCTCCAACCAAGATAAGTTAAAATAAGGCTTAAGAATCTACATTTACACAAATCTAAGCTGGAATCTCATAAAAACAGCAACATTTTAGGATCGAATTCACTGTCTAACCTTCTCATCATAGTGCCACAAAAGTTTCCAGATCATTTCAACATTTAATTTCAATACTGTACACAATATTTTAATAACAAGCAACTAGTTACAATAACTAAAAATAAGACATCTTTAATTTTTTTAAACTGTACCTCAAAAAGCTTTCCATTTCCTCCTTCACTCCCTTTTCAAACAAACTCATCAAACACTCAATTTCCACCTGCAACTCAAACCCACTCAACGTCAATATATATATATAAAGGAGCTACTATAAAATAGAATGAACAAAAGAAAAAATTACAGACTTTGGGACGAAGCCAATTATCGCTAGAGAAAGCAAAAACTGTTAGAACCCGAATACCCCATTTGCAACAGAGCTCGACGACGGTTTTCAGGGACTTGATACCGGCCTCATACCCTGATTCCATCGGCAGGCCTCTCAAGCTGGCCCACCTTCTGTTGCCATCCATAATCACCGCCACGTGTCTCGGCATAGACTCTCTCCGTAGCCCCATAGGCAGCGAATCATTCTCTACGGGAGCTTCATTAATAGATTTCACTTCGTCTTGGACGAGCAAGTGTTGCTGTTGCTGTGTGCTGGCACACAGGGGGCGTTTGATGAGGAGTGAGGAAGGGGACACGTGTGAGATGGATACGAATATGCGGGTTGGCACGTGCGTGAAGGGTGGCGGGAGAGACGACTGTAGACAGAAAACCATTGTTAGGGTTTTACGAGAGATATGTTGACTGCTTATTTTCAACCGTTCGCTATTCACCAGTAGGCTATTTGATTTTTGCCGCGAGACGGGGATTCAACGACCACAAAACGCTGTCGTTTGGCAGGTTGGAATTCTACAGAATGTGACGAGCAATTTTCCTCTTAAAATTTTGACAAAAATACAGTTACCCTCCATACTTTCAGACTGCAAATTTTGGAGTGGCAAATACCCTGATCAGTTAACATATCAATTAAATTGGAGGCAAAATTAACTTCTTAATGAGCCTAAATGATTGTGGGTAGAGAAGCAATACCAAATGTTGTTGAAATTTGACATGGAAATGGCTTACACACACTTCTTTGCCTGAATACTACAGGGCAACAAAGGCTCAATGTGGATTTCTACAACACTGAAAAAGAAAAATGTGCATGGAGGATCTAAAGAAGTTTTGGCTTCATTCTTGTGAATGAATCTTATTCGAAGCTCAATTAGAGTATTTCCTCCAGCCGCCATCGCATTTCAGTCGAAGAATTCTTTCCACTGACCTGCACATATCTTTGCTTGCTTCATTTGTTTTGGAACAAAACTGGGAAGTGTAGTTCGATGCCTCTGCTTCAACTGAAGGCTGATGCTTGTGACTTCTGCATTTAGCTTGTCTAATTTGGCCGATAGCTGAAATTAAGCAGGCACAAGAAGCCCATGGTCGTACCAATCTGTTCCTGGTTTTTGATCACTGAACAGCACCCAATTCATCAATGGAGATTTCCCTAGGGACCTTAAGATTTATTGATGAGTATCCCACCCAGCTCTGTCTAACTGCTGGATAAAATCCTCAAAACTATCTTCCATCTATGGAATGAAAGCTGGTAAGAGATTATCTAAGCCTTCAATCTGAAACTACCATATACAGCTCCTTACACCACATGGCACCATACAGCGGTACCAGTGAGAGCTGAGATGTTCAAAGGAACGCTTCCTATAATTCACATATAACTAGTAGATTACCTGTACCAAGTATATAGTAAGCTTATTAGAATCGTTTCTTCAAAGTACAACAAGATCTTCTTCAAAATTAATTGACCAAATTAACAGCTTATATTATCTTGATTAGGTACAGATGCTGAAGCAAAGTTAATGCTCAGAGATAAATCGACATGCCTTTAGGAGACTTGATGTGACTAATGCGTGACAGATCCATGCAGTAACATTGGTACGGAACTGTAGCAACATGTATTGCAAGTAATCATCTGAAACTGATCCTGCGTCAGAAGAAAGAAGATTCAGAAAGTTGAACTGCGGAGAGCTGTAAAATCAGAAAAAGAAGTTTCAAAAGATTGTGCAAAAATAAAACAAGTAAAAGTAAAAGTTCAAAGTCAAATCTTGTAACCTGGGAAACCGGCAGGTAAAACAAAATCCTTGACAGTACCAGGAAGCCAGGATAAAGATGTATCAGAAAGATGTGAGCCCCGTAATCTATCGTCCGCAGAACCATGTTCCACAACAAATGTTTGTAAAGAATCAAGATCATTCAATCTTGGTATTCTGGTTTTGTTTCTCGTGATTTTCCCCTGTGATTCTTTGAAACTGTTTCTCACTCGCTGTAATTAGATGTTTGACAATGTCAAATATGATAAGCCTAATGCTGCAATAGAAAAAGAAATAAAGGGTGTATTAGGTGATTAGAGTAAGAAAAATGAAAAGTGAAACTGAAGTTCAAAATGAAAATTAACTCATTTATTCTGTGAATAAGGAAAGAGTTAATGTCCTCTGCCATGAACATATAATAGTTGCAGCATAAATAACATCCTTCTCATATCAATCACTAGATTTGAATAACAAAGAAGGCACAGAGCCATCCTCAATGATGGAGCTGAGACCATAAATGATGCTAGAACTGAAACAAAGCACAATGGATTAATTGCATTTGCATGTGCAGGGGATATCTAAGAGTGCCAGCATTATCTTTTAAAGACGCTTCAAGAAGTTAGCTATTTCTCTATGTTTCTACTCTTCTATATTGGATGGTTGGAATTAGTCTCAAGAGCAAAATCACAATACAAAATTTTGAAAGTACTAAGCCGGGGCATGCTGAAATTAAACTACTTGATTTAAAAATTGTGAATCAGAAGCCCCAAATCATCTAACAAACAAAACGAGATACCATATTGAAAATTTGAGAAGTTTGAAAACCTAAATAATGCAGCAGAATGAATGTGAACCTGTTGTTTGGTACGGTTTTTAATGCATTGGGCAGGAAACCGCGGTGCAACCCAATAACTCCATCACGTTCCACAATACCTGCATCGGTTAAAAGAAATAAGATATATTGAACTCATTGAAAAGTTGAAAAATCAACTTCCTACCAACAATGATGAAATAAAGCACAAGGACTAAAAAAACAAATATTGACAATTATAACATGTTGAAGCATATGAAACAATATGATGAAGTCTTAACAGAAGGAGTTAGGAGTACAGCTTGATAAATGCGCCACATGCAGAAGAGAGAGAATTTCATATCACATAACCAGTAATTCCATGCTGCGTTTGCGGATAATGAACAAATAAACAACTGTAAATAAAAGAAAACCTGGAAAGAACTGGGTCCATTTCACATTGATTCATTAACAATTTAAATTAATCCAAGGTAACTGTCGATATAAACTAACAGCGCCTTATCTCAGTACTTGTCTCAGCAATACAAGTACTTCCAACCAAAAAGCCTCCAGTTAGAAGTCACAGCTCCATTAAAAGTTCAAATCTTTCCCAGCAAAAACCATCCCTTGACACTTTCAACTTAAATTAACATGCTTTTGGCATATCATTGCCCAAACACACACGTGAACATACAAATGTGAACACAGGAGTTATTACTGAAAACTTTGTATGGTAACCTCCTCACAAAATAGAAATCTCCAAGCATACCTCAAGTATATATCGGTTAGTAACTGCTGAATGGAAATCAATTTATATTATTGAAAAGGGCATATACCATAGTTTCTAACCAAACATATACCCCTCCCAGGCTTCCTAAAAGAAAACCGGTTTCATTTTTAAAGCTACACAATTTATATATTAGCCAAGAAAAGGAAATTTTCCTGCAAAAACAACCCATTTACAACACAGTTTATAACTGAGGGTTCCATCCATCATGCTAAAAGTAAAAATTTTCCACAAATATCATATACATCTTTAATGTTCTAAGTCATAGTTTAGAACTTTCTCTATAATATACACAGTTACACACCATTTGAGTTCATGCTAATATGATGTGTGGTAGTTTTGTATTTGTGATAATGGTAATAATAACTAGAAGTATCAATTTACCTGCAAAGGCATCCAGAACTGACTTGTAAGGTTTTCCCTTCATTTGCATTTGTCTTCTGATGGTGTCTAATGGATAGCATATGAGTTTGGCAACACCAGCTGACACCATAGCTGTCAGTAGAAATGATTTATCTTCTGTCTATATTTCTCAGGCAAGGACTTCTTCACCCTGTTATTTACAAAAGGCATCAATGCAAAACTATTTTCCAAAAACAACACATTGTGATTTTATTCTACTTGAATATACTGTGGAGAAAGGTTATTAGTGAACTCACAAATCAAAAATGCAAAAGTTCACAGCAATATATGGTGCTATTCCAATAAGAGAACGTCCAAGCCCATAATAAAAGGATGCTACTCCTTCCTCTCGTAACATGGTTAAGGCAACCTGGAAGCAACACGATAAAATCCATTTTCTTATAAAAGGTCATCAAGTTATAAACAAAATTCAAGTGAATCAAGCATACCTCGAACATGGTTCGATATCCAGGTTCAACTGCTAAGTGTAATCTAAGGACATCCAAAGGTTATGTTAGCTACACAAAGACAAATAGATATTGTGTCAAAAGATACAAGAGAAAACAAGTTTGTATGAGTGGATTAATAATATAACAAATATCCAGAACAATAAAAATTGCTGCCAAAAAGATAGCTCAAAAGTAGAAGAATGCTCACATTCCATATAAAACAAGAGCATTAAATGGCAATGGCAATCATTCTCATGCACTACAATTTAGCTAGCCCTTATACATCAATTGCACTCACAAAAGTGGATGTCATGCCAGCACAAGCACCTGCCAAGAGCCTTCCAATAACACAGAGCTCACCATCCTTACCCTTAAAGAGTTTCTAAACATTCAAAAGAACTGATCAATCAGATGTCTCAATGAAATAAAGTACATATACATATATTCATGTGTTAAAAATTTTCCTAAAGACATTGTCATTATTACCTTGTAAGTTTCATATGCAAAGAGCTGGACAGCACTATAAGGTATGATCCGTAGCACCTGAACAAGGAAAAATTCCAAATTAAGAGTGGCTCAAAAAATTAGCAGAATCACTTGAAAAAATGATATTTTTTTAATAATATACAAAGCATCAAACGCAAAGGAGCTGGGGGAGGTTTCCTTTCCGGTACCCTTTAATTCCTGTTTCCTTTGCTGTCAACGTGACGGCCTGCAGTCAAGCCAGAATAAGCAACATCATTATGCTATTGATCAACAGCCGAATGAAAAAAAAAAAAGGAATTTAAGAGGATAATACCTGTGCATCTCCTGCAATTACTTCCAACCAAGAGATACAAAGTAAATAAGCATAGGAAACAAGTCATCTGGAACACGAGCTAAAAGTACCTCGACAAAACCAATTGCCTTCTTGGCACTTTCTTGCCCAACTATCACACCATATGTCTGTTAAACCAATTAAATTAGATTTAAGCAGTCAGCAATATTTCAACTCAGCCACATTGTTGGGACAAGCCCGTTTAGTAAATTCAGCCATGCATACGCGTGGAGACGTTAAAATATTGCGAGAACAATATCCATATAGATGACATTATGAACAAGTTGGATAAATTAGTTAGCGATATGCAAGTCATCCAAAGAATTTGCTCTTACGACAAAATTTGGCGATTCCTACAATACATTTATCCTATTATGCTACAATATTCCTAGTAACCAAGCAGACCACCTAGAGATTAATATATATACATTGAAACGTCATCGTTTGAAGCAAAATTCACATTGCAAGGAAGCGTAATACATGTGACAAAGTCAAAGGCTGGAAGCACTGAACAGAGATAACACGGGCATAAGTAGCTTGATGAGGTCAAGTGGAGCTGTGACGGTTTTGGCAGCGGCTCCATCGATGGCACCAGCTGCGAAAATCGCGGCGTCTCACGGTACTTAAGCGAGTATAGCTATCGGATGCTTGAGAAGCTGAGCTGGACTCGGTTCGAACTCTTTTTGGCTTCTCCTCTCTGCCATTGCAAGACAAGCAAATTTACCAACTCTGCCACTCCCCTTCACCCCCCCAACCACCATCTCCAAAATCAATACTCCAACTAAACCACACGTCGGTTTTCCACAACGGTTGTTACTCCTACGTCGTTTCGGCTAAACCAAACTGACAGCTTTTCAGGTTCGGAATGTTTCTAAATGTGACAAAGGCTTTCTCTTCTGTCATGGCTCCACTTGGAATTTTGAGTTGTCGGTAGGGGCGGAGAAGAGATGAGGCGCCGAGGTAGTTGCAGAGACACAACAGAGCGAGCGAAAGTGTAATGGGTGGGGGTCTTTTATATTTAAGCCCCTGAATCTTTTCTGATTCCGTGTATGTCGGTCTATGGAAGAGTCGATGAGCGTAGTGTAAGCTGCCGTAGATCTATTATATTTTTTTTTGGAGGCTTAATTACAAATTTCCCCCCGATAGTTGGTAAAATTAAACTTTTGCTCGCATATTTTAACATTTAATTTAGTAACAAATGCCTTTTAAATGTTATGTAGAAAGTACAAATATTCTTAATTTCTTAATTATTATATTTTAAAATATTAATTAAATCAGTGTTATATTATTTATACTAATTTAATAATATAATTAAAATATAATTTAAATAATTTATTATTAATTATATACGTGTTTTACAATTAAAAATGTCGGCATGAGTCTTGTTTTTTGGCAGCTTTCTGCATTCTCGCTGTTAATTGACTATTACACTGAGAGACTATGGCCAAAGGAACGGATGGGAAGAGAACTGAAAGCTTAGTCCGAAAATAACTTGTTGAAGATTAGCGAGACACTGTCTAAGACATGGGAACCGAATTTTCCAACCAACAGAGAGATAAGATTTTCTGTCGCAAAGAAGATGACGACATCTCTTTGCTCAACCCCTCATGGTTGCCATTCTCAATCAGCCATGGTTCTGTAGACGCCATTTTTGTTTTCTCTGCTGCTGGAAAACTAAACCAGAAAAGTAAATGGCAAGAACAATGCCAACTTTCAAGAGATATCAAAATTCTCCATTCTGGCGAGGAATAGAATGAGGGGATACTGTTAAGATCCGTAGACAGAACCATGGCTGATTGAGAATACTATTAATTGATGTTCATTAGTCGTCTAATTTAAATACAAATATTTGTATGCGGAGTTTATTTGTAGATTCTTAATAATTCTTGATAGTGGGAAACTTTGTGAGTAGAATTAACCAAATTCAAACCCAAACAACAAAACCATTTCCATTTTATTAATGATTAAGGTAGTACACAAGAGAGGATAAATTCTTGTGATTTCTACCGATCACTCCAACGGCAAATACAAACAAACTCTCACTCAGTTATCAAAAAGCATCCTGAGAGATCATTCTATAGTATATTACAATATGATTTTATATAACCTGCTGCCTGCCTGCCTTCGTCAAGTTTCAATGGCATTCACCAATTCAATCCGAAATCCATCTCAACTGAGAGAAGGCTGGCATTCATGGCAACTTTTCCGAACAAGCAAAATGCAATATTGTCTAGCTTTCCAGCAGGCGAAGCCAAATGAGAAAAAAATAACAAATGCATTTCATCTGTTTGAAGTTTTCAATCAATCGAATCCAAAAGTGACCCAGAAAGGTCAGATTAAGCCTGCATTGATTCGAGCCGCACATAGTTAATCTCAAGCTCTATAAAATTACGATGCAGCTGAACATAGAAGTGATGATGTCGTATGTTTAGAACTTACTTGTTGGGCTGTGAAGATTGCACCAGTTGATGGTTGAAGGCCCAAGTTGACAACATTTGCCGAGTCTGAGAAGAATAAATTAAGTATGAGTTGGGGTAATTGATTGATGAAGATTGGATATGACCATTAAGAACAAAATAGTTAAACCTTAAAACAGTAATGCAAATGTATACTTACTTAGAGGTCTTTTGTTTACGAAGAAGCATGCTGCAATAACAATGTAGCAGAGCAGAAGAACCAGTCCTTTCATGTAATGGGAAGTTCCATCCTGAAGAAATTAACAATAAAGAACTTCATTCTGATTGAACTATGAACAGATGTTACCTGTTCTTCGATGATTGATATGTAATCTTACCTGTAAAGTGAAAGCTGTCGCGATAATTGCTAGAGCGAGAGAGCCAGTCTCAAGGAGATTGAAGTTAAGATCCATTGTAATTCCCATTATCCAAGAAACAATCACGCACAACGGAACCACAAATACGGCAATCTGAGTTGCAGAACCCAAAGCAACGCCTAAGGATATGTCCTGCAATTTGCCCACAGAATCTCTATATTTAGCGGAATGATCATGTTTTGTTGAAAGGGAGAAAATTCAAGGACTGCTTCAGGCGTTACTCACCAGCTTGTTTTTGAAGGCAAATATGATTGCTCCTGCATGTTCAGCTGCATTTCCAACAATTGGTAGCAAGATAATGCTGATGAAGCTTACAGAAATGCCCCAAGATTCTGAAGCCTCCTGAAAATTTTAATAGAAAGAGCAAACTAGTTAGTTTTACACTAAATTCAAATACTGCATAAGAAATAATGAATCGATTTAGGTACCTCAATTGTGCCGACTACGTATTCTGATAATAAAGCAATGACAGCAGTCATCCCAACAAGCCAGGCAAATCCACTCCAAAACCCTATCACAGCCGTTTCTTCTGGGACATCATCGTCTTCCTCTTCCTGGTCAATCCAAATTTACCAAAATGTTTTTTAGCATCGCATTTCAAAGTAAACTGGAAATGAAAAACTTTTCAGCTGAATTTTCTGTAATTTCTTCAGAATGTTTACCTCTTGAGCTTCAAAAAACTGCCTGTGTGTCCACAGTTGGAATATGAGGTAAACAAAGTATGCAATCAACATTACAATACTGCTGGCTCTCGATAACTGCAGCGTTGGGTCAGCAGTAACTGCAGCAGAGGCCCCAGCATACCTGAAGAGCATTGGCAACATGTGGCACAACAATGCAAGCAGTAGCATCAGAGAGTTCACATCGGCTTGTTTCTGCCAAAACCAACAGCCAAGCAATAAATACCTTAATTATCATCCTGGACAATGAAAATAAATAAATTAAAAACAAAACAATTGGCTTACTCTATCATATTTTTGTTCCTGTCCAAGGTTGGCAATGCCCCCACAGAAGAGAGAAGTGCCAAGAACCAGTAGGAGGTTTGAAAGAATGGAACCCAAGAGAGAATACTTGACCACGTCTATTTTGAGTTGGCATAGAGCAAAAATTGCTATGATAAGCTCCGTAGCGTTGCCGCATGTTGCATTTAATAATCCTCCCACTGTAAGAAATCCAAATAAATGACAAGCTATAAACTGCAGATTAAAATTGCAGTGTTTTCTTGATTAATTGTCATAGATTTTGTGGTCTATATTTGATAAATAGTACAGTATATTTGGTACTGGTACTGTATGGGTATATATTATGTAAACTTATATCTACTACAAGTACGTCTGGTCCGAGTATACTATGATATTGGATCAACAAGACACAAGTTTATTAGGGTTTTAGTAAATAAATTTGTGATTATACGGACAAGGTTAATCTCCCAACGCACAACTTGAAAAAGAATAACGAAAAATTTGAACAAAGAGTTGAAATGGCCAATGAATGACTTAAAAAATTTGGATGTAAGGTTATATATATGTACCACAGACAATCCCATTTAGAAGATTTGTCAATGGGATTGTGATATTGCACCAAACTCGCAGAAGTTGAAAGAAACGTTGCCAGTATTATTGTACTTTTCTGGTTATATAGGATAGGTATAGACACCAAGTGCCATCATTTCGGCATCTTGTTAATAAACTGCCAAATACAAAAACATTTTCTAGGTTTTGTCGTTTAAAGAAGAATTAGGGTTAGTCCCATTTCATTCATTTTGTGGGGATTGAAATATTGACAGCTGAGCTGATGTATTATAACATATAAATAAGAAGGAAAATAAAAAGGGAAATTACCTGTTGGGCCAGTGTAGAAAGCAATTTGCCTGCAATTTCAGGAGCCAAAAACACAAAATTCGAAAGGAAAATGAATCAATATCATTTGTGGATGTTGAATGATGATCAGAAATCAGTCCTGAGAAAATGGCCTTACTCTGTAAGGAAGCTCACACGTTCTGCCAGAGGAGTCAATCCAAGTAAGCTCAGAGCGAAAATCCATGGCTGCACAAGGAGATAATGTTAATTCACAATTTCATATTGCACCAGCCAGAATTTTAAAATAATAGGCAAGTTATAATCAATATCTAAGAAGCAAATGAAGACTCACTTTTCCAAAGCCATAACACTCAGCGATTATGGCCAGTGGAACGGCTGGAAAGAGAACTGAAAGCTTAGTCCCCAAAATAACTTCCTGAAGATTAGCGAGACACTGTCTAAGACATTGAAACCGAATTTTTGAAACAAGGGTGAGATCAGATTTTTTGCGTAGAGAAGAAGACGACATGTTGTGCGCAGTTCTGCCATGTCGCATCTCTTTGCTTAACCCCTTGAGGTTGCCATTCTCCATCAGCCATGGTTCGGTCGATGCCATTATTGTTTTCTCTGCTGCTGAAAAACTAAACCAGAAAATTAAATGGCTAGCCCAATGCCAACTTTCAATAGATACCTAAACTCTCTTTTCTGAGCGAGGAATTGAATGAGAGGACACTGTTATAAATAGAACATTAAACTGGCAATATTATGGTAAGTATAAGGCTATGCATCTTCCTAGAAGCTTCATTTTTTGTTCTTGTATTAGGCAACACGTGTGGCCATAATCCATTCATCCTGTGAGAAGAATTTGTGTTTCAGTAATTTTGGTTTTTTAAATATATTCTTATTTTATCTTATAAAATAGCCTGTGTTGTCAACAGATAAGATATTTAAAATTTTTAAAAATATTTAAATTCAAATATCTAATATCTAATATTTAACCATAATTAAAAAAATTATATATCCAATAATTTACAAATTTTAAATATTAAATAATTTTTTTATATAATATTATCCAAGATAATAATACATAAACAAATTCAGTACATCTTAAACACTGAAAATATAAATAATATTTTATAATTTTTAAAATTTATTTTAATGCTAAGGAGTGTTATTTTTGTATTATCAAATATTCAGTTAAATTGCCATCCCTACGTGCTGCTGTGTGCATGGTAATTAATCTATGCATGGAAATATGGTGTCAAGGAGATATATTTTTTTGAATTGATTCTTATGTTGTTTTTTCCGTACATTACACGTACGTTCCAACGGTCAAACTAGTCAACTGAAATTGTTTAATTTTAAAAATAGTACAACTAAAAACCTCCAACAGTCAAACTAGTCAACGCAATATTTCTGTATATGCAAATCCTAATGACTAACAAAAACACCAACGCTTGCCGTTCAACCAACCGTATAGGCAAACGGGAAGCTTCCTCGAATCTTCGTTCAAGCAAGCACAACAAAATGCGATATCTAGCGTTAACATTTCGTTCATTAATGCAAACGAAGATGACAAACTGCAAACTGCAGTCTTGTTTTTGCTGGTGAAAAGCAAACCACCCTCGTATAAGATGCATGAGTACACGTGTAAGAATCCCAGAACGAATTGAGTATTGAGTTGCCCCTTGAGTTCACAAAGGGTCAAGTAACTGGGAAGGTGGGAAGAAATTTCTCAGTTTAAATTTTAGTGAAGGGACTACGTATATATATGACTGGCAATAGACACTGTCAAAATTACTGAAGAGTTTCGTCAAACTCAGGGTCTCTGTTTGTTTCATTTTTTCAGGAAGGATTGGTTGCTGAGTTGCAATTGCTTTCATGTTCACCGTATGGTAAGGTAAAGATCAATACATGATTCGTTCTTCACATACTCATCCTAATCTTTACAGCTTCTGATCTTCTTGATGTTAGCCTCTTCAATTGATAGATATTTTAAATTCATGCATATATCAAACTCTCAATTATCGAAGCAGAATCTGGCACAGATTGTCTGAAACAAAATCCTGCGTTAAAATCCAAACAACTTCTGTGTTGTTGTTGTCTTCATCGATGAATATATATTTTCTGTGCGACTCTTTGCTGTGGTTAATAGTCATTTACGGTAGCTGCTACTCTTATCATAGCACATGATTCCGGAAACTATGTGCCCGCAATCCTCATCCGAAAATCTGCCCCACGTCCATGTGGGTTCTGGCCCTAGACTCACCTTCCACGAAATTTCGCTTGCTGTAAACTACAACATGTCCCGTCGGTTTCATTTAGATTACCGTATATCTCATTTCACTGTCGTTCATTTTTATGTACAACAAGACAAAGTGGTCGGCAAACATTTCTATATTATTTGGATCTCGTGATAGCCATGAAAATAGCCACGGGAATAATTGACAGAAATGATTGGCTGAGATTTTTAAAATTTATTCTAAAATTAGAATTCAACTCTAATAATTTTTTTTTTTTTATCAATATTAGATTCAATAAGAGCCGTTCGATAAAAATCACCTAAATTTTTAAAATTCATAGCCGCCCCTTTTTGAATCTATTGAAAATTATATTTTATTATTCTACCCATTTGTATTTCAAATAATAATCCTTCCTAACAATAATGTATTAAGAGCAATAACAAAACAATACCAAACACGCTTCTATTCAAGACGACGTCGTGTTGGAATGTAAATGTTGCATTATGTAGGTAGGCAATCTAATTTGCAAACAGGAAATCTAGCTGTTTCCGCGAACTTTCCTCCAATGATCAAGGTAAGCAGCAACCCACCACAAGCATACAACAATTTGTACCCATTAATTGCTTCCTTCTTTGTATTGTTTGCGTTTGGTAGAATCTGTGTCTGATATTTTTTTCATACATCATTTTCAGTTTTCCTGTCGTTTTCGGTTGATACTTTATGTCTATAGAAGGACGTCGTGCCAATTCTAGTTTGTGCTATGAACTAACCCAAAAACATCTGTTAATGACAATTTGTCTTTTTAAGTCTGTTGGTCCATTAGTCGTAAGTTGAGAATACGGTTAGAGCATGACAAGTGCGACACTATTTTTAAATAACCATTGAAGATTTTAAAACATGTTTGTAATTGTAGCGTTATTGCTCGTCTAAGACTCCTTTTAAACCCGATAATAAATTTATGGACACAGGCAAGAGCGGGCTTTGGAAGTTAAAACTACCCATTGTTTATCAAAATTAAGTATTTATCTCAAACTCCTGAAGGAGCCTGTTCCAAGAACTACAGTGCTGAGTCATACCGTCAGGGAGTTCCAAGGTTCATAGCAGTTACCAATTTTCTCAATTAGAGACTTGCTTCAATTGCCAACTCTTATCTGGTCTGATAATAGCTGTTTGTCTAAGCTTTTGATGCAATACACCCGGGAACCAAGATGCTTCACTTCAAGACCAGCATTCTGGCAACCGCTGAAGAAAAGTGACTCTTCTTCTTTTCCAATTCTTCTTCTCCAACTCATTAAAAATGCAGGCCGGGGCAGCCCCTCAATAGTTCCTGCATGGAAGAGGAACCGATGTAGCACAATGATCAATCAGTTTCCGCTAAAAAGAAAGAGAGAGAGAGAGAGGGAGGGTATATTACCATCATTCTGCTCATTCTTTGCATGAGGACCAACTTTATCATCTTGTGGCATGTAATATTTGAGAAGAAAAGAAAGAGACTTTATCAAGTTTGGGTACTGTTTCACATCTACAAGCAGCCAAAGAAAAAAAAAAACCAAAAGAAACGTTTCTTATCAGTGACAAGAATCAAATTTAGAAATTCAAATGAATATTTGAATCTAACGGATGCACTTATTTTTTTATAAGAAAATCAGTTTAAGCATGGTGAGCAATATACATGACACATAAAATTTGCCTCAGGACAACAAAATCAGATACTGCACTTCAAGTTATTTCAGACTACTGTATACGCCCAAAAGAAACTTCCTTCCCTCACAAGAATAGATATTCAAAAAATATCTCCAACATAACCACCATTTTAACTGGCAACTCTTGAATTTCTAAAATGTAGGAGTTGAATGAATTAGAGCACCAATTAAACTACTACTTAAAAAACAAGGTGAAAAACATCAACATAGAACCATTATCTATTTCCAAACTCTCAAATGATACTACATTTGTCACATTCCAGAACCAGCCAAGAGTGATAGTCTTTGAACCAGAAATTGGAAAATGTAAAATATCCACAAGAAACTTAATCGAGTCTTGATGTTATAGCATCTTGCCTCCCAGGTTCTCCAAATTTCCATAGATGATGGTCACCAGAAGTATTTGGCCAGCGTGATGAGGCTTTACCAGTTTCCTGGGTTGTATATTCCCAGGTTTACTCATTTGCAACAACCAAAATGAAATAAATAAAAACCATACAAACAATTGAATAAAGCCTGGCTTCTTTCCCTTATAACATGCAACTTTTGATTTAGCAGAAGCTGAAGATTAGAAACTTACACAATAAGATATCGCTTGCTATAACAAGGTCCCAGTCTGGGTGAGGAATTGGAAAAGCGCCCCCCCATGAATCTGTAAACCGTGAGCATATTCTACTTCAACATATCGACTAACAAAATTCAGTTAACAATAAAAAATGGAAAAATAGATAAACAAATGATTCATTCGTCATTGCAGGAAACAAAATTGCATAGAAGATCACTGTTCAAAAAAACACAGAAATTGCATGTGCCAGTTCTAGACAGTATGCATGGAATAGAAAGCCAACCCTTGATTGTCCTCATTAAATTATCAAGAACAGATGATGATGAGCAGCATCCATTAGATCCCTTCAACGTAAATGAAACTTTCAGTCATTCATTGGAGTGATAGGTAGAAGTATGTATGACAATATGATCAAAACTGTACATGAAATGAATGAATAGGATATCTTCTTTTAACTCACTGATAATCAAAAATCATAATGACCCCATAGGAGAAAAGAAAACTCACGCTTTATATGAGGAAGGACAGGTGAGATTCCATTCGCTTTGCAGTTATGAGCTATGTTCTCCTCGATTTCTTGATCGTAATAGTCAGATGTTGTGATATCAAGATGCATCGCTTTTCTGAGGAAAATAGCCAAAGCTCCAGTGCCACTGCCAAATTGGGTAGAAAATATATGAACATCAGCAAGATAAATGCCATAACTTCCTTTTGAAAGATTGCAGAGGAGTAGATCTCCTAGAAATTAAAGATAACAAAACTCAAGGAGTTCATACAGAAGCAATACAAACTAAATGACGGAAGAATAAAAAGCTTATAACAAAAACTAATTCCAACATATGATCTTAAAATGCATTTAATGATTCCACCAAAATCAAGGTAATTATTGATGCAGATGTAAATCTGAACCCTAAGAGTATTTTTGGTTTTAACAGTGGAAAGGAATAGAAAAGAAAATGGAAAAGAATGAGAAACAAAATGGTATTCGTTTTTTTGGTTGAAACATGAAAAATCATCAAAGAAAATGAATTCATCATATTTCTTTTGGACAAACATCACAATATCAATCTACTTTTGACATAAAATGATCTCTAAGTTAAAAAGCTAGATTATTAACCAATGTATTACCAACTAAATTCATTCTGCAATAAGTCCATGAAGAACTTGGCCATTTGGACCAGCAATGGCCCTTAATTTAATTTTATTTTTTTTTTTGGGTTTTGGTTTGGTAATCTCTTTATCATTACAAAAACTGAAAAAAAAAAGAAAAGATTATGGCAATAATTGTTTCAAGTATAATAAATGTTGAAATTATGCAATAAAATGAATAATTTTTAAAATTACAATAAATATGAGGTATAAAATAAATTGAGGTAGAGAATCAAATCCATGAAAAATAAATTTTATATATATTAAGAATAATGAAAAAAATAACAATAATTATAGTTTGTAATAAGATCTATTGTATTTATAATATATATATATATATATATATGAACTTTACACTCATAATTATAAATTAATCAGCAAATGAAATTTATAATTAAATGATGTTGGATTTACAAACTAAAATAAATATTCACTAACAATTATCTATTAATGTTTCAAAAATTAAATTAAATTTGTTTTAATTTAATTTTTAAATAATATTTTAAACAATCATTTTTATATGGATAATTGAATTAATAATACAAATTTAAATACATCTTGTAATAAATAATAATTATTTTAAAATAAATACGAAATACATTAAGAAGTGGCAAAGTTGAAACATGATTCCCCCATTTGAGGGAATGGGGATTTTGTCCAAGCAAGAATTCCTAAAATGCAAGCAAGAGAACGAATCTCGTTCCTTCGTGGATTCCTTTTCATTCCCCCTCCATTCATATCAACTAAACAGGCCCTAAGAACGCTAATGGTTTTTACAATAAATAATAATGCAACGCCCAGAATACCTGCCCAGTTCAATGCAACGCCGTCCTACTATCCATGGCCGGTGTTGAATTAACCATTCTGCAAATGCAAATGTTCCTGGCCACAGTAAATTAGCATTAAGTTGGTGAAAAGAAAATTCCCGGATGAGCAACTCCTGTACAAAAGCCAAAGGTAAATCAAAACCTGTGGAACATGAAACTACGCTAAACCTTAGAAGCAAATACAACCCAGAATGAACATACAATAACAATCTAATGGGATGTATTTGTTCAATTAGCAGTCCCTTAGCGGGAATCAATGGCAAAATCGATCAAATGAAAAACCCATCAATTACTTGCTTCTAAAAAAAATTGTTGAAGTTTATTACCATTCCAGGAAACTGGTGCGTCCTCTCCACGAAGTTCTGACAAGTCTCCGTGGCTTTCTCGTCTGCAAATTAAACATAAAAGAATTACCATATTCGTCTTACAACAAGCAAAATAAAGAGAAATAGATTTAATTTAATAGAGACGATAAGTACCACCAGATTCGCTATCGTCATCGGCAAAAAGGGTAGACGGTGAAAACAGAGCTATGTCCATCTTTTTCTCAGCTACTAAACATCGAAAGAGAAACGAAACCTTTGTACAGTATTACTTACTACTCGCTTTGGACGAGAACTTCTCGATTCCTGAAACATTTGGGCTTTAGCGGCAGCCCAAACTCTAGGGCCCATTAACATGCCCCAATATTATTTTTGTATTCGGCCCATGTTGTTCTAGAGTCGTGTTGGAGTTTGACCACGTTAACTTCTTAACCTTGCGTAGGACTGACGCAAAGGAGAAAATTCCCGGGTATTTATGCCACCGCTTAATTATACAAGAAGATACCAAATCAACAACGTGGGTGTATATTTGCCGTCGATCTATAAAGTCGTCGTGAATCATAAGGGTCCATCTCAGTAACCGCCTTGCCTATGCTGTATATAAACCGCTTGTCTCTTTGTCGATTCTCATTATATCCTGTTCGTTTCTCTCGTTTTTGTCAGATTCGATTTCCATGGCTTGTCTCCGAATGGTTCGGTCTACGGCATCTGTGGGACCGGCGGTTGTTGATAAACGCTCCGGTTGTATGTTTCGATGCTGCAGTGATCTTATTTCTTAAATCAACGGCGTAATCGGGCTTGATCAAGCTCATGAGTTGTTTCTTCGATTTCGATACCAGGTTTGAATCCTGATACGGATATAAATTTAGATTCTCTTTTTTCTTGTTGTAGACTATAATGGATACGCATGATTTTAATGAATTTCGTTGGTTCTTTGATATTCTTTCAAGGTTTGGATTTCAATCCTGCTACTATTGTAAATCTAGAATGGATTTGTTATTTTGCAAAAACTTGGATTGATGAATACGTTCATATTAGGATTTAATTCGTACTTGTATACGGATTGCTTTTGGAGTCGTGTGATTTTGCAAAGGTTGAACTTGTGAAGAAGTTCATTTCACGAGTTTCTATTTCAACCTTTGTTAACCTTGATTTACATGATTTCTTGCAGGTTCTTTGACCCGGTAGGCTGGACAGGGAAGTTAAGCTTGTTATTTTTTTCTTGGGCAAATATGTGGCATCGAATTCTTACTTGAAATCTAGGAGCCTTTTACATCTACTGTCATGTGGAGCGAATAGGGGATCTGATTTTTATTATGGGTATAAGATATGTATCAGGGTGATGAAACCTAAAATTCAGGGGGCCAAGTCCTGATTATTCCTTGTCATCCGGCCTTTGCCATGGCAGGTGCGCTTGCATGGCAGGTCACCCAAATCTTAATAAAGTTAAATTTTTCCGGCTTTAAGGGGAGATCGCACGGGGTTGCCCGGGGTCTCCTCTTTTCTGTGTTGGTGTTGGGCTTCTTCTCTCTTAACATCAATGTTATGCGCACCATGCACCAAAGTGGTAATGACGTTGTATGCTTGCTCTAAATTTGTACGGGAGAGGTAACCACATTCTGAGCAGTACAACTCTTGCTTTAAGCTAAAATATCCACCATCAACGCGATGCACACTGTGCACCAGAGTGGCGGCCACATCATTACCAGCAGAACTATGATCAGTACAACACTTGCTTTTTGCTAAATATGCACCATCAACGTCATGCGCACTGTGCACCACAGTGGTAATCGCATCAATAGCAGCCCAACTTTCTGACGGTTTGATCATCATGTTAAGAACTGATTAACATGTCCTCCTTGAAAGGTTTGGAATTAATCATATACCCCGTTAACTTGTTAACCTTTGGAGTTCTGTACAGATCTTTTAGCATTTATATATAGTACAGTGTAGCTGATTTACTATTCTAACATCCTATTTCACCAATACAGCCGACTTAGCTTCCCCCATCATATGTCATTACGTACAATTGTTAACTCTTCAATCTGCATATGTGGCTCAAAGATTCAATTCACAATCTTCTGTTTACCAGGATGAATCATCATATTATTTTCTCTTTGGTTGTTACTGGTTGCTTAGTAATCGGTAAATATTCCAATTCATTTTTGGTACTAATCATCATAGAAAGGGTAAAAGATTTTGTCAGGTCTAGACGTGTTCTTTAGATTTGCCCAGTAGATTGCAATTTCAGTTTATGATCTGTTTTTTGCCTGTTATGATAATCTCACATAATTCTATCATGGTTTCTTGTTGTCTTATCTACAATAACTAAACTAGTTTTGGTCATTCTTGAAATTGGAAGCCTTAGTTGTTTAATGTGAAGCAGTTTCTGACCATTCTTAAAATTGGAACTCTAGTTGTTTAAATAGGTCTATACATGAATGTTGTGCAGTGCTTGGCAATCATCTGTTAAGAATATATTTTATGGTGCTTGATGAATTTTGCTCATTAAGCAATGCTTTTGTTTTCCTTGGTACATATAGCCTGTAAAAAAGTATTTCATTTTCAAGCATCTTGCTTCCCTGTATTTAGGCACTAGTTCTTGAGAATCTGGTTGCTATGTATTACTTTAATTTAATTGTGGGATAGTTTCTTCTATCGGACTGGTGTCCTTATTCTTGATTATGAAGCTTGGAATATGTAGAGGTTCTTTACCCAGAGCTAGCAAAGTGAAGATGTACCTAGTATCATCAATTAGGGAGGGAGTGCCTGGATTTTCCATTTGTTGCTGTGTAAATGCTATTTTTAAATTTCTAACTTCAGTGATTCTATCGTCTGTTGTTTTTAATGACAAGTTCTTGGGGACCAGTAGAATGTCAGTCTACGAAGATCATCAACTTTGAGAGCTTCTTTTTGTAATTTGGTTTGACCCAGATTTATTTTTTGCCCACATGCTATTTTGAAGGTGCTGATGATGTTCAAGTTCCCATTTTTATGTTTTCATTTGTGGTTCTTGTGATTCATATTAAAGATTATGATAATATTTCAGTTTCTCTTCTACTTTTGGTTCTATTGTTGTCATCGTTCGGCTGTTAAAATTGTTATTAATCCACCTGTAAAATTTCTTTGTTTCCTCTTTTTGATTGCCTCTTTTTGTTTTTTTCTTTTTTTTCATCTTTTATACATTCTTTTCTTGGATAATTTAAAGTAGTTGCTTTTTTTCCCAGGAAGAGCCAATGTAGATTTTCTTTTGAATTTCAGGAATAGTATAGACTGGAAAAATCAATAAATCAGAAATCTGTTTTTTAAGTGGGAGGTTTTGATTCTAACCACATTGTATGTAGGCTTCCTTCATTTTTTTTACTCTCCATTGTTGTGTCAAGTCTATATATATCATAGCATTTCTTCTGAAAGAATGAAATAGAATCTTTTCATGATTCGATGTGTTGTGGGCAAGTGGAAAATTCCCATGCTTAATATGCTGCTGTCTTGTTTGATGGCATTTGTATTGGAAATTTCTTTTGAGTTCATGACTAAACAATTTGAATGTTGTTTTGGCAAACCTATTCGGACTATGCTTTTATTGGTAGCATTTCATTATTTTAGTTCAGTTACAATTTACGATCTTCATCACCAATCACGGAGAAAATTCTCTAACAATATTGAAATGTTGACTTGGAAAGAAAAGAATTTAGTTTAACATTTCAAGTTTGCGTTGGCTAGCTACAAGCTAATAAGATCCAGGACTTCTATAGCTTTAGGTGACATTATTTACAAATTCATTTACCATAGGAGGGCATGTCTAGTATTGATCTATTATTTGTGAGGTATAAATGAACGAGAATGTTATCTTGAAAGATTTGTAAGCTCAAAAAGTTATGAGCTCTCAATCCTGGGTTTGGGTTTAGGGAGGATGGTGGTTCAAAACCACTCAGATCTCTGTTTTATCATGATTTTATTTTGATCAGATTCACTATTGACATTAAAACGTGGTGCGCATTTTCTCGTGGGTACATAGGTTGAACGCCTTTGATTCAAGGGACTTTATTACATTGGTTCCGGTTGCAGGAGAAAATTCTTTCAAGGCTATGCAGGGTTGGATTCAATTTATGTTCATTCCAGTTCCTCATCCAATCAATCCGAGGCATAAGGTGAGTTTGCTGCATATTTCATATTTTATCTACGAAATTACTTTATTTAAAATTTGTTTATGTTTATTAACTGATATACTGTCTACATGTTTTCTTATACAAATACAAAGTTATGTCTTTAAACTTTATCAGAAATAATAAAGGATAAAACATAATAAGCTAGCTGGCAGACTTTGAGAAATGGGCATGAATGCTAGTGATCTTTGGACTGCACAGCAATAGCGACATGAGTGGTTTACTGCTTGTAAAGAAATTGAGCACCCATACAAATTTTCTTGTTTTTCATAACATCTAAATAAATTCTGTCACCGTTTCTGCAGAGATGGAGTCTATCTTTTATGAGGGGGACAGTAGTTTAGGAAATTCTGAATGTACTCAGAGAAGCGGAGTGGGAACCAAGTCTACAGTGGATATCGTTGGCGATTGAGTTTGCTGAGGATTCATCCTGTTCTCCAGTTGCTCCCGACGGCAAGTCCAGTGTGAATGTTTCTGACAGTGACGTGCACAGAACTGTGCTGTGGGATTAGGTCCTAATAAGACAGTTTATGGTCCTTGTGTGCAGATGTTACTGCAATACCTTCCCTTGTGAAGCAATTATGTACTTCTCTGCTTCATAAATGTTATTGGCGTGTTTTCATTTCATTACATTCCTGTGATGGCGAGAGAATTTTCAATTCTTGATGCGTTTTTCATCCAACTTTGAAATAAGAGAAAAATGGCTGATCGGAAGACTCATGTTCAGGTATTATATTACATCAATGTAAGTACCATAAATTCAGTCTCCACAACTGCTACCATATCGTAAATCAAGCAAAGAATAATACATACAAAAAAGCGGGGGGAAAAATCAAGTGACAACAACAGCAGCAGGCACACGCGCGCTGCCTTAATTACAGCAACCCATTTTTGTCGGATGATATCCATGCTTACCTCACTCAAACATTTCACAAGAAAGAAAACCGGGCTGTAAACATGGAATATGAAACACATTCCAGTGAGGTTGTAAAATTTAGAAGTCCGATGGCTCTCTGTGGTGCATGCTCTTTAACGAAAAAACAAATTTAAGAGGACAGTTGGAACCTGCCACTTGGTTTTCTTCGTCTCCATCCCTGAAATTACAAAAATTTCAACCGATTATACATAGATAAGAAAAAACATAATAATGCACATAATAATATGAGAGTTGCAAACTTACAAAGGCAGCATAATAAACAAAGGTCAAACCCGCTAGCACAACGAAAGCAATTTGGAACACGTTATACCTGTGAGTCAACAACCAACATACAGCGTCAGTACAGTATAATGCCTAATCAAAGTAAAAAATTTATATGAACACTGTAACTCACTTGTACAAATATCTAATTCCACGAAGAGACTCTAATGTGTGGCCAAAAATTTCCTGAGCAGCAGTTGCTTGAGCATAGTATCCAAATGCTGTGGCACAGAACTGGATAACACTGAAATGCAGAAACCAACGGACTCCCAATACGGTGAGATTCAGAAACAAGTTTATTGTTAGCACAATACGAAGTGGCTTCTTGGCATTTTAAACAAGTACAGGGTTTGTTTGTGGAGTTAAAATAACAAAATAAAGAATCCTAAATTAAACAAAACATGACTATTCTGAGATATTATGTAAGGGAAGCAAGAAAGACTCAGAATCATAAGCAGTCCATGTAGACAACATGCTTAAGAAATTGGTTGAAGAACCCAAGAGAATCCGGAATCATAACTCGTTATTCTTTTAAGCATTTAAATTTTACACAACATAATAAAATTATGAAGTAATGACCACGTGCTACAACTGATACGTAAAGTATTAACAAAAGATCCAAGACAATTCTTGAAAAAGAAGAATTGAGAATCAAAGATGCCAACCTGATTGAGCATAGGAGAATAAGTCCCACATTGAAAAGAAAAGAGTTCATTAGTGTAGCTCCCCACCTGTGAACAAGTCCATTTAGTGAGCAATCATCAAAAACAAATTAAGCCTTTAGGGATTAGACATAAAATTGATAAAAAAAAATGTTGCCATCAAAGGTTTCATTACTTCATGGGATGAATGGTGATAAAAACCAATCTCAGACCCAACATCATTGCCCCTGCAATCACTGCAAGCAGAAGGTAGAAACAGAAAAATGCAAATGCTGCAGTACCCAGCAGACCTGGCAGAGTAGCATATACACATGCCAAAATAAGATGCATGTACAAGAAGAAAAGGCAAGAGAAAGTTGAAAAAAGGATCAAAAGATATCCAACATTACCCCATAAATCGTCCAGCTTGATGAAAACCTCATTCAGGAAAGGATGAAGAGGCGGGTTAATCAATAGATATATGATAATATGAGCAACCCAAGCCACTGAAACAATCAACCTGATTAACAAGTAAAAGATCCTAGATTCAATACAACTGATCAAGCTTTTCACAAGATTAATGCATAATGAGAGAGCTGAAACAAATTCATACACGTCAAAATTCGAATAACTTCAGAACTGCCACCCACAGAACTTTGAATTCAAAAAAACACATTTGAGGGTTGTTATATGACAATTACACAAGGCAACCCCTGACACTACCCAACGACAATGCATATTGGATATAAAAAAGACTTTCTGTATCAGATTCAAAATAAATTTCCTCTATCTACTTGATAAATGTGAGGTTAACTTGTGTCCTAAATGCACTTTAAACAAATTCAAACTAAGTTTATTAATTTCAAATAAAACCATATATTAGAATCATTACATAAGCATAGCTCTTTTTATAATAATTCATTTTTCAGTTTATATCATGCTATGCTTCATATGTTGGACAAGGCTTATCAGCAATTCAAACAAAATGCTCCATCTTCAACATATTTCTAAAAGATGGATAAGGACATTATCCTCGCATAATGAGTTGAAAATCAACAAAATTAACATGTAATACCTCTAGAATAGCCACGAACAACTACAAAAAAGCCACATATGGGTAATATTAGCACTTACCCTATAATTCCCAACACAAGTTTTGCCAAGTAGCCAAGAACAGTCAAGGCCCAGGAAGTCTCTGCCTGAAGAAGTGAGGCAAGGAAATACGAATGAAGGGAAAGTACTCAGAAGCAATGAATCAGTGCATGTTAAAATCAGCAAGTCAAACTCCTCACCTTTTCTCCTTGAGGATACATCTCCTCCAAAAGCTTTACATCTTCTTCCAACTGAAGCAATTCCTGCAAGGTTAAGCCAGGAAGAAAAAAGTTCCAATGACTCAAAATAGGAACCGAGACCTACCAATCAAAATATCAAGCTTTCAATTACTTAAGAAGGCATGATACTGCCAGCTTATTAGTTATTCACCCAAGACAAAATCTTGAAAGGACCTGGCTCGTCAAAAACAAACAATCTCAAGAATCACATCTAAACTAACCTGATATGAGATAGATACTACAAGAAACAAAAACAATACCAAAAATGTAGTGAACTTTCAGCGTAAATTGCAAAGTTTAAGGTTTCACACCTTTTCTACTGCCTTCACATTTTTCCGCCATTTTCTACCCTTGGAACCACTTCTTTCTTCCTGATGAAGAGCATCGGCTGCTTTTTTCAATTCTCTTGCTTTCTTACCTAGTTCAGTTGCTTCCTACAAACCAAAGAGACCGTCAACAAACCACTATAAAACAGAAATATCAGCGATTGGATTTAATTTCACATGGCGGCATGGCATCAATGAGAACCTTAATATACTGTGAGCGACTGATAACCGCCTTTGGACGTCGGATGAACGAAAAGATAAGTCCCAGTGGTAAACAAGCAATACCAACACCACCAAATATCTGAAAATTTGCAAGGGGATAAGTGAGTAATATATTCTTGCAGAGCGGGAAAATGGCATACCCTCATAAATTACATTCATGAAAACTAGCAAGATACTGACAGAAAAAAAAAATCTCATTGTCACACATAACTCAATGTCAGATGCTTTTTTTGTCAAGTCATTTGAATTACACGAAGTGGCAGTAAATCTATATTGGATGCAAAATAAAAAAAAAATCATTGGAATTAAATGTTCAAAGTTTTTCAACAATATACCGCAAAAAGCACAGATCCAACAATTGTAGCCAGAGCAACAACATATTCTGGAAAGGTAGTGCGCATTGTCCATGTTTTTTCTGACACATCATTTGCAGTATATGCTGAGCACTGTGAAATTAAAGGACAATCAAATCAGCTCAAGAATGCTTATTATAGCATTCCAATGAAACAACAATATTCACATGAACAGAAAAACAATATCTGAAATTAACAAATAGAGACATAACCTGGCGTGCACCACCAATACATTGTTGATCACTAGAGAACTGCCAAGTAGTTGGAAAATTTGTCGTGGTTGAAGAGAGGTGCCTAACAGTGAAGTCAACCTTCCCAACTAGACCTATTACACCATAGGACACATAAAATTGATTCAAAACAAACATCCCAAAAACTTATTGAACAATTTAGAAGTGCGATAGATCAATTTAGAAGAGCGATAGATTGCTTCCCTTTACATGACAACTTAAACTCCGAAAATTGACATTATCGCACAATCCGATAATCTATGGGTATCTTTGCACTCTAGTTATTAGTTAACTGACAAAAAATGAACAAGTATTATTTTGACTTTTCCAGCAATCACAATTTTGTATGTGCACGCATATCCACGTGCTTTGAAAGATGATTCCAGAACATGCAGAGAACACCCATTGACTATAGTCAAACTGGGAATGACTGCTCAAATGGGTACTTAAACTGGCAATGCAAATCTCTTATAACAAACAACAAATTCCCCAAATAGCATTAACCAACATAACGAGTCATCTTGACAGGATTCGTAAATTGCAAAATCCAGAATACCCTTTTGCTTAATAATTTCAGCTAAATAGCACACAACGCTCTAAACTTCCCCTAATATCACCGTTCAGATAAATTTTAACATATCATGAAAATAGCTATATACTAACCATACAAGATGCCGAGCACAAGAGCGCAAACAATAGCAGTTGTTACAACCCACAATAGAGCACTCTTAATCCTTTTCCCAACAGTCCTGCAACCAGAAAAAAAAATTATCACATTATTAATAAAAGTAATAAACATACACGAACGACAAATAATTCTAAACGAAACCCTATATTGATGTACGGACTTATCCTGGTCGCCTTCGTAGTAGAACATAGCGAAGGGAATAATGAAGAACACGAGAACCGCGTCAACAATATAAATAGCCAGCCAGAGATCCTTCATTGGCAGGGTGAGATTACACGCGCCATTGTAAATCGCATGCCTACAAGCCTGCCGATTGGCCACATCCGCCGGTAACATAAGTATTGAAATTGCAGCAACGGAAAGCCCCAAAACGACGACGAATTTTGGAAAATACGCCTGGTTCGCATCGTCCGGATGCTGGTAATTGACGAGAAGATAGACATTGAAGATGAAAACCAAAATGCACACAACTATAGCGACGATCACCAGAGCGAGGTTAAAATCGCCCATTTTTAACGTCTCGATTCCGATCAAAACGACGGATCCCAAGCAATTAGGGTTTGTTTCTAGATCTGGGAAATTTTTTTTTCTGAGAAGCAGAGAGGGAGGAGGGGAGGTTTGGCCCGGTGAGGTGGTTTCTTGTGGGGTCCGCTTTGCGTGTGGGAATAAAATGATGATAATGCCCTCGGAGAAGATGATTAATTACTGTGGTTGCAACAGTTGGGAGTAAGGTATTTTTGGGGTTTAGTGTAAATTCAGGTGTGGCTCTGTAACAGGTCTCGCAACAAGCCGTGCCAAGCAAAGCGGGGGCTTATTGTTTCAACTCCGACGAGGCATACAAGAAATTTTAAAAACGGCTCGTTTTGTATCGCATGCACCGCGGCGATGAAAGCGGGCACTACGACAACTGCTAAAATGACGTCGTTTGTTATTTCAAATCAATCCAATGTCCTTTTTTTTTCAAATATTTTCTTTGAAAAATAATTACTTGCTATTCACGAAATTAAAATGCTTAATTTAAAATTTATATTTCAACTTTATAACAACCATAATCTTATTGTATAATATTTTGTATTTAATATTATCTTATATTTTTTAACTAATATTATTTTTTTATAATTATATAAATAAATTTGATAATTTCTTGTAATTTTTGTATATATATATTTTTTTTTGAAGATTTTCGTGACACTACATTGTTAAAATTATGTAAGAGATTCAGGGCGGTGGAATATATAATTATATTAATAAAAAATAAATATAAATATCATACAAAAAAATTGTTCAAGTAAAATTGTAAAAATATTATATTAAAAATTAATATAAATTAAAAAAAAATAAAGTAAATAATACCATAGGACCAATTTTGATAGTCATATATCAATTACATACAAATGTCAAAATTCTCTTAAACACGGACGATCATTTGTTGATTCTCCTCAACTTTCAATCAATCCATTCAAATGATATTAAAAATCATAAGGAGAAAAAGATATATATATTTTTTATGTATGAATTAAAAATTTTTATATTATATTTTCTCTTTATTAGTTTTAGTATTAAAGGAGGTATCACGTTATTATAGATGTTTGTTTCGCAAGAAATCAAGTTTGAAAATATTTATCGGACGAGGATTTTATTATCAAAATTTATTTTCCGTTAAATTAAGGATGAAAAAATTTATTACAAAAAAAAAAATTTCCACAAAATCAAAGAAATTCGCGTTGACAGTAGAAGAACAATCCGTGTCAACATTGACGTTGGGACCGTGATAGTAGCCACAGCTGTCGCGGTCGCCGGCAACGATCGTGACGGATTCATAACTTGCTAGTTTCATATTTATGATCAATCAGAATGCTGTGTTTGCTTTAGACAACTTCAATTAATAGACTAAGCAACCAAAAGAATGTCCAGAGATGTATAAACAGAGGAAAGAAATTAATGGTCAGAAAACTGGTAGTACAGTTTCTACAAAATCGTTGAAAGATAAAATCATACGCGAACCAGATTCATTTCTGCGTACGATCGACGCAAAGACTATCCGTTTTCCGAAATCTTCTTCAGAATTTTCATGTCATACCTGGAGAATGCTCCGAAGCTTGTACCATTTTTTCTTGAAAAATCCTACGAATTTCCATCCGAATCTGGTGTTTGCCTCTTTTATTCTCACCGTTCTCTCCTTCGACAGGTTCTCCATCTCTTTCGTTTGCTCTCTCCTACGTTTCCCTTGTTCCCGTCCTGTAACGACAGAACGTTAACGCCCTTTTATGTCTTTGACCTTTTCTCACTTAACAGATACGGGTTTTCTATTTTAGTACTTTTTTAAATATATTAATTTTTAATATTTTATTATTATTTTTACTTTTATTATTAAATATTAAATAACACAGAAAAAGTGTAAATTGAACGATTTTATACTGTAAACATAATTGAAGTGGTGAATTTTATTTAAATAAATAAAAAATTTTTAAAATTATCATTCAATTAAAATAAAAAATATAAAATTATATAATTTTATCGTACTATTTATAATGATACAACAAATATAATACGTCATAAAATTAATTAATTAAATATTTAAATTAAAATTAAAGTATTAATAATTATATACAAATTTTTATTTTCATTTTGGTCAAATGCATATTCACATTCAAATTGATAGTTAAAAAAAAATAAAAACAAAAATTCACTAATACAATCAAAATCAAACGAACGCATCGATAAGTAAATATCGAAAAAAAATTCAAGTTCATTCATGATTTGTGAATCGATCGATAATCTTGGCCGTGGATCAAATATTGAGATTCTTCCGAATCTTGTACCATCCTTTCTTCCATGCGCCAACAAGCCTCCATCCTTGTTTCATCACAACCTTCGCTTCTTTGTTGCTTCTTCTTTGCATTTGCTTGTCTGCCTCCCCCATGACAGAAATTTGAGCTCAGATGATCAGAAAAACGAAACGATGTCTCGTTACCACGAAACGTTTCGATTTTCTTTTCTGTGTGTTTATTATATTGGCGCGAGTAAGAGTAACGGACTTCAGTTGGTGGGAAAATATGTTCATTGGTTTCATCTTTAAGTTGCAACTGTAGAAAGTCGTGCGCTGTACCACCACAGGAACAGGTTTTGTTATGGAAATTTTAAACTAACGGATAGGATCCCGCCACGTAAGATATAGATTCACTCTGATTGGCGAATGGAGGTAAACGTAACAAAACGACGTACAGCTCCTATAATGGTAGAAAATGAAAACGAATAGCCTCTCGCCACGTAAGATATGAATACACTCTGATTGCCCAATGTAGCTAAACGTAACAAACTGAGGCACAGCTCGTATAATGACAGAAAACGACAACCAAGAGCATCCCACCACGTAAGATATGAATTCACTCTGATTGGTGAATGTAGTGCAATGTAATAGACTAAGAACTGGAAGATTAGGTAGAATTTTTAAATAATAATAATAATAATAATAATAATAATAAAAAGAGAAAAAAAGCCGGTTACTCCTTCCTAACAACCAGTCGTCGAAGAAGAAGAAGACTGATTGGTGAATTTCGCTTACTCCCTCCCTTCGCCATGGATTCTGACTTCGTGACAGACGTCAAGGTACCTTTAGCTTTATTTTACTCGTTGAATTTGAGTTACGATTAGGGCTTTTAATTCTATCCATTACTAATTTTGTTTAATTTTTTTTTCTCCTATCAATCTCTCTAGAATGGCGGAACCAGATCGAAGTTCACCCTCTACGTCTTCATCTTCAACCAACAGAGAATCTCCAGGTGCAGCTGCTGCGTCTTCTTCTTCGAATTCTTCTTCGGCTCGTGAAGAAGGGCAAAATAATTATCATGACAATCATGATCATCGATTTCAACGCTCAGAATCAGAGCAACAAAGCGGTGGCTTTTCGTATCGAGGAAACTTCAGTGGTTTTAATGATGCATCGACTATTATTAGGGACGACACCTGGTCTTGCATCATTGTTGTACTCACCTTTTGGTTCTTCGGTTAGTATTTTATCTTATTATTTTTAATTTTTTAACCAATTTCTTTTTAATTTGATTTTGAGAGCATCTCCTCCATGGAAATAGTTTAATATTGTTTTCTCTGTGACTTAATTTTCAATTGTGTAAAAGTTTTGCTTGTTTTTTTATAAGCGTACTGATCTGGCTATAATTATTGAATCCACGTATTACAGTGTCGATGACTGTGATACTGGGGGTGTATGGTCCGGCAAATTTAAGGCTCGGTCCTAATTCATCAATTCTAATTCAGCCTAACCCCTTATTTGTGCAGAACGTGAAGGTGAGCTGCAACTTCTTCTAGCGTTTTTACTGTGCATGTTTTTGTGATTAATTAGTAATTTTGGGTCGGTTTCTTTTAGGTGCAACAGGTAGATAAGATAAAGCCAGGACCGAAGCTATACGGGTTCTATAAAACGCCACCTCTCGATAATATTACAACGTGGTCTGAAAGTTATAATGCCTCTGTTCCAGCTGATTCTCACGAGGCAAGTTTGAATATGGACGTTTTCAATTTTTTTTATTCTGATTTTAGTTTATACTTGAAGTTACAGATGTTGTCTGTGAGATATACTTGTTACTTTTTTTCTGCTCCAGGAGTGGATTCATTTCCTAAATGTGGGGTCTCAAATAAACATTTCATACAGCGTCAAGTCCCCGGGCTCCTCTGTTTTTCTCATAATTGCTCAAGGTATACTTTTATTTTTCCATTAAATATTTAAATTACTTGTCATGAAATACAGCACCATTGGCTGTGTGCTGTTGAAAATAATCATATTCTATTATTAGAACTTTTGGCTGCAAGCCGGATTTTGCTCCATGAACAGTTCATCTTTTAACTCCAACTAAACAAGCACAATAATATCTTGTATTGCAACTAAACAAGCATAATAAATGGTGCAATTTTGGTATGACTGTGATGAATTCACAACATTTCTTACTTTTATATCTTCCAGTTTTCTGAAATTGCGAACAAGTTTCCTCTTTCTTTCATTTGATATGCTGACAAAGATTCTGGATTTTATCTCACTAATCTGAAGTTGGAACATTGCAGGAAATGAAGGCCTTGCTCAGTGGCTTTCAGACCCTACATATCCCAACACTACCTTATCATGGAATGTTATTCATGGTGAGATAGAAGTGAAAAGATTGTAATTTCCGCTTGTATACATTCTTTCCTTTGATGTTAGCCTTTTTTCTACACAGGAAGCGGTGTGATCCATCAGGACATATACACATCTTCAAGTTACTACGTTGCATTGGGTAACTTGAATTCGGAGGAAGTGAAGGTAAAAAGTCCTAGTGATTCAACCAAGTAGTCACAGACTTTGAAGTTACATAATTAATTTTACACTGCAATGCTTGCATTGTAAAGATAAACACGCTACACAGTGCAGTGTATTAATAGTTAATTGCCAACATGCATTGCACTGCAAGGATAGTTACTCATCTAAGGAGCTGTTGCAGAAACAGTTGATATAATTAGGTGTATAAATCTGTCATTGCTTCTACCACCATCTTCGCGAATGAAAAACTTTTCGGTGCTTATCTGTTTTGACATTTTCCTATCAGATATGACGTTGTTTGTGGTTTGACACTTGAGCAAAGTAAATTATTAGATTCCATAAAGTACATATATAAATAATATATTAAGTTTTGTTATTGGTTTCATCAATGAAATAGTATATGAATTTATGATGATTTTTTTGTCCTGACCTGTTTACAATATTCATTTGATGTTATTCTTATGTTGGACAGGTGCAATTAGACCTTGGAATAAAAGCTTTTCTGTATAATACTACTGAAGCTTATTACAAGTGTACTTTCACTAATGGGACTTGTAGTGCAAGCGTTTTGTTTCCCAGTGGAAATGCTATTGTCTTAACTTCTCCAGGTAGAGAACAGGTAAGTCTATTAGTTGGTCCTGACTGTCATTCTTACTAATTTATTGTCTTCCTTTTCTCCCTTCTCCAATTTATCATCATGCGAGCTGATAAGACTGCATTAAGAAAAAATTAAATGAAATGAATTGGAATGCTGTGCCAGTTTAGCTTTATCACTTGACCCTTTGTTGAGGTTTATAGAAAACCTCTCCTGTCTGTTGACTAGTATCAATCTGGGCACAAACCAATATAACAGAAACAATCTTTCGTTGGCTTCCTCTCTTGATTGAGTCTGTTTAATTTCATTGAAATGGTAGTGAATGATAGAAAGGTAGGCAGTGGTGGTGCATCTAAAATAAAGAGAAGGAAAAACTGCATTTGACATGGTGGGAAATAAGAGGTAATGGCAACAATCATGAAGGTGTAATTTTATGGGTTCTGATTTGTAAATTTGTGGTGGAAAGAGTGCAGAGTTTCGTTCTATTTGGACATATTGGACCTCAACATTTGGTCATTGGACTATTTACCGAAATTTTCAGTGTTGCACATTTTTATAAATTAAAAAAGGTTAATATGGCTTGTTTCGGTTTGAAACATGAAAGGAATATGCAAATTCAGAATAAGTAACAGTTGGCAAATGAGGGAAGAGCTTTACTGCTGATAATTAAAGTTGACAATAGTTTAATGTTGTTTCGTAAACATTAAGGTTCTTGGGACAATTCTCAACTTCAAAGTCCTTTTGTGTATCTTGACTTTTAAAGTTATAGATGGAATTTACTAATAGAGAAGGATAAGTGCAGAATTACATGTTTAAAGATAGGTTCCTTCTGGTCTCATGCCAAATTAATTTGGGTGTTTTGATTGCTTCAGGATACAGCCAATGATGGTTGGTATGTTAGAGTGTCCTATGGACCGAGATGGCTCTCATATGTTGTTGGGACAGGTATATTCATTGCTCTGTTTCTTCTAGTGAGATAACTTTTTATACAATTTCTTGAACCTCTCTCTCTTTTCTCCTTGTAGGTGGAATGACTGTGCTCATGTATGTGGTCTTCAGCTTCTTAAACAAATTCCAATTTAGACGTGAAGATGAAACAGGAAATCTGCATGGGGATAGGGAATCTGCAAGAGCCCCACTGCTTTCTTACAAGGATGACGATCTCTCAAGTTGGGGTTCATCTTATGAATCCATCTCAAATGATGAGGAGGACCTTGAAGAATTTTTGGTAGCATCTTCCCTTGAAGGGAAGTCATTGAGAGATGGTGAAGATGGTAATAATACCCGGCGTCTTTGTGCAATTTGCTTTGATGCTCCAAGGGACTGCTTCTTCCTTCCATGTGGGCACTGTGTGGCTTGTTTTGAATGTGGAACAAGGTACATACTTGATCAAACTTATTTTACCAAACTTGTCCATCCTTGAACATGCATCAATTTTTGGATTGTACGGGGGAGGAGAACAATGCATTTCTGCTGGTTCTCCCTTATTTCATAAGGATAATCCCTGACCCGGCCCTAAACATCCCAGGTTTAATAAATTAGTTGGCACATTATATTCGTGCATATTAATTAAGTGTGCAGTGAATACATGCATCAGTAAATTAAAACTTCCTATGAAATATATGGGTTGCTGAGACAGACTGAAATTCCAATTCAAGGAACTCGAATGACAGCTTGATGTTGAAACTTCCCCCTATGAGGAATCTATGGATATTCTTTCTAATTTTGAGAACGCAAGTTGAAAATCTTTACATTTCTCTGATTGTAGTCCAGTTTGTTCTGGACTTTAAGAAAAGAAAAGGACACAGGATAAATTTTAGGGTACCAGATTGTTATCAAGCATAATAAGCAGCTCTTTTTTCCACTTTTTTTAATCCTCTTATAGCTATTCTCGTGTAAACTTAAATGTCTCGTGTCAATTTGCAATAAACTTGGTGACAAACATAAAATATTCTCTCATGGTACTGGTGTTAATCTACTAAGAAACTAATTCAATTTCATATTTATTGTATGTTATATTTTATTCTATACAGGATAGCAGAGGCTGCTGGTACTTGCCCGGTTTGTCGGAGGAATATGAAGAAAGTTAGGAAAATTTTTACAGTGTAAGCAATATAGAGCTTCCACACGCACATCCCTGTGGAAGAACTCGCAACCAGATTTGCATCTCTATACACCCTCGCATCATGTGTTTAATGGATAACCTACCTCGATCAAGGTCACACTCGCAGATGGGCTATAAGCATAGCATAATCTTCAAGTGGAATGAGCATGCTGTTTGTTTTTCCAGTTAAGCCTTCCTTCCACCGCTCTGTTTGTTTTATTTTGGGTCTATTTTCCCTTCCCAGAAGTTGATCTTGCAGCTGTTTTACATTTACTTCGATGATACACTGTAAATGTTAAACATTCAGATCCACTTATCATGCTTGGCAATCGTAACCAAATAGTTTCCAAAGTAATAACCAAATGTCAACTACTTAATGACTAAATTATCCTTATAAAATTGTATTCTGACCTCAATCCATTTCCATAACTAAATTATTTCAGTCATTTCAACGGAATCAGGGATTAGTTCGATAAAAATAAAAATATTGAATGATAGGGACTCAGATGATATTATCCTACTGATTAATAAAGAATAAAAAGAAAAAATGATGTAGGCAAGTGAAAGACGACAACCTTACCCCACTTTCTGGGGGCGGTGGGGAGGGAATCGAACGGCATGCTTCAGTTGCCGCTTCACAGCCTCTAAGCAAACGTATCATCGCGCTTTGCCTTTTACACCATATGATGCTGTTGTTTCATTTAGTTCGAAAATAATCACGTGAATTGAGCTTTAGGTATATTTTCATCACGGACCGCACACTACGCAACATTTCTGCCCCACTGCCTACCAACGCTCGCCACTACGAATGCAACCTGACGCCCCACGTACTCAATTCCCCCACCCGAGGTTCCGCGTACCCAGATTGCGTGCCCTCCTTCCAATCAAATTCTTCTTCCAACTCATCGGCCCTTCTCCACCGTCAGATCGACATACCGCATTCTGACCAAACCGGACCCCACCACTGTAACGTATCCTCCTCAATCGTATGTAACAACTGCTAACCATTCATTTGAGTTCCATCTGTATAACCTCTTCGCCATCTTCCCCATTTCTTCGCCGCCTCTCTCCTTCTCTCTTTCCCTTTTTTTTAATCTGCCGTTCTTTGTTTACTAAGCGAGATGGCAGGAAGCGGGGTAGTTGCGGTGTACGGTAACGGCGCGATAACGGAGACTAAAAAATCTCCCTTCTCCGTTAAAGTCGGCCTGGCCCAGATGCTCCGAGGGGGCGTCATAATGGACGTTGTAACCCCCGAACAAGCCCGTATCGCCGAAGAAGCTGGCGCGTGCGCCGTCATGGCTCTTGAGCGCGTCCCGGCTGATATTCGTGCTCAAGGCGGCGTGGCTCGCATGTCGGACCCGCAACTTATCAAAGAAATTAAACAGTCCGTCACTATACCAGTCATGGCCAAGGCTCGTATTGGTCATTTCGTTGAAGCTCAAATTCTGGAAGCTATTGGGATTGATTACGTGGACGAAAGCGAAGTATTGACTCCGGCTGATGAAGATAATCATATCAACAAGCATAACTTCCGGATCCCTTTCGTTTGCGGCTGCCGCAATTTGGGGGAAGCCCTGCGGAGGATTCGTGAAGGTGCGGCGATGATAAGAACCAAAGGCGAGGCTGGCACGGGGAATATTATCGAGGCGGTGAGGCACGTGCGGTCTGTGATGGGTGATATTAGAGTTCTGAGGAACATGGATGATGACGAGGTGTTCTCCTTCGCGAAAAAGATTGCTGCGCCATACGACTTGGTAATGCAGACAAAGCAGCTTGGGAGGTTGCCGGTGGTTCAATTCGCAGCTGGAGGGGTGGCCACGCCGGCAGACGCGGCGTTGATGATGCAGCTCGGCTGTGACGGTGTGTTTGTTGGGTCCGGGGTGTTCAAGAGTGGCGACCCGGCGAAGCGGGCACAGGCCATTGTCCGGGCGGTCACGCATTACAGTGACCCGGAGGTGTTGGCGGAGGTTAGCTGCGGTTTGGGAGAGGCCATGGTCGGTCTCAATTTGAGCGACAATAAGGTAGAGAGGTTTGCCAGTCGCTCTGACTAAAGACGAGAAGGTGAGGTTTACTGCTCTCCATGACTGTTAAGCAGGCAGTTAATATCATTATCATGTTTTGTCTTTGGTGGTATGATTTAAGCTGACAGACATCAGTATCATGTTTTATTTTTGGTAGTATGTCTTAAAGGTTTTTGACATTGAAATTCTGCTGTTTCCGGTAAGAATTATTGCTTGGCAACAAATTTTGTTGTCAAGTAGAGCTGTTACTTGCTTTGTTTTCTGTTGCATTGTTTTCATTGTCCAATATTACAGTTGTTTGTGGTTGTGTTTTCGTCCAAAAATATTGTAGTTCAATTTGCAACTTTGGTATCTTTTGATTCATGGTTTTGATAACAAATGCCACTTCACGTTCGTTAGATGCATCTGTTATTGCGTATGATTTTGCTTCTGTAGCATTATAAACTGTATTTTTTCTTTGTTCCGGTCGTGATAAGTCTGACCTGGGTCCCATTCCCTGTTCCCACTTGCCCACTTACCTATATTGGATCTTCTAGTAAGCGAATATCGTTGTTAAAGTAATTTCATTTTACTTTTGAGTAAGAAAAGGCCTTATCACAAAGTGGGTTGGCAGGTATGAAAAGACAGTTTCCCTATCTTTTCTTTTATCGTGGTCAAAATACAACTGGGTGCTAATTCAAACCACTCTAACCCGTGGTAAAATAAGAACCGCCCCTACATTCAAAACCCCCCTTTTTACCGTTGGCAAGAACTTGTTTCAATTGCTTATACCAAGGAATTCTAACAACTGCTTCAAATACAGTATCAACTTTGTTCTTAGCGTTAGCATTTGAATTTAGTGTAGTTAAAGACCAATATAGATACGGCATGGCTGACATTTTTTTTAACGATAAAACTTAAGAGAGGTCATATTACACTATCCTGGGAAAGATATTGTTTTTGACAATTGAGCTTTATATTGTTGATTGGTAAACATACTGCAAGAGTCAAGGCCTGGAACATCTCATCAAATGTGTTACTTGTTTTACGTATTCATTGAACAGGTGCTTATGACTAAATTTTTCCGCAAAATTATAGCTTTTGGTGACTTTTGCAGCTGCAATAGTGGCAACAGTAATAAATTTGCATGGTTTCTAGCAGTCAGTTGTTAAATGCATACCTGTGTTAGTTGAAGTCTGTCTCAAGGTAGTGGATAACAGAGCAATCTAATTCTATTTGGATGATGTATTTAAAGAGGTTAAAAGGTAGTAAGTTGCTTTTTCAATTTTTATTTCTTTTGTTTGTATATCCGATGTCTCTTCTGCAAGTGACTGCTTCTTGTACTTTTTTTTGTTCATTTTGGTTTCTCGATTTCTTTTCCTAGCTTCCTCCATTTTTTTAAAAGATTGATTGAAATATTATGTTGCCAAAATTTAAGACTAATAATCTACTGGACAGACTTTTCAGCATCCGATTCATGGTGGGGAATTCATCTGAAGTCTAAAGAAGCCTAGTTGCATTGTTGAAGGAATCTTTGTGCGGTGGCCCTTCATTTCATAGATTGTAATGCTTACATTCAATAGGATGTACTGTGTGCATAATGTTCGACTGATTAGCTGGTCTTTTCATGGTTGTGTCCTTTTGTTAACTTTACGAGGATGAAGAATTAGGGAATGCTATAACTGCAACTCATTCTGAAGTAATTTTGCTTGAATAAACTCTAAAAAGAATTTGCAACTGTTTGTCTGAAAAATAATTTTGGTTAATGGTCTAATTGGCCATGATGGTTTGCTGGTCTACATCCTATTTTGACCTCATATATTTAGAATGCATATGATGAAAAAATGTTCTTTATTCAGGAATTCTCTTTTGATAAATTGACTGGCAAACCTTTTTGCTATCCAAATGAGAGCGTAAGTTTGGAATTGGATACTGTTTAAGCCGTAATTGGTGAATGTGGACCAGAATAGTTCATTTTAATTGGGTCTTACCCACTAATTCAGTTGCTGTGTTTCCAAAAATTAAGTAGAATTGTGATAGTGACAAACCCAGGCGGTGAACAGAACTTTTCTGAGCATTGCAGCAATGTCGGTTGAAGAGAATTATTTCCTTGTTTGATAAAAAGACAAGCATGCATACTTTCTGCTACAGTCAGACTAAGGACTCTGCAAGTCCATAGTATCAATCGCCAATGCTCTAACAACCCAAAAAAAGCTTAAAGCATCACCCCGCTTAACTGCTCTTCCCCACAGCTTGGAGTAGTAACAGCAACTGAAGAAAGTAATACGATACTCCCCCAATTGTAGCATACTGCAACTTTTCATTCCCTTCAATTTCCGGGAAATCAGCATCATTAGCTCGATTAAATCCCCCGGCTAACCACCCCAAGTTCTTGTATCCTCCTTCGTATAACTTTGAAGCTGCCATCATAGACCTGATATCATTGCAAACACAACAAAATAAAATAGAATTATACCGCCATCGATTTCTTCTCAAGGTCAATGAAAAGCTTTAAAATGTTCCAAAACTGCCTACCTTAGCCCTTCACCACAAGCTACAAGTAGCTTGGTGTCCTTGTCAGGAACTGCAGCCTCCACTCGCTGAAGAAAATTAGCATTAAACATGGTGAACTTTTGGCCTGTCCATAATCCGATGTATCCCAAATGAACCCATTTCTTCAGAAGAGTTACGGGACCGTAGTCCGTATCCTCGATGAACAGCGGCACGTGCAACGATCCCGTAACTCGTGCTTTTTCTCTCTCCCACGCGGGCCTGATGTCCAAGAGCACAAATCCGTCGGAATTCATGGCCCCGGCTGCGTCCTTCGGCGTAATGGGCTGGATGGCGCCTGACTGTATTAGCGTCCGTGGATTGCTAGACTTTGCACTGATTTTGAGTGGTTTTGTTCTTGCACTGGTGAAGAGCAGTTGCTTGCTTTGATTTCCATGCTTCAAAGTTGACGCGCAGAAGTGGTTCAGTTGAATTGCCATGAATGATCTCTCTTATCTGGAACCTGAGGAACCCGAACTAAATTATTTTGCCGTATTTCTCCAAAACCCCTTCGCCTTTTCAGTATTGTAATTATACCCCTTGGTTTATAATATTTTTCATGGACATTCCCATCATAATTTAAAAAAATTAATTAAATATTTAATTACTTTGTTCTAATATAAAATAAATTAATTTAGCTGAGAAAAACGAAAAACAAATGGGTTAGGTAATTACCGTACGGCGTGGCCCGAGGAAAACGAACCCTAGCAAATAATAATTCTCCTCCCTCCAAATTTCTCAGATGATCCTCTGCTGAACCCTAGACCTAGGGTTTTTGTTGTACAATAAAAATGGTGGGAATGACGAGTTCAAATTCTAGGGAAAAATACGCGCGTCTAGTGTTCTCGGTCAAGGCAGCCATGAACGTACCTTCGAAGCTCGAATACTTGCGTCGCTTGAAGCAAGATTTGGTCGAAGAAGAAGACAATGTTTTAGTCTCGGATATTCTCCCTCGCGTGTTCGAGCTCCAGGCCGATTCATTCCCTCCGGTTCGCAAGTTTGTCACTGAGTACGTTTCACCGCTACTCTAGCTCAATTTTCTTCCTCCGCTCGAAACACATTTAACTGGATTTTTGTTTCGCTTTTTTTTTTTTTGTAGGGTTATTGGTGAAGTCGGATTGAAGCACATACAAAATTTACCTGAAATTGTGCCTGTTTTAATTAGTGTTTTGGACGATCCTACACCAGCTGTTGCTCGACAAGCGATCACTTGTGGACTTAATTTATTTAGTTCTACTCTTGAAAAAGTTGCTATTCAGGTAGGTTAGATTTTGAGTTCATAACTTGAGGCCTCATTTTATACCTGGAAAATATACATTCTTCGCGTCACATGGTTAAATGTTTATCACTTCATTTGAAGCTCTTTTATGGAAGTGATTATAAGAAATTCGGCTAGAACTACAGCTGTTTCTTGTCTTGGATATCCCTGCACAACAAACATTAATTATGATGTCATCTGGTATCGTTTAATTATTTATATATTTGCTTCTGTAATTTTACAGGGTCTGCACTCAAGTGAATTGGACAGTTCACTTGAATTATCGTGGACATGGATGTTAAAGTTTAAGGATAAAATATACTCGATAGCTTTTCAGGTAAGCATTGATTCTTAATTTAAACACACAGTTCGGTTTTGTTTGTTCTCTGATTCACTGCAACTGAATGTGAAAAAGCCGGGAGGTGGTGGGGTAAGATTGCTAGCATTGAAGTTTGTTGAAGCAGTTATTCTTCTGTACACACCTGATCCTAATAGCTCACTGAAGCCCCCTGCCCATGATGGTAATGCAATTTCATCTTTCTTTTCAGATTTTGCAAACCTGAAAGACAAGTGTGCCATTTTGATATCATATTACTAGCATTGGACTAGTATTTTTGTTTATTCAGCATTGTTTTGCAGAAAATATTGTGGAATTTAATATATCTTGGCTTCGCGGAGGCCATCCTGTACTTAATGGCGGAGACTTGGCAATAGAGGCCAATGAAAAGTTGGGATTATTGCTTGATCAGCTTAGGTCTCCAACAGTGAAATCTCTCAGTAGCTTAGTGATTGTTGTGCTTATTAACAGGTATGTGACTTATCCTATTCGTATTCATAAGCATGTGAAATTCTTTTATTGCACTTGGTTACGCCACAATATCTTTAAACGGGTGTCAAAATTCTATTTTGTTTTATTTTAATGTTCCTTCCAGTCTTTCTACAATTGCAAGGAAAAGGCCTGCGTATTATGGGCGCATTTTGCCAGTTTTACTAGGTCTGGATCCTCCAACCTCTGTCATCAAAGGGCTGCACGTTTCTGGCCCACATAGCGCTCTGAAAAATGCCCTCCTCGCCTGCTTGAAATGTACACATCCGGGTGCTTCACCGGTATTTCTTTACACTAAATATATTGATTCTTTTATGTGATTCTCTTTTATATTAATTTAGCTGGTTGTCCTCCTCTCATCTGGGTGCACCAAATTTGTGTTTATTCTTCATGAATGAATCTTATTCTCAAGCTCATATCTTCACAGTTTCATGTACATGATCATAAGTTGTGGTACAGTAGATAGATTGAAAGAATGGTCCATTTGTTCTATTGTGGGGATCATTATATTATTATGGTTTTCCTTTTTAATTCTCACAGTTATAGCCATCCACTATGTCATAATTCTGTTATTGTAATAATGAAATTAATTTCCTCATATGTGCTGTACTTTGCATGTGCTCCTTACATAATTTTATCTTTTCTCATTCGCTTCAATGCTATCTATTAGGTATTAAGGCTCACAAGAACCTGATGCTAGTTAGTTTTGTATTCAGGGATTGTGAATGCATTTGCCCTTGTGAGGTTAAAGTTGCTTGAGATTTTTATCTGACTTTGGATATGATTGTAAAGGGTTCCCTGCCTACTAGGCATATAACGAACTTTTCATTAATTATTATGAGTGCACCTTGTACTTTTAACGTGTTCCATAGATGGTGATGCAACTTTGGTTTTCTGTAGTGGCGTGATCGTTTAGTTGTTGCCCTGAAAGAGATGAAAGCTGGAGATTTGGCAGAGAATGCCCTCAATCAAGTTTGCAGAACTATTGGAATTGTGGGAGAGGAGAAAGATGTTATGCCAATTAAGGTACCTTTGTCCTTCTAAATTTTAGATTGATGTGTATGAACAGGTAAATTAATACATACATTGGCACATGCATAGAGATGTATGAATTTCCTGGAGCTTCCTGATAATGGCATTAATTTTCTACAGGAAGAGAAACCCTTATTCAGAACAAGTGATACTATGCAAAGTAACTTGGGAAGGAAAAGATCTGGAGCTGAGGATAGCAGTGATCTGGATGGAGAAGATGATGTGTCTGGAAAACGTGTTAGACCAACAGCTAGTGTCTCAGAAGGATTATCTCATGATCACGGACCTTCAACTTTGTCAACCTCTAACAAAGGAATCAGTGACACAGGACCCGTGCAGCAGCTTGTTGCCATGTTTGGTGCCTTGGTTGCTCAAGGTGAAAAAGCTATTTCATCTTTGGAGATTCTTATTTCAAGTATCTCGGCTGACTTGCTTGCTGAGGTGGTGATGGCTAATATGTGTAACCTTCCTCTGTGCCACCCCCAAGCCGAAGGAGATGGAGAATCAGTGGCGGATATCAGTATAGTTGGCTGTGACCCTGAAACCAGGTATCCAGCATCGTTTTTGGCCAATGTTCTGTCACTTTCGAGCAGTTTCCCACCAATAGCTTCATTGCTAGATGGTGATCCATCAATGTCCAGTGACAAAGTGGTACGATGAACTTTGATGGTTCTGACTTGTTTAAAATAAATATTCCTGTCTGACCGTTCAGAATTTGTTTCCTTTTTCTTTCTTTTAACTTTTTAACTGATATTCTTACACTTACTGAAATTGCAGGAACTGCAAAGGGAGGAAGAACTTCATGCGGCTGATGTGGTTGATGGTAGTGTTGTACATGATGACATAACTCATGAAGCTGAAAATGCAGTGTTGCCTCCAGGTTTACTGGCTTCTTCTGATATTTTGCCTGGAATGGAGAATGCTGATTTAGCTTTATCATCTGTAGTCCATGTTGTGGAAAATCTAGAGAGTGATATACCTGGTCTGAATGCTTCTGCTCGTAATGCTGGATTTTCAGAAACCTTGGTTGGTTCCTCTTCAGCCACTACTGATTTAGAAGATGCCAGTCAAGAGCAAGTTACAAGTGGAAGGTCACCACTGGATCTTCCGACAGTATCGACAGATAGGTCAGATGAGCTCAGCCCAAAAGCAGCCATGACAGATCCACACAACCTGATTTCCTCAACAGCAACTTCTGTAACCTTGACTTCTCCTTGTGTTCTGCCAAAGATGTCAGCACCTGTTGTTAACCTTACTGATGAACAGAAGGATCAATTACAATATTTGGCTTATATGCGTATTGTTGACGCATATAAGCAAATAGCAGTGGCTGGAGGTTCGCAAGTCCGCTTTTCTTTACTTGCTTGTTTTGGAGTTGAGGTAGCAATTCTGGCTTATTGAGCATTATTATTCTCCATTTAATTGCTGCTTGTACTGTGCCTGATATTGCAATTGCTTGTTGAGTTGGTTCGTTGATGGTTATCTATGATTTAAGTGTTTGGTTCCTTCTTTGTGTAGCATTTTTGCATTTTGCTCTGTGCTTATCAATAGGAATTGATGCTTCTCTAGTTTTTCATTGTTGGCTTCTTAAACTCATAGAGATCTATTATTTTGTCTGTTTGTTTGCCTATGTCATTCAGAACTAATTGATTTTTAACTATGTTTTCATGAGATTCTTCTCCATCATGAGTCCTAATGCTTCTGATGTGTTGGATTTGATATTGTATGATCCATTTACTATGCTGTGTGGGAAAATGATATTGTGTACAGAATGTATGGCGCTATTAACTTCTTAACTTCTGTACAGTAATTTTCTATTCACTGGGGCTGTAGAACTTTTCATTTAACGTTTTCAGTATACTACAACCACACCATTTTGAAAGCACATACCCAATGAACATACTCATTGTGAGCTCTGTATTTATTCGTTTATGTGATTTTTTAATTTGATGGTCCCTGGTTGAGGTCCAGTGAATTTAATAAGCTATGGTAGTTGACAGCATTTTGCCCATCTTTAATTCTATGCTTGATGTTGATTCATCCTTTATTTGCTCATTCATTTTTCGAATGAATGAACTGTGATTATGTAATTGTCATATGGTTTCCTACTTACAACAGGAAAGTTTTTTTTTTTTTTAATATATATGGAATCCGCATTATGGTTTGTTTCTGCTTCAGGTTGTTAACTACTCCATGTTGTCTTATGTTATGGCAGTTAGAGTGTCATGTGATGTGAAACAGGTGCTTGAACAGATTTACCACTTGACAATTTCAATTTCTGTATTAGTAATTGCATATTTTCTTTCTTTTATTTTATCTTTTTGCAGTTTCCCTTGGAGTTAGAGCCGTGGAAATTGCTACAGGAGCACATTTTGTCTGATTATATGAACCATGAGGTACAGTTACATTCAATATTTACTTTTAATGATCAGATTTTGCTTAGGTTGTTGACTGGGTACAAACTTTTGTAACCATGGGTATCTTTCCTTGGATCCTTCTGTATTCCCATTAAAATTTTCAACTCTCTATGCTTGTCTATGCCAATATAATTCTTTATGTGTCTTGGCAATTACATGTGGTCACAAATTTCAAAAGCATTCTTCAAATGTTTCATATTTTTGGTCTTTAAATTCTTGGTGAAAGAGCTATCTGGTTGACAACATCTTGGAGAAATATAATGTACCAGTATTGCATAGAAAGTTGATAGCTGCCATCATGATGTCAGTTTCCGTGATGTTTACAATGTAAGGGAGATGTAGGTCCAGTAAATTAAAATGAGTTCTAAAAGCTTAAGGTTGAGGGTAAGGGCCTAGACAATTGTATTTAAGTGGCTTAACATTCCCCCTCATGTGGGAGCCCATTTTATTTGACGTGCTTTGTCACATGGAATGATTTTATTACTTTTTCACCCTTTCATCTGAAATACATTGTAGCTGACATTAATCGCTGGATGCCTTCAGGGACACGAGTTGACATTGCGTGTACTCTACAGGTTATTTGGTGAGGCAGAAGAGGAACACGACTTCTTTTCTTCCACAACTGCTGCCTCTGCATATGAAATGTTCCTTCTTAATGTGGTTTGTACTTATGGTGCAAAACTTGTTTCTTTTCCCCACACCCCCCAACCCCCCGGGCCTGGCCTATAAACATTCATGAGACAATTTTTGTGAATGCAGGCTGAAACACTTAGAGATTCTTTTCCACCCTCAGATAAATCCTTAAGTAGATTGCTTGGTGAAGTTCCATATTTGCCAAAGTCAGTTTTGAAATTATTAGAGGGCTTGTGTTCTCTTGGAAACTTTGATAAAGGTGAGAAGGAGTTACAAAGTGGAGACCGAGTTACTCAAGGTCTTAGTGCTGTGTGGAACCTGATTTTGTTAAGGCCTCCTTTACGAGCGAGCTGCTTGAAAATTGCTTTGCAGGTATTTTCTAATTCTCAGGAACCATGTTATGAGTATATGTGATGTCTACTTGCACGTTGCTTTGCATATTTTTCTTGTGATTATCATAAACTTCGTTTTGTATACTTTTTTGTTTGTCATAGTTTTTAACCATATTTATGTCCGCTTTAATCATTTCTGATTCAGGAAGAAATATTAGTTCCTATATGATTCCTAAATCTAGAAGCAAAGGTGGAATGGCAGTAAAGTTGTTGGTATAGAAGTTCTTTGCTGGCAGTTCAATATTTTCAGTTTGAATCTATTGATACCATGATTCTTAGACTTTTTTTTCTTTTTAATTCACTTGTTTTAGTTAATGCCACCACTATTTCTGCTGTTTGTTAGTGTTTTCGAAAAATTGAACTGAACTTCTCTTTTACTTGTCTTTTAGTTGACTTTGATTTCTCTTTAACCCTGTTGTTTCTGTCGACTATGAATTTTCTTTCCCCCTTAAGAGTGCGGTTCATCACTTGGAGGAAGTGAGGATGAAGGCAATACGTCTGGTACTCGTGCCTAACTTACTATTGAAGCAAACTAGTCAGCGGCTCGGCATGATCTGTGTTATTATATTAGATGTGTTTACTTTTGCAGGTGGCTAACAAACTTTATCCTTTATCATCCATTGCTCAACAAATAGAAGAGTTTGCCCAGGAAATGCTGCTGTCTGTAATTAGTGGGAATGTTTTGGAAAAAAGTGATGCTCAGGGATCAATCAATGAGCCACAGAAGGTAACACTTTAAGGTTGAGTTCTGTATAAATAATGATCAAACTGCATGATATGACCTTCACTGTTGGCTTTTCTTTCACTCTCTATCTTCTACTTTTCGAAGTCCTGCTTAGCATAAGTATAAATAGTTTTGGGAATTGATGCTGAGGTAGCTGCTATATTGTTTTTTGGGCAGGACTCTGATTTGGAAAAACCATTAACTGACGTGTCAGGGAGTGTTGTTTTCAGTAAAGACAATTCCACTGATACTCATCAGTCTTGCACATCACAAAACATGTCATCCCTTTCAATCCCTGAGGCTCAACGGTGCATGTCACTTTATTTTGCCCTCTGTACAAAGGTTCTTACTTTGTTTTTTTTAATCTATCAATATTCTTGGTGTTCAATGGCCAAAGTTTTCACAATTTTACAATGACACTAACGTCTGAATGTATCTTTTGCTGACAGAAGCATTCTCTTTTCCGCCAAATATTTGTTCACTATAAAGATGCATCAAATGTGGTCAAGCAGGTTTGGTCACTTCATTTTGTAATTTGACTAAAGACTGTTGTAATTCTTGGCATTTGTGCTCTGAGCACTTTCTTGTTAGTTGTATTTTGCAGGCAGTCCAACGTCACATCCCGATTCTGGTTCGTACTATGGGCTCGTCGTCCGAACTTCTTGAAATTATTTCAGATCCACCCGGAGGAAGCGAGAACCTTTTGATGCAGGTTTTATACTTAAAACACCTATATAATTTACTCAAAACCAAAAGATTGAAGTAACTGTACCTGTGTCCTTTTTCCTTCTTCCACCACTCTCCTTGCATCAGGTTTTGCATACACTGACTGACGGAACAAGTCCTTCTCCAGAATTGATTATTACTATCAGGAAGTTATATGATACAAAATTAAAGGTATAATTTTATTGGTTTCTCTTTTAGAATGAAGTGAAGCTGTTGGCTAATATATGCTTCATTTGTTGAGTTCAGGATGTAGAAATTTTAATCCCAATATTGCCATTCTTGCCAGGAGATGAGGTGCTTACCATTCAGATTTCAGAGTTATTTTTTATTTTTATTTCTTCCTCTTGGCATTTTCTTTTGGTTCCTTGGGCTTTTATTGTTTTAATAGTTTGGTTTTGTTTAGGTCTTGCTGATTTTCCCCCATTTTCTGAGTCTTCCCACAGACAAGTTTCAAGCAGCACTTGCTCGTATGCTACAGGTATCTTTCTTAAAATAGGTATATAAAGTTTTTCGCTTTAGAAATAAGGCACACATTCAATTTTCTTCAAGGACGCCTAGTTTGCTCTTATTTCAATGCAGTGTTTTTAACTTGAAATATTGTTCCTCAGGGGTCATCTAATGCTGGTCCCGTGCTCTCTCCAGCTGAAGTTCTAATTGCTATCCATGGGATTGATCCTGACAGAGATGGAATTCCCTTGAAGAAGGCATTTTTCTTTCTTTTGTTCTTTCTTCAAAACCTTACCAATTTGCATGTGGAATAACTCAATGTTACTTGTGATCAGGTTACAGACTCATGTAATGCTTGTTTTGAGCAGCGGCAGATCTTCACGCAACAAGTTCTTGCTAAAGTCTTGAATCAATTGGTTTGTACAATCCTGGAATTTTTCAACTTTTATGTGGAACTTCCAGCTGTCTCCAACTTAAAACTCTGATGAACAATGTTCTGCCCTGTAGGTTGAGCAGATTCCTCTTCCCTTATTGTTCATGCGTACAGTATTGCAAGCTATTGGTGCTTTTCCAGCACTGGTAAGAGATGAGAATGCTAATCTTATTTTTCTTTTTAGCAATTCTAATACTTCCATTGATTTGTTGACACCTAAAATAATTGTGGTATGAGATTGCTGATTCATGGTCAATCTTAGCAGTGTAAGTTCCTAGATAAATAAAACAGTGTTCTGCATTTACTGGCGAGCCAGTATTCAGATGAACTTTTAAGAGAAGTCCTATTTATTTGCGAGAGCATGCTTGTGGAAAGTCAAGTGGCTCTCTTATTTTTTTTAATTATTTTTTTTTAGGATACCCATGTTAAATGTCACATTCTGTTGGCTGCTTCCCATTTATGCAAGAGGAAAATGAGCTTGCCCATTTGGATTGTTTAATATCTTCAGATGAGATATCTTGATTTACAGTTAAATTCTTTAAATGTTGTAGGTGGATTTTATAATGGAGATCCTTTCTCGTCTTATAAGCAAGCAGGTGACTTTTTATCTCAATAAGCTGACTGACAGTCATTATATTATTTGGACTTGTTTTATGAATTTGATTAAATGACTTGTTACAGATATGGAAGTACCCAAAGTTGTGGGTAGGTTTCTTAAAGTGTGCACAGTTGACACAGCCTCAGTCATTCAGTGTGTTGCTTCAGGTGTGTTTTTTCCTAGCTACTAAGTGTGGTAGCTTAATTTCATCCTTTTTGGTTGGTAGTTGGTTCAATAGATAAAACCTCTTGGTGTGGTACAAGAAGTCTGTGGTTTGAATCCTTCTTACGCCAGGGGTTGGAAGGGGTTTGGGTTTTTTCATGTAATATTCAAAAAAGGAATTAAAAAAAGAAGCTGATTTCTTCCTTCTAATATTAGTTGCTCTAGCAATGCTAGTACAGTCCTACTCAGCATGTTTTTCATGCCCCAACTGTACTTGTCTCTTACTGGTTATTATTCCTTTCTTCATTTGCCTTTTTCTTGTGTTTGTATGAAAGGCTGCATTCACTAAAGTATTTGCAATTTTGGATTCAAAATTAACTTCTTTGAAATGTTGCTGGAGCCGGCTTAGGTTTATAGTATCACACACCACAAGATCAAGTTCAAATACAATCAATTCCTATAGTTCAAGACATCCAAAAATTCATAGAAAGAGGTGTAGAACATTTCTAGCTATAGAATTACACAAATGTGAAGTTGGTTTGCATACTAATTACTTCACATTTCCCTCAAACTTTCCATAGTGACTCTTGAAACAACTTAGTAATTGTAAAGATGATTATGGTCTAACACTCCAATGGATAAGACCAGTAGAATAAATGAGGCATTTCATGCCTCTGCTCTTGTTGCCAAATTTCAGTATAATAAACTTTTGTGATTCTTAGGCCTCATTTTTACACAATAAAATTCCTCTTACATGTTTGATTTTCTTTATTGCTTTGATTCCACATCTATTGTGTGTTTAGTTTGCTTTATTTATTTGATTTGGCTATGAATTATATATCTTGAACGTAAGTTTTGCGTTTTGGAGCAAAATTTATTAGCTGTTTCTAACAGGATATTCTTATTTTTCTAGCTACCTCCACCACAGCTGGAAAATGCATTGAATAGAATAGCTGCCCTCAAGGCTCCTTTGGTTGCTCATGCTAGCCAACCAAATATCCAGTCCTCACTCCCAAGGTTTACTAAAATCGGAAGTCAAATTTTCACGAACAATAAGATTTCCTTTAGAATGAAAAATTGCTTCTTGCAGTTTCTGATTATAGTAGTTGGATTTTGCATTTATCATTTTAGGTCAGTTTTGGTTGTTTTGGGAATTGCCTCGGATTCTCAGACTTCTAGTCAGGCACAGACAAGTCCGGGTCAGACTGGAGATATAAGCAATTCAGAGAAGGAAGCGGGGACAGAGAAATCTAAAGAAGAATCATCTATTGCTAGCTGAGAGGTATATATATCAAAATTCTGGTGTACTTCAAAAATGACAGTCTCCTAGGTTGCCATTGGTGGCTCCAGCTATGCAATCGGCTACCCAAGTTTCCAGAGTCCAAGATTTCCATGCCTCCAAACTTTTCACTGTGTACGTAAGTGGGATGGGAAAAATGGAGAGCGGCGGCATGTATTTATACGCTGCACCAACAAACGCAACAGGATGCCACCGACAAATTGCCATCTTCCCTGTTCATATCAAAACGGAGATCGCCGGAGGCATATTTGAGGAAGTGAATGTATGATATGACCTGGCGGAATTTTGTTAGTTAAAATAAATGACGAGAAATCTCAAGGATTTCGTGTTTCATGGTAAGTTTATTTGGGAATGAATTTGGAATGCTTCCAACTGTTGTTGTCAATGCATAGTGTTCTGCTTCACATGCCTGTTGTACTAACAGTCATCCTGCGATCAAGCTAGTTTGATTGCAAATTTAAATTAAAGAAAATATGATTATTCTCAACTTATTATATAAAAAGAAAAACAGGCAAGCTTAAGAAAATTCCTCTAGTCCAATAATCATTGGACATTCATCACAGTTAATTGATAGTACAATCTCATCATCTAAAACAACACCATGGCAATCATATTTTTCATCCGGAAAAATAGACTTTCTAAACTATTTAGGAGTGCTGTCAGTTATAGCACCCAGATGGGTAATACCCTGAAGGTGCTTTTGTTACAATCAATCACATTCCCATTCTTAAACTAATAACCATTACTGAACCAATTTTCACAACTGTTCGAGCTAATGAGTAAGAAGCAGAAATCACCTAGTTAGAAAAGAATTGTACATTGAATTCCGATGAAGTAGTTGTGTGATTATATTCTGGAGATGCAATGGCACTTGCAGATACTCCCACGCAAATTATGAGTCCCCATAGCACCTATAAACATGATGATAAATACAAGAAGTGGCAGCTTTTTATGGCAAGATGCAGCAACATTAGTGAATCTGCTGAGGCGTCTGGGAAACGATGATTTGCATTTCAGATGTAAATCAAATTGTTTTACACTGTCAAACCAGAATCAGGTATTCCATGCATTTGAAACCATTCCGGCATGTAGAACCTCTTATAAAGCACAGGCCTAACGTCCTTCTGCAGAGAGAGGTGCTTGAGGAGCGGAATAAGGATGTCCAAGAGCTTTGCAAGCCAGATAACAAATGGGAATATAAGACTAGATTATCCGTAATGGAAAGTTGTCCATCCATAAATTGATTTTCTTCCCTGTTGAGTTCAAGTGAGATTCATCTTTGCAGTGAGAATAATAACCTACCTGATTATCGTATGGCTGTCCAGAGGAGAACGGAATGCATGGTATTCCATTTAGTGGTTGCAGCAAGAAACTGAATGGATTGTTATCAACAATTACAACTCAGCAGAGATCATTTGATAAACAAGTCAGATCCTTCACACGTTCTCAATATTCCCTGCAGTCACAGATTATCCAAATTTTGTCAATATAACTTGATCTTGAATTTAGTTTTTCAAATAGTGATGTTCCATATGGAAAATAGAATTTTATTACTCAATAAATAAATGCAATTGAGCTAACTATTAATAATTGAAGCAGGGCAAGCTTTGAATGTTTCTTTTATCATTATACTTTTCAGTTGGGCAGTTGCTCACAAATCAACAGCAATGAAGCCAATTTAGGCCTCAAAACCACAATTTCTTATAGCACTGACCTCCTTCATTCCAATAATAAATGATGCAAAAGTCTCTCAACAATGCTCAAATTCTCTCAATGAGCAGCATCTGGCAGTACATTGAGACCAAATTAATCAAGTATCAATCCTTGACTAGATAATGCATTGCATCACTAAGTATGCTGCTACTGGCTATACTCTACCATGCCCATCAGCAGGTCAATATTGCAACTCCTCTGATTAGAGAGGACTGTACAACAGATCTCCAAACTAATGGGAGGTCTTTTTTTTCCCCCCCCTGCCTAAATGGTCAAAACTTCCTTGGTATAGATGTAATTTTTTGGTATCTACACTTAACTGGGAAGCAATACTTGCATGCTAACTGTTGAAGGTCGATAAAGATGAAGACTAAACACATTATCCAAGTCTATTTTGTCAACAAGTGGTCTACCATAAACTGCAAGGTGAACCAAAAGAAAACAAACGAAAAGAAGAACCAAGGTAAGAATCAAAACAAAGATCACAAAACCAGTGATATAACTTCAAACCTTCAAGGCCAGCAGTGAAGAGAACAATGTCCCCAAATTCAGTGAGTTGTTTCAAGAATTCATGCAAGCCCGGTCTTTCAAATACAGTAAGATAATTAATCTTTGGTTTTCCATCACACTCCTTCAACCGAGAGACATAACATTGATCACATCAACAGCAACTAACAAATTATAGTAGTAGGTAGAAACTAGAGTGAGAGAAGGAGAAAGAAACATTGTCCCATGATATGCATTCCAATTCAAACCACTTCAACCCAGCTTCTGTTGCTTGAGTACATATAATGGTAGGCAAGCTGGATGTCTCAATGCACAAACTAAAGTCTCATCCAAGTCAAGAACTACCTAAATCCAAAGTTCAATAATCAGACCCGTTATTCTGCTAAGTCAGCAGATTTATCCCTCAACCAAGAAAAATATATCTTTTCACTTGGCAAAAATTTAACCATAAACAAAATGTTAGAAATTAAAAGCCCAAAATAAAAAAAACCAAAGCCTACTAAACCAACCCAAGAACCCCTAATTCTCAACATTGCATCACCCATTTCTTGAACCTGGTTGATCTAACTAAAATGTGGGGTAAAGGAAAACCAAACAGGACTGCAAAAACTTATAAAAGTAATCCTTACTCATTTTCCATTACAGCACTGAAACAACAGCCATGCACAAGAAGCACACGAAATACTAATAACACCTTACAGGGTGTTAACACTAACATTATGGAGCTAAGCCCATGCACGATGAAATCAGTACAGGCAAACTTCCATTACACAAACAAGGGCAGCATATCCCACTAGCTTCAGTAATTAAAAAATTTAGTCACAAAACTGAAACATTTTAAGTGCATGACTCACAGTTGACCTCAATTTAAAGATTATCCGTCATATAGAAGAGTCAATCAATAAATTTACTATTTTGTTTTCCCCGTGAGTTATGAATTAATATATAACAAGGAACCAAACGAAGACGAAAGCTTACAGTGAGCTTCTCCATTTCCTGCTCATCATCATCGCCACCACCACCGTCGCCGACAGAATCATAAATGGTGACGTCAGACGTGGCCGCCACAGTAAACTCTTGAAGTGGGAGTTCAACAACGGACAATGGCTTAAAAGAAGAAGAAAATGAAGCAAGAAGTGAGCCGCAACTACTGCTACTAAGACCAACTATGTATGAGAAAAACGACGGGGTTCCCCTCAGGATCTGAAGAAAAACCTGCAAGAAAAAGGCCACCCAACTTATCAAACATCGCAATACTTGAACGGGCCTCGGTTCACACGCTTCCATCTGAACCATCTCGATTTCTCAGCCACCAGAACTCAAATTAACGTGCGAGGGGGAACGGAAGTTATTGTAGTTTTGTATAGAGGGAGAATCTGGGTGCTTCTTGATTGTTGAGGTGGCTTTGATGGCTTTTTGTTGCTTGAATATCACGAGAAAGCGAACTCCTGCTACGTGTCTTGTTTCTATTTAAGTCTTCAGACAAAGCAGGGAATATTTTCATAGTTTATTGCTATAAGAAAATCGAGATCCCTGTATTTTTATAGGTTATTAATTGAGAAGCTAGATTTTCAATCTATAACAAATAGGTCCTTAAATGATACCGGATCCCCGCATTTTTATAGGTTATTAAATGAGAACAAAGTTTTTAACTCTATAACAAATAGGTCCTTAAATGTAAATGACACCTTTCGAATTACTAAAATATCCATAGTCTTTTACATTTGTAAGGATAATATAGTCATTCTCAAAAGGAAAAGGAAACGTGTTTATACTTGGAGTCCTGAAGATGAAATTGAAGCTCGATACGAAGCGTCGACAGATACATGGGCCGGGCCCACTTAAGGACCAGTCCCTTTATATTTTACGCCAATCGGAGATATAACTTCCGGCGCGAAATTTCGGCTGAAGAGAAGAGCAGCGAAGCGAAGCGAAGCCTTGGAGATACGACGACGAGGAAGCGAAAAAGCTAAAACGACGACGGACAGATGGGTGTAGATTATTACAAAATTCTCCAAGTAGACCGAAACGCTAAAGACGAAGATTTGAAGAAAGCGTATCGGAAACTCGCCATGAAGTGGCATCCCGATAAGAATCCTAACAATAAGAAGGATGCCGAAGCCAAATTTAAACAAATCTCCGAAGCTTACGACGTACGATTTGTGTCTTTCTCTGATTTTAATTTTCCTTGCTAAACGGTGTAATATTTGAATTTTTGTCGTTATTAATTGCAGGTTTTGAGTGATCCGCAAAAGAGAGCGGTATATGATCAGTACGGGGAAGAAGGGTTGAAGGGACAGGCGCCGCCACCTGGCGCGGCCGGGTTTTCAAGCGGCGGTGCTCCCACGTCGTTTCGATTCAATTCAAGAAATCCTGAGGATATATTCTCCGAGTTTTTCGGGTTTTCTAGTCCGTTCGGCGATATGCCGGGTTCTCGGGTCAGCGCGTCTGGATTTCCGAGAGGTATGTTCGGTGATGATATTTTTGGTTCGTTTAGAGGAACAGCAGGAGAAGGGTCTGCGAATGCGCCCAGAAAAGCGGCGGCAATCGAGCGGACATTGCCTTGTAGTTTGGAAGATTTGTACAAGGGAACCACTAAGAAGATGAAGATTTCAAGAGATGTTATTGATGCTAGTGGGTAAGCTTGTTCGCTCTTTATTTTCTTGAAAGAATTTATTGTTTCTGTTTCTAATTGTTTTTTCAATTTTTCCGTTCTGATACACTGTGCTGCTCTTTGTCATTTTATCGATGGAATTTTCTATTTATGGATTTTGGGTTTCATGTTTGATTTGGTAGAGCCTTGAAAATGTTTGATTGAATTATGTAATAGTAATTATCTTTATCTCACATGAACGGCATTATGATTGTTGTGGAGAATCTTGAGTTGGATTTAAATTCTAGCTAGCTAGCATTTAATATTTCCAATACCGGTATTCTATGCTTTTTTTCTACTTTCAGTGGCCTTGAAGAACATTGATTTGAAGTTGAAGCTTTATTCAGTTTACAAAGCTTTTGGTGTTTTACCTTCTAAACTACTATTTCTCTTCTCAATTGACACTACAAGATTTTTTTGTGGATTGGGACAATCCTTTTTTGGTTGTCATTGTAGAAGTTGATTATTGAGCATTCTTTGTTATGTATGCCTATCTTTGTGTATTAGCGGCCTATATGCAAGTGCAACATGTTATATGAACTTAGGTAACAAATTCAGTCCAATTTCTTATTTCACTTATATTCATGTTGTACTGTACGCAGTCTGTCCTTGATACACTGACGAATTTTGAGTTTAAGAAAACAATATTATTTTCTATTCTTCTAATTTGGGCAAATGATATTCATTGGTAACACTACAAAGGTTTTCATAAAAGTTTTATTTTGCTTTTATATCCTCATTAAATGATTGTTTCTTATCCAAAAAATAGGTTGTATTGCTTGATCGTCATTAGTTGATCAAATGCAGTTTCAGTGTTGAGCAATGGAAATTCTATATTTGTTAGAGTTGTTATGACATTATATGGGCAATTGATTCCTTGGTGAAACTACAAAGGTTTTCATGAAGGTTTGACAATGCCTTTAATAATTGGGAGTTCCTCATTAGATAATTGTTTCTTTTACTGAAAAATAATAGCCAATAATGGGCTCATAAGGTGGTTTATTAACATTTCCAAAGTTGGTAAAGATTTCTGCACGTTTAATTGCATGATTGTCTAGAGTTGATAAAATGCAGTTCAGCATTGAGTTTTTATGATCATTAACCTTGCTTTTGTTATTTTCTTCCACAGCAGTTGCTAATTTTTTGTGTATGAGTGGAATATTAGAGTTATCATGGCATTTTTCATGCATACGCTGATATATAGAAATTTTTAGTGATGGATGTCTTTTTGGCCCTAACATTCTTTGTGTAATCTGATTTGGACCATAGGCAATAGGTGAAGTATGGTTGTGGTAGTGTCGGCTTTTATGAAAAAAAAAAAGGGGTAGGGTTTTGGTAGTGTTGCCTGGTCTCTTTGTCAGCCTTCCTTGTACTTTGGTCCACGGTTATGCATATTTTACTTATCTTTCTTCATGTAAAAGAAAGGGATTTGTGCTGGTAGGAGTTGCTTAAGCCCTATTATGTGCAAAACTTATATGACTTAAGCTTATTGAATAAAATTCAACCTTGCATGTTTTCTTTTACGTTGTCGTGTTAATTCATGTGTATCGAATTGGTAATTTATAAATAAGTCAGGAGAGCTTCATTTAGCGCGGTGATATCTATTAGTAACTGTCGCTAAGTAATTTAAATTGTGTGGAGAGTAATGTGTTAATGTTTCAGAAATGATTGTAAGGCACATTCAGGTTATGTTACAGTCAATTATGTAATTTTGACACTCCAAGTGATGAAATGTTGCATCATATTATAAAATGATGGTTTTTGTTACTTCCTCTTCTGGTGCCATATTCTTTGTCATGCATGGTTCAAGTTCATTTATAAGAATTACTTGTTGTGCCTATGAAGTCTAATGAAAATTCAATTTCATGTTCTTCTTCTTCTTTGGTTTGGTCTTGTCTGGCCGTAAAGTTTAGCGTCATTAGTTGGCACATTCCCGCTTTAGACAACTGGATGATGTACTAAGTGTGTGAGCATTGTCTTTCAATTTCTCAGGGGGAGAAGGGAACTTCCCAAAAGTTGAATTTAACTCCTGATTTTCTGGCTACACCACAACTTTTATGCAAAAGACTAACCAAATGAATAGTATTTCATTGAATAAAGAAAATGATATTTTCACAGTCACCATATTTAAGTTTTTTTGGGTGGCAAACCCCATTGAGAGGATGCTGTTTGGAATTTTTTCTGACATGGCCATACAAATAGCTAGCATTAGTACTGGCTTCTGTTGTAATAATCCTACAGTTTTAGCTTATTTTCTCCAAAACTCACCAAAAAGATGGAAATTTACTTGAGTTCCAATAAAATATGCTAATGAATATGATGATTTTAATATGTTCTGCCGAAGGAATTTTATTTAATAATTCATGTCAGATTTCCTTTGTTTGTTTAGCTTATTCATTATTATGAATCTGTTGACCTACAGAATATCTCTATAAACTATTATCTGCAAGTTATAAACATACATAAATAGCTTTTATGATTGTCCGATGAGCTTTGCTCTTTTACGTTACCTTTTTTCATTTTCATAGGAGACCCAACACTACGGAGGAAATTCTTACGATTGAAGTGAAGCCAGGGTGGAAGAAAGGGACCAAAATCACATTTCCGGAGAAAGGAAATGAACAGCGGAATGTCATACCCTCAGACCTCATTTTCATCATTGATGAGAAACCTCACAGTGTCTTCAAGAGGGACGGGAATGATCTTGTTGTGACCCAAAAGATATCTCTTGTGGAGGCTCTGACAGGTTACTCTGTGCAGCTGACCACACTTGATGGGCGGAATCTGACAATTCCCATCAACGCTGTAGTCAGTCCCACCTACGAAGAAGTTGTTAAAGGGGAGGGGATGCCTATCCCCAAGGAACCTTCCAAAAGAGGGAACTTGAGAATTAAGTTCAACATCAAGTTTCCTTCCAAACTTACTGCAGAGCAGAAAAGTGGCCTCAAGCGGCTGATTCCATCTTCATAGAAGCTGGTAGTAGCTCTCGCTGCCATCATCCTAACTCATGTAAGCTTGCCTTTCAGTTTTCTTTGCTGGTTTTCCGTTTTGGAATGGCAAAATGCATGTATTGCTGGACTATGGATTCACCTATTTATAGTTAAATTATTTTTTTGGAGGGCAGTGTTGATATTTTTCCAAACTACTAATTGATTCTGCAATTGAACAATTAATCAACGAAGACATTTCTACCTTAGCCGATAGCTTTCAGATGCAGAATGCCAGATTGCCAACTGGAGTTATACTTCATAGAAAGACAGCTGATGCCCCTTACTGCTCTGCCATGGCACATTTCTTTTCACTTGTTAGGAGTTGAAATGAACATTTACCAGCTTCAACACAGTAAATTTAAGACGAACAACTGCCTTTTGAAGAAATAAATGAAGCACATACCAGGCAGCACATGGGATGGAACTTTAACAACAAATGGATCCCAGGCACAGAGAAACATAGAATTCTGAGGCGGGACGTAAGGGTGTGTATTCAGTAACGCTTTCATGTTTTTAAAAAAATTTAAATGATAAAAATGATATTTCAGTATTTCAAATATTTGAATAAATAAAATAATTATTCCAAAAATAATGTTGTGTTGGACGTTTACGTAAAATCGAGAGAAGTACAGGGGTATTTTGGAGAAATGAGGCACGAAAAAACTAAATATAATAAAAAATAAAGTCCACAAGAAAAGGAAAAAAATATTAAAAAAATTGAGAGGGGGTTTGAAACGATTTGTCCACTTTAAGTTTTACTTCCTACACTCCAAAAGTCACGGCTTTGAACTCTTTTTTGGTTGGGGGCAAACAAATGGCTTGCAGTAGTAAAAAAGGGGGGTGTCAATAGAAATTACCTCAGTCGCGTTAATTACACTGCTGTTGTGCTATTTTGACGTCCACAACACGTGCATCTTCTTCGATACCATCTCCATGGTCTCACCGTACCCCTTTCTCCAATTCGCATTCTTCCAACCAATTCAATTGTTTTATTAAATCCAATCCATTTTACTTAGATCTCTTACTTGCTATGGAAATGGCTTCTAGTCCCCGAACCGTAGAGGAGATCTTCAAAGATTACTGTGCTAGAAGAGCTGGCGTTGTCCGTGCTTTAACTTACGGTAAACTCTGATATCTACTCGCTTTCGGCAATTTTTCTTTCTCTGTAAGTTGAAATGACACGTAACGTGATTTTTCGCTTTGAATTTTGTCAGATGTCGATGAATTTTATGGACTCTGTGATCCAGGTAATGTGTGATTGTAGATCGGAATTCTTGCTTTTGATTTTATTTAATGTTTATTTTTCATCTATTTTTCAAAAATTTAAAATTAGGTCAGGGTTGTGAATATGTATGATGCGTAGGTATATTTAAAGTTCCATTAGCATTTTCTCTGTTATTTGTACGATGAAAACTGCGATAGTTTTATTTGGATTTGGAAATTTGTAGACCTTAAATGTATACAAAACATTTCTAACCGAGAAACTCGTTTGGATTGGAAGAATGGAATTAAAGAATTTTTTCTGATAATTGTAGAATTTATTTTATTTTATTTTTTTTGAAGTTTGAGATGTTTGATGTAGATAAGGAGAATTTGTGCTTGTATGGACATCCGAATGAAATGTGGGAAGTGACTCTGCCAGCAGAGGAAGTACCACCAGAGCTTCCTGAGCCAGCACTTGGGATTAATTTTGCAAGAGATGGCATGAACCGCAAGGACTGGCTATCTCTGGTTGCTGTGCACACTGATTCTTGGTTGCTTTCTGTGGCTTTCTATCTTGGAGCCCGTCTTAACCGCAATGAAAGGTACATTGTCTCTCCCCTTAAACTTTATGCATGTGGATTATGGTTGTTTTAGCTCAAATTGATCAGTGACAACTAATTCTGGCCTTGACATGGCAGTTTTAACATTCTCTTCTGAATTAGTAATTCTTATATTGGACTTTTTGGGTTGGGAGTGAATTATATGTTCTTTTCTTATTCCGCTCTTCCTTATGATAGCTGCTCTTTCTTTATTTTCTGTATGTAAATTTCTGATGTTGTTTGACTTATTTTATTATATTTGGTGGCATATATCAACTTGTTTCAGTTTTTGCATACAGCTTGAATATCGAGCTTTCTCTTTGTTCTGTTGATGTTGATTGGGTCTATTTCCTTTTCTGCCTTCTGAGATGATTTAATTATGAAACCTAGTTGCTGAAGCTGGCTAGAGTACTGATATTAGTTTGGTCAATCATCTTTTGTTATTCCTTCTCTTTTTCTTGATTCTGACTCTTAATAAACTGTTGCTGGTATAATACAAATGATTAATCACTTAATAGCGTTATTATGTGTTCACAAGGTGCATGTGGAATGTATCTGTACAATAAGATATCTGATGTAAAACAAATTTTTTCTATGTTATACCTTTTACTTAGTTGTGTATTACTAGTTAAGGACTGTGAAAAAGGCTTAGTGAAAGTCATACCAGACAGCGAGAAAAATTTCACTGCATTAATGGCCAGTGTGGTAATGTTGTAACTTTTAATTAACCACTATTAGTTGTGTTGAAGAAATAATCAGCTGTAGACAGAAATAAGTAGGTGTTCAATCAATTATACTTTTAAAAATGAATGAATTCTAAAAGTAATTAAATCTGTGTGGTAAACCTCTTGTTAAAGTTCTTTGAGATTATAAAGTGACTAAATGGACATGAAATGTATATTTCATATTTATCCCTGAATTATCTTAAATGAGAAAACTAAAATTCTCAAAATCTGATTTTGCCAAAATTGATTTTGAAAATATTTTAACAACTAAAATAAATTATTTCAGCCATTCCAACAACAATCCCAAGCTGGCTCTAAACCTTGTAATTTATACAGAGTGGGTTCAAGTGCTCGAAGGGCATTTCTACCGAAACAAATATGATTACCTCGATGAGATATTCCATATGTTGTGCTTTTAGGCTTGAGTGATAGGTCTACAAAGGGCCATGATAGAATGCAAGTTTATAGTTCACTTTTATTGATGTTTGGTTTAGTTTGGCTGAAAGGACATTTATTATAGGCATATTCTAAGTTATTTTCGTTCGCATTTTGTAAGCTGTATTGACTTGATGAGCATGACTTGTATTTTCTCAAGATGGCATTGTTCAGTTCTTATGTCAGTTCTGCTTGACAGGAAACGTCTATTTAGCTTGATCAATGATCTGCCCACCGTGTTTGAAGTTGTAACAGAAAGGAAGCCTATAAAAGATAAGCCCAGTGTTGATAGTGGCAGCAAATCCCGGGGCAGCACTAAGGTTTCAGAGATCAACTAAGTTCTAAAACTAATTTTTTTCTTTGTCCGCAAGGCTTTTCGGTTCAATTGAAAACTATGAGGCATGCAGTAGTAATGTTGTAATTGTAGTATTGTTTAAGTCATGCCTCATAAAAGATCATTGAGGATTATAGAGGCAGCTTGGATTTTCAACTATTGGTTTCGTCAATGAAGGAAAATTTTCTTCCCTGCCTAAGTCTTCTTGTTTTTACTATTTTTGTTAGTAATCAATCCTTATTTCAGCATTCAGTGATTGGGTTCTTTATCTGTGTAGAGATCGAATGATGGCCAAGTGAAAAGTAACCCAAAGCTTGCAGATGAGAGTTTCGAGGACGAGGAAGATGAACATAGTGAAACCCTTTGCGGCAGCTGTGGTGGAAATTACAATGCGGACGAATTTTGGATCGGCTGTGACATCTGTGAGAGGTGGTTCCACGGAAAGTGTGTGAAGATAACTCCTGCTAAGGCCGAGAACATTAAGCAATACAAATGCCCATCTTGCAGCATGAAGAGAGGCAGGCAGTAGTAGTCCCTCAATCGAGTTACTAGTGGAGTGGCTTGAACAGCGTTCTTTACGAGGCTGACTTAGTATAGAAATGTCATTTTCAAAAGTTAAAAAAGTTTTTATGTAATGAATTTGTTGTGATGTTTGTTCATACAAGTTGCTTTGAACGGTTTCTGCCCTGCTTAATGCTTAAGATTTTAACTTATATATAATATAGTAGAATCTGTTATTTTTCGACATGCATGAATAGTACTTGAGTGTTTAGTTTCTATTATTATCCATTTACCGATCCTTAGAGGTTATGCCTTTTTCAAATTCAACCTTCTCTAAGCTCGAGGGAACGCGATTCTTCGCCGATCTTGGTATTTGGGTAGATTGTTACCACAACACACGCAAACACAAGCAGATGCACAGAGATGAGAATGTTGAAAATATATCGAGGCAATGGATATTGACAGAATTGACAAGTTTTGAGAGTTAATGGCGAGCAGGTGCTGTATTTGGACATATTAGACCCCGAATCTGACATTGGATTTCCTGGCAAATGAGTTGAAGAAAGAATAGGAACTAACGAGTTTGGTATGACTTGGACTCTGCGAAAACTTGGTAAATTCCGGCAATTAGAGACATTATTCGGTATCTAATTCAGTCAATCTTTCTTCGTCTTAGTGCTCATCGACGCATTGATTTATTTTTCTGTTCACAACTGTGTTTTGTCTTGGTCATTGTTGTCTCTATAAGCCCTACCACAAGGAACCCATTTGCTCTTGCAATTGCAATTGCTTGGGTCACTCGTTTTCTGTCGCCATATTCTGATATGAGTTCGAATCGTTCGGATGGGTCAGGGAAGGAACGCTTGCGCTGGACGCAAGAGCTCCATTATCGGTTTGAAGAAGCTGTTAATCAGCTTGGTGGTCCTGATCGTAAGTTTGCAATTCCATGCGCCGGAAGCACTTCTCAGACAGAAGTGCTAATTGGGTTTTAGTTCTGGTCTTATGGCAATATTGTAGACATTCTTTTTTTGAATCGTTTGGCTTGTTTGTCAGGGGCTACACCAAAGGGAATCTTGAAGGCTATGAACATTCCTGGACTGACTATCTACCATGTCAAAAGTCATTTGCAGGTTCTCTTTCTTTTTTCATAATCTATATAATTGCTACGCAATTAAACTGGAGACGTGCATTTGTGCAGTTGCAACTTACAATTCTCTGATTATTTCTGGTTCCTTTTTCAGAAGTACAGGATCTCAAAGTTTATACCAGAATCAGCTACCAGTAAGTGATCAAGATTTTGAAGAACTTTAATCCACATGTTTAGTTGTTTACTCATTGATATATTACAAATTTTCAAAGAAAAAAGAAGGTCCACTCATTATCTAGCTTGATATTACGTTGCATAAATGGCAGGGGGCAAGTTTGAGAGGAGAAGTATTTCAGAGATGCTGCCAAATTTCGGGACAACATCGTAAGTCATCTTCATCACCTGGGGTTTCAAACTTTTCAGGATTTCTTCAACTCCCATATTGTATGGAAGTTGTAATCTTATTTGCCTGTTGTATAACTTGTATCCATGCTAAAACTGCTGCACTACTGCAGGCTTGCTCAGCTTAACGAAGCAATACAAATGCAGACGGAAGTGTTTAGGCATATGAATGATCAACTTGAGGTATGAGCTACCGATCTATAGCTCCAAAATAATCAAAACATGTACTGTCCGTTTGTTAACATTCTTATTTGCCCTATGTTGGAAGGTTCAAAGGAGCTTGAAGCTCAAAATCCAAGCTCAAGGAAGATTCCTCGATAGAATTGCAGAGGATCACAGAAACCGAGCCACCGCCATTAATATAAAATCTGGCAAGCCTTATTCTCCCGTATCACTGCCTTCTCTTTGCGAGGTATCTGAGTCAAATGCAAAGGAATTCGAATCTGATTCTGAAGCTGACAAAAACGAAGTAGAATCTGCTGAAGGAGTTCGAGCCCCGAAAAGGCTTAGGGTTGAAGAAGATGATATTCTGCCATCCATTTTCAGACTTTCATCGCTTGGTCCAGATTCTTACAACAAAGACATGCAAGCAAAAACTTCATATCCTTCTCAGGATCTAAGCTTTCCCTGGAATTTTGCTGCTTGCCCATCGCCTCTAGTTCCCAACTTTTTATAGATACTTCAAAAATAACAGTAAGTTCCTAAATAAAGAGTCATGCATTGCCAGAGAGATCTAATTGCTTCCATGATTTTTTAACGGTTGAGAAAATGAACTTGCGCCTTGGAACTTCAATCATGGAAGCAATCAAAATATCTCTGTTGATGATTTTATACATAAATAAGATCACATCAGAGTCACATCATTATGACAAATGCTTATTGCGTGATTATGGATTGATTATTATATTTGATGTCGGTTTGTTGAGCATGCAGGCTCAGTTTGTCTGTAAAATAAATACACTCGTCAAATTGTTATGAAACTCCATCCATGGATGCTTCTATCTATTGGTTCTATTTTCTGCTGTTACTCTGCCGATTGATGTTATTGGCAAATAGTGAATATTATCATACGATTGCATTTACGCCCACAGATGGTTCGTACTTCTTTTATGGGCAAAGACAAACCAGAAATCCATGCAAGGGATTGGGCTGGCTATACTTAATGGACATGTAGAGATCCAATTGACGCTTAACCATTAATTGTGCAATTACTTAAACAAAAGTGCCCGCGTCCGTCGATTTCATATAATCTCATGCATAAATGGCTGTATTTAACATCACTTGCTTTCTTTCCTAGAGATGTTAAATGGGCCGGATGGGAGAATGAACGCCCGTCACAAATTTGGATTTCCGACCTTATTTATTATATTTAAATATTATAAATTTATATTTTATAAATATATATTAGGGTCAATTTCCTTCCTTTCAATGGTGAATGAGATTAGTGGACAAGACTCTTTGCATTCAAATTCTTTTAACTAAAAAAGGATCTTGTCGTAACAAATATAAAGTTCAGAAAATTGAATGGAATGGACACAAATTTTCAACGGGGCATGTGGTTGTAGCGTGGTTGTGCATTACGGCCATTGACAAGACAACCCAAGTGAATTGAGTCGTTTGACCAATTGGTTTTGTTCTTTAAAGCTCTCTAGGCTCTAGCTTAAGTGGGATGACCTACGCAAGTTGTCTCGTCTAAAACAAAGCCTGCCGTCCGTCACAGTAAGAACACTTTTGTCTTCAAGCAGCTCAAACGTCTTGAATTTTCGATTTGCTGACCGACCATTCCAACATGCATGTATCGTCTACCATATTTTAATTCTTAGATTATATCCACACACACGTTCTAAATTAGTCATTTGAAACTTCTTTAATATATAGACATCAAGGGTTGACAATTGTCTTAAAATTTTGTATAAATTAAAGAAGGTGTTGATCCTTACACACATGAGTATGAACGGAAGATCAGTGACAATTCTTCTAGATTACACGAATTTTAATATAATTAAAGAAATTTTTTAGTATTTATATATATATAATTAATAATTATTTAATTTTATATAATTTTTATACTAATTTTTTAATTATTAAATTAATATATTTTTAATAATTAAAATTAAATATAAAATATATAATTAATACGTGAGATATAATCTTAATTATTTAAATAATATTAATCATGGTATATAAATGATATAATAAATTAATAAAAAAATTAAGTATTTTATAAGAAAAAGATAACGTGATGAAAATTTAAGTTAATAAATTCTTTTATTATATTACTGTCACAAAATATAAATCAAATCTCATGCTATTTCTTCTACCAGTGAGATTCAAACTCTATATTTTACTTCTGTTAGAGAGGGAACAGCAGGCGTGGTGCACATTTGAAAGTGTTAAAAGACCAATCACAAATGGATGGCAATTAAGCTTTGGCATAAAAAAAAAAAAAAAAAGGGCTGAGGTCGCCTGACCCGTCGTCATTTTGGCTGGTTTAAACCCAACTACATTAGGTGGACGGACGTTACTTTGTACAGTGAATTCAAATACACGTTTAACATGGGTTTTAAATTCCCATTTCCACCGCATTTGCCTGCCGCCTACCACAAACTTTGAGGAAGTGTGTAAATGTCAAATTGCTTGAATATTGAGACTTCTGGTTCTTAGAACATCACATAAACGTGCATGTGTCTACTGTTCAATGCATCTAATCTCAGGTATTTTTATTTGCCCGCCACTTCTAAATAGAGTAATGGTCAATGAATAGCGTGTTACGGTGAGTAATACTATCATCGTAATATTATTTTAATTAATTTATAATTTTAATATTATTTAAAAAATATATATTTTAAAATTATGGGTATAATTTAGTTTTATAAGTTCGATAAATTTTTTTAATGAATTATTTTTGTGGTTATATACATGTATATACTCTTAGAGGTAATTTTTGTTACTTAATTGGTTCGTAAAGAACTTGTTTTTAATATTACTTTGATAGAAAGAAGAAAAGCAATAACCAAATTAAACCAAAATTTATTCGGCTAAGATATGTTACATGTATTTTTTTTATATTTTTAATATAAAATTTAAAATAATTAACTTAAAATTAAAGACAAATAATATAAAAATTTTAAAATATAAAATAGAAAATTAAAATAATTGATGTAAAATTTAAAATACATAATATAAAAAAATTAAAATTCGAATATAAAATTTCAAATAATTAATATAAAAATTAAAAAATTTTAAATATTATTTACTTTGACTCCGAAAATCTTCACTTTAGAAGTAAAAAATTGTTATAAAAGAACATTAGAAGAGATGAAGAGTCGAAGTACATATGAAACTCTTGTATCAAACTATGCATTGTGCCCAAGGTGTCCGTCTCACATCACATCGAAAATCAACACTATGGAAAATTGGTCGTCTATTTATTAATAATTGTGTGCATACTTTTGTGACAAAAACAGAGAGTGGGGTAAAGAGGAAATGCAACTTTCCATAACCAACCTTACTAATTTCAACAACAAATTAAATTAAATTAAGCTGATGTTTAATTATGTGGATCAAAATTATGACTTATTTAATAACATTTATGAATATAATTAAAATTTTAAATTAATTAAACAATAATTTTACGACGTTTAATTACTAATACTAATAATTAAAATTAATATTATAATATAATAAGATGACTACATCGTTTATATTACATTGTACATTAAAGAATTAACAAAATAATAATTTTACGATATTTGATTTAATAATATAAACAATTAGAATTAATTTTACGGTACAATAAGATGATTAAATCATTTATATTGAGTTGTATATTAAATTATTTATACGATAACTCATTTAATAAAATTAAAATAATGAGTTAGTATCGTATTATATTAGGTGGCACACCAAATCATTTATGCATATCAACATCATTTTAAATCAGGGAACTTTTGAATCTTTTTGTTTTTCAAATTGTAGACTGAGAGGAAACCTGCATGAAGGTGGAACACCTCACATGTGATAAACATTCAACAGGAAAGAAAGAGATATTGCAATATTGTCGAAAGAAGAAATGTCTTCTGTGTCATAATCCTAAGTTTGAATACAAATTTGTCCATGAATATATACTGTGATCAAATCCTGACCATTGATTTTTAAAATTTTCGTAAGTTGATTTACTGCTTTAGATTGGGATAAGTTGTGTCACACGATTTATTGTTTATATTTTTTTTCTCAATTTGGTAAGGAAACAACGACTGCACATGAAAAAGTACAAAGGTTTCAATCATACACATCATTTCCCATTGCATAATTTGATTTGTTTCTGGAATCAACCCAATTTCGGCCAAACATTTCGTGTGTGGGCCAAGTTCGGACGAAAAAATTAACAGTATTGCACAATTTAAGAGCCTTAATTTTAGATAGTACCCAGTGGGTTTCCCCACCATCGTGTGTGTGAATGAAGGTCCACCATACGACAAAAGGAAAAAGGAGAGTTTCCAACGTTCAAATGATTCATATCAATCGTTTCCCAGATTTTTACATTGGGACAATTGATCCCAAATTATCAAGTAAACTTGGAAATATTTAGAAGCTAACAATTTATTAAGAAGGGATTGTTCGGATGCAACGAATCCAGCTCTCTTCTGGGACAAAACTTTGAGTTTTATCTGTTGGATGTTAAGGATTCAACTTGTGCCTTGCCGCGGGGACCTTTTGTCCGAATGTAAAGTCTGTATTCATCGTATGTCATTGGTTGATATAAGGCAGGCCGATTCTTTGTCACTAATTCCTTTATGGGTTGAATAAGAAGATCACTCTTCGGGTTGTAGAACAAAGCTAACGACAATCGTTCTTTCTCTGAATTCACAATCACTCGGTGCTCTACACTCTTGTAAATCGCATTGCTCAGCACCTGAACCAACATCAGATTACATGTTACTATGAACAATATTCGTAACGTGTATTTATGCATGAAATTCTTCAAGGGGAGTGACCTGAATTTGATCGCCGATGTTTACGATGAAAGCGTTTGGAACAGGCTTAACAGTAATCCAATGGTCGCCTCGACGGACTTGAAGTCCGGCGACGTTTTCATCCGGCAGGAGAAGGGTCATGCCACCGGGGTCTGAGTGTGAGGAGAGACCTAGTGTCAGGTCTGGTTGTGGGCATTTCGGGTAGAAATTAACCCTCAAGCAGGCACCGAATTCCTCCCCGCCGAAAAATTTCTGTAGTTGGTTTTCTTCTAGTCCAAGGTTTACCGATAAAATCTTCAGCAATACTCCACATAAATGCAGCACACTATCGCCAAATTTCTCCACCAATTCTCTGCATTCGACACGATTAACACATCGTTAATTTAAATTTCATCTTCAATGTAGAAATTAGTCTGCATTAGACTGTTTGAAAGCTAAACATCGTGCAAATAAGTCCAACCTAAATAACAAATATGCGTCGACTGCATGGAATCGTATGCTTTAAATGACTGAGTCATGAAGTTAATCTGTAATTAGGGAAAGATTCAATACCGCAAATGATCACAATTAGGCCACGTATTGGCTGTCGGAATTCAAATCTACTTTCCCTCATAGTCAAAAGTTTCAAAACTATTATCAATATACAGTTTGACTTGGACAATTAGTCATTACATAGATCAATTTTCGGATAGAGTTTTGAAACAAATAGTAATACAGCATGTGTAAAACATGCAGTGAAAAATAAGAAACAGACCTGCATGAGGTTGGCAGAGCCGGCCATTTGTTCGGATTTCTCAGCGCAACAGGCATGTAGTTAAGGAAGAAATAGTCACTCCAATCAAGTTTAGCTCCTTTCTCGACCCCCAAACGGCTGCCGTAACCTTCATACGTCGTCGGCGAGTTGGCGTATTCTTGTTTCATCTCAAGCGGCAGCTTAAAGAACTCACGCCACACCTCCCGCGTTTGTTCCATCAGTTCAGGGCTGACGCCGTGGTTCACGATTTGGAAGAAACCCCACTCGCGACAGGCGTTGGAGATGCTATTCAGCGTCTCGTCGCGGAGAGTTTCATCCTGGCTGAATACGTTCCGGAGATCAATAAGTGGAATGTTAACATCAGAATAATCACCAACAACTTCACTTTTCGGCCGGTGAAGGGCCGGTTTGATGTAGCTTTCCGGGATGCATTTTATGCCACTTTCGGATAGATATTGAACTCTAACGATCGGTTCAGGCCAGCTCTGAAGACAGTTCATTCTGAGATGAACAAGAAAGGAAGATATTGCTGTGGCCTTTGTATGGTGATAGAGGAGTGGGATTGAGACGGTATATATAAGGATCAAATGAGCGATAATTTCGGCGCCGTGATGAGATTGATATGCGAAAATAAATAAAATAAAATAAAATTAGAAAACCATATAGACATGCTTCAGTTTATCACTTTTTGTGTCCCCCTCTCAATGGAAACGAAGGCAAAAGCTAGCTTGCTCGCTATACAATATACTCAGTTGAGCAAGCAAGCACCTTATATGGCGTAACCTGGTTGGCTTTCTCTAGCTAGCTCGGGAGAGAAAGGAATTGGAGTTGGCTGGAAACAACAACTGAGACCTGAGTGGGCCTTGTACTATCAACAGCTTAGAAAAAGTTTGGTTGACTAACTCCAGTTCAAACAAGCACAGTAAAGGGATGAGGGTATATTTTATCCACGTGCTATCAATTCTCAGATAATTTCCTCATAATTATACATACACCTGATTCGATTACTTACATTATAACACGTATAGTTCAGAATAAATATTTGGGTTGATGCCACACGTTATTCTTAACATGTGTGAACATGATTTAAAATAATATTAAAAAATTTGAGATTCGTGTTCGATTTATACACTTGTAAAGAAAATAATAAATATAAAAAATTATAATTTATTATAAAATAAATAAATAAATAAATTCAACCCTTTTTAATTTAATACAAGCATAATTTGAATCATAAATTTTTTGTATCCCTTGTAAATTTTGCCAAAAAGAGAGAGAAATTCGGAAAGGTATGTGTATGGTAAACATTATATGCAATGTATAGGTATGCGTTTGGTCCCAATAAATCAATAATTTGGTTGAGCATTTGGCCCCAGGAAAATTCTATATGGCCACCAAGAACTCAAGTTGCACAATATTTTCCTCTTCATTTGTATGCAGAGACAGGATTCAATAATTTTAGACAAGAGATGTGTCATTTTCTTTGCATTTTCCAAGTTGTTATCTCTCAAGTTCATGATATGATGGTCTATCAATCAATCATACATATCCCAGTTATTGAGGCAACACACAAGGAGGAAACTGGTGTGCTCCATTACTACACACTGAACTCCGAAAAGAGAGAGTGTGCCAACATACACACCCTGCATGTACACATTTGTTATATACCATTTATTAAAAAAGAAGTGGCAACTAGATATCGGACATATCATACGGTTACCTTCATTTTTGGATTTTGAGTGTCACTTGCTCTTCTTTGTAGTTTTGTGATGTTGATTTTGATTTTTGCTTCAAGATTTGGTTTATATACGCGAGAAGAGAGTAAGATTGGTAATTTAAATTATTGTATAATATTTATATGATATCAAATATAAAATTTAAATATATAGATAATAAATATTTTATGAATTAATTTAAAATAAGGGATAACGATTCAGATTATTATGATATTATACGTATTGTGTTAAATATAGAATTTAAAAATTTTGTTATGATACTTATAAATATCGTTACTTTTTTTTTAATTCTTATAAATAACATTTTAAATTTTGTATGTATATTTTAAATACTCTTTATTATATATTTTAAATTTTTTATTACATTTTTCAAGTACTAATTAATATTTATTTTATATATTTAAATTTTTTTATTTTAAATTTTATAAAAATCGTTTCAGGTCTAATATACACAAATTTATTTAGAGTAATGATACCCCAAGGTATTATAACTAAGTTTAAAATTTAGATTTACGGGTAATAAAAATTTAATAAATTGATAAAATTATAAGCAATTTTTTTAAATTTTTTATATATTTATTTTTTAAAATATATAATTTTATTTAAATATTTTATCAAATAAATTTTAATTTTTATGTAATATTTTAATATAATTTATAACTGTTGAATGCAATCGGAACGCACAATATTAATTAAAATATAAATTTTATATATTATATTATATAAATAGAATATTATTGATAGTCCAATGTGACTATAAAAAAACATTATATTAAAAATTAGCATGAATTGCGGCCACCATTGGTACTTGCTCGTGGATTTCTAAATTAATTATATATAATTAGTTATTTATTAAATAAATATTAAGGAATAAATGCAAAGGAATAATAACAACCAAATCTCCAGCTTGCAACTGAGGCTGGAGTTGCCAGCTTGATTGGCAAAGGCTAACTGCGGAACCTGGTGTAAGAAAACGGGACACGTGGCATGTAGAGCGCATCACTGTCGCAAGTTCCAGTATAATAGTCTTAGGAGAAAAGCAGTTCAGCCGACATCGCAACACGTGCTGCTTTTGGATTCGCACCACGTGTCAAGTGTGAGGTGAAACACGTGAACGCTGTCCCTTCTCGAATCCCGTTTTTCCTTTATTTGCCTAATTTTTTATTATTAAATATAAAATAAATTAATTATTTTAATTTTTATATTAAAAAAATTTATTCTTTTATACATCAAATTAAATAATTATCCATTTTGTGTTATCATAATTTAAGGTAATGAATTTTAAAAATAGCAAATTAAATAAATAATTAAAATTTTTTGTTTAATTAATTAGCAATGAAAGTCTTTGGATTTACGTCTAAGTGATGTCAAATCCAAACATCATAAAATTGTCATCAATCACTTGGTGAATGCATGTCATACAAGAAATATAAGGTGAGGCCCCTAGCTTTCCAAACTTTGAATAAATCAAAATATTTTGGGTTGCGTATTATACATTGGATCTAACCATATATTTAATTTTTTTTAATTTTTTATTAATTATTTTTAAATTTATATTTATATTTTAAATTTTTATTATATATTTTAAATTTAAATTATTTTTTTTAACACCGTACCAGATATTAGCGTGAAGTTATTTGATAGAGAATAATTGTAGTGGAGTATCAAATTCTCCCATGTGTAGCTGACATTGTATATTGCAATACAACGCAAAGCTTATCTTGTAATTGGCAACGAGAAAGAAGGCATGCCATACATTTTGAAACTATTCATAAATATGCTGAATATAACAAGTTGTTTCGTAAACCACTTTGTCATACAATACACTTTCCCATTAAAATTCAATATCGAATAGCATCAATCACACACCATTTTTCTCTTAACAACTCAAATTAGGCGGGTGATTAAAATTAATCGCAAAATTAATTTCATATATTTTATAAATTAATTTTACTATTAATTTTTAACTAAATATATAAAAAAATATCAAAAAATTCGTGGTCAGAATCATTCAAATTTTATAGTATCTTCGCACTTTGTTATGTGTACATTCATTTAATAAAATGTGTGCATTCGTTTTGAAATTGCCGACAGTAGTATAATAAAAAAATATTTTAAAAAAATTCTTCCGATTATTATATATTATTATAGGGACCATATAGATTAATTAGTGCGCATGTATATATGTATGTATGTATATAATTAATTAATTAATTACATGATATGATATGAAACATTTAATTAAATAATTGAGATTAAGTATGGATGAAAGGTTAGTAATGAGCTAAAATCACGTGGGAGGGAGGAGTCTTTATCACATGAAGTCCCACACCTCTCCATGCGCCCGTGCTCCACGCTTTGTCCCCCTCCCAATTAAATTGCCACCCATTTTTTAACCACATTTCTCTTATTCTTATGCCCACAAACTGATTACTACTTGCCTTTGGGATCCCAAATGCAAATCCACACATTTTTTTTTTAATTCCCATTTTTGAGACCAATATTCTACATTATTCTTACTCTATATTCAATAATATAATTAATTAAATTATAACCGTGGAGAAATTTTTTTGGTTATTTAAGATTTTTTAATATAGAATTATCGTATTTAAAATATTTGGTTTACAATTATTATATTTTTGCGTAATTGTTTAATAATAAAATAAAATTATTTATATGTGACATAATTTATTTTATTTTATATTTACACGTGATTATTAATTAAATTATAAATTTATTTTTATTTATTTATCACATTTATTTTTGCAATGTTATTGATGAAACACGTAAAGATATTAATTTATTAATTGAATAAAATAATTGAAGGGGGGCACATTTGCAGAATGTGGCAATCAATTTATGCATCATAGAATATTATATATGTGTGTGTATGTGTGTAGAATTGGTTAGTGGGATTTGTCACTTGGCATTTCTTTCTGCTTGTTATATTCTATTTTGACTACTCAAACTTTATTCATTCAACTAGCTAGTGGATTATAACTGTAACCTACTTTTTGTATTCCAATATTTTTTAACAGTAAAATTTTATTATTCTTGTTAATTTTCTGATTTAAATTTGGACGATCTTAATTTTTTTAAAAAAATATTAAAATTTTTTCATAATTTTTTTATTAACTTAAATAGATATTCACATCGGATACAATTAATAATAATCGGTTAAAGTTATATTTTGAATATTTTAATTTATATAAAAAATATAAAATTAATTCATAAATTTTATTAATATACAATTTAAACTATTTATTATTAATTATGTTGTGTGTTATTATTTTATTAAAAATTAAAAAAATTATCAAAAAATTACGATCCTCTATTTAGATCAAATATTCAATATTACCATCCATTATCACTTGGTCAAAAGAAATTCATCTTTAACACAACTTGCAGAGTAATTATAATTAAAGTTATAGTTTTTTATTAAACTCAAACTTTAATTACATTCTATCGTATTTAAATTTAAACAAATTTTTCTATTTTTTGTTAAAATTACTAAATTTAATGTTACGAGCATAAAGATGTGTTAAATTTTTTTAAATATCAATTACATAATATTTTTGTTAAGTTAAATAGGGTTCATACTAAAACTCCGGTTACGTAAAGCATTTTAATTTTTCGCCGAAGCTGCGGCGTTGCCCGGCATGGTGATCAAAACTCAACGATTAAACACTTCGAAGTCCAATTTTAACTGCGTCAATGAGTATGGCATCATCATCATCATCATCATCATCATCGCAAAGCAAAGAAGAATTTGTGAAACTGAATATCAAAACCCTCCTCCAAAGCCTGTTGTAACTCTGCCCCCGACGACGAACTGCCACCATGGTCATGGGACTGCCTGCATAACCATGTGAAAGCACGTGAAATTGAGCTCAAAACCAAGTATTCCGATTACTCCCTCTTAAGTTACATGTGAAATCTTTAAAGTGAATTTTTAAAATATAATTTTTTGTTAAAGATTAATATTAAATAAAAAAAATTATAATATATAATTAATTTTAGACCAAATTTTAAAGAGTTTAATAAATTAATTGTATCAATTATACCGAAACTAATTCGTTTACGATTAGTAAATGGGGTCTTGTGTTTTCCAGGAAATTCTTAACGAATCTGTAGAAATAGAGACCATTTTCTGAAGAATCCAGCTAAGATGTGAACTAAAGGAAATGCTCTTTGGATCAAAATGTCTTCAGGAGGAATCATGCGGGAGAACAGTTGCTTATTTTAGTTGAATTCTTAGTACTGTTTTGCTTTGGCACCCACAAAAGGCATTCATTCCCTCGTGGGTTTCTTTATTTAATTATTTTTTTAATTTCATTTTATGATTAAGAATTCTAACAAGAAAACTTGTGACAACTTTTATGAACAAAAGTCTTATGCCGTCTTGCATTAAATTGTGTACAAGTTCTACAAGTAACTACTTCCATACCCGTAGTGCACTTCGCACTTCATAATTAATTAATTCATCGCATATTCTTCCACTGTATCAATGTTTTCCGATGCCAACTTTTGACCAATCCACGTTGGGGCCCACTTCATGTTCATCTATTGCCTACGTTATCCTAACTCCAAAGTGGTAAACACACAGTACATTTATAACTGTGCTACTTTTTGTTTAATTCTAAAATTATAAAGAAAGTCTTATATTGGATAGTATTATTGAGTTAGTATAAATGACTTAGTAAAATCGTTCAATTAATAAAAAAATTTATTTATTAATAATAAATAAAAAAAATTTAAAATAAGTCTCATAAATTTTTTTTATATATTATTTAAAAGTAAAATTTAATTTTAATTTTTTATCTATTAATAATAAATAAATTTTTAAAATTTAATTTTAATTTTTTATCTATTAATAATAAATAAATTTTTTTTCATTGACTAAATACTACTAACACATCAATTGATATAATAGGCCGCGTAATAGAACGGTATTACTTAAAATTTTTTTAAAATAATAATTTACTTCTATATAATAATTATTTATTTGCTACCGATTTGCAGTTGAATCAGGTGACAAATACCCTCTAAGTTTGTTAAAGAAAAGAGAAGGAAAAATTTCAGATCCTCAGCTAGCAAGATGGTCGGAATCTATAACATCTCAATCTCAAATATATTTTTGATATAGCTAAACTTCATAAGAACGCTTTCACCACAAGTCAAAAATGAAATTATAGTTAAGGACAAATATTTTTCAAGGAAGAAAAGTAATAACGAGACAATGAAGCTTTTAAGAACTGCTCAATTTTAAACATATTCTAGATAAACTCTCTTCAAAATCTTTGATCTTCTTCGTGTAGATGAGCTCCACGCAGATGTTTTCGCCAAAACTCAGAAGACATAATCATAGCAGTGACTATTATTTTCTTTGGAAAATAATAACAGCGATGAGAGTAGATAGAAGTGGGCTGAGTTTGTAGTTTGTGCCTGCCAAATCAGCAGGGAAACAGGGATATGACGGTGGAGAAATCATTGCATCGAGGACGATGACTAGAGATTAGGTGGAGATGCACGATCGAGAAGCAACATACCAAAAGACAAAATTGGTGTAACACGTAGACTTCTTTATAACATAGGGTCTGTTACGATGAAGATGTTTGGTCCCTCTCGCTCCTAATTTCTGCTGAAATTCATGAAAACGACTGATTGCATATAAATTTTCATATAAACGCCGCCGCGCCTAACAAGACAGAGAAGCCCATGTAAATTCTCGATAATTGATGGCTCTCTCCAGCTGCTTTCATTGTCCGATGCATATCTGCATGTGTTTTTTTAACTATGTCGACAGGCAGCAAAGGCATTATTATTATTTTTATTATTATTATTATATCTGACGTGCAATTTTCTTTCGAAATACCCAGATTCCACTTTTTGCTAGCTAGTTGTGTACAAACCAGCTTGCGTCTCTAAATAATGGTGTGCATTTCGCTGAGAAGAATGCCAAATAACCCAACTTGTTAGGTTGGGCTAGGCTATCTGCACTGCATTTAATAAGATCTGGCCGTTTCAACATGAACGGAAATAGAAATGTGCGAAGACGGGATCAAGTATTTCCTGCATGCTACCGAACTAAATACAGGAAGAGTAATGATGGTCTGGAGACTTACCATAATCTACCATTAACGAGGCCTTTAGAGACAGCACAAGAATGGCCTGAAAGAGAGAACCAATTAAGTCCCATAGTGACAAAATGGACTGGCCCATCGTTGTTTTGTACCTTGAGATGCTTGGCCGCCCGAAGTCACATCGATAATGATAGTTATCAAAATCATTTCTTGTGAACACTGTGACTGGTAATTTTTTGAAAATGAACGCAACTCGCTTGTGATTAAGGAAGGTTAGGATACAATTAACAGCCTTCTAAATGATATTTTTCTGCATCCACCACACTGGTGCCCGTGCGCCAAATTTCAAGAGCAAAGCACGTGCACAGACACTGCAGCGAAAACAGTAGACATATTTCTTGGACAAGAAGAATATACTACAGCACTACCTAGTTCGTTCGCCAGTACCACACTGTCAACTGGAAACAATGACCAAAGGTCGAAGTGGCAAAAGATGGCAGAATCGCACATGGGAGTAGGACAGGCTGCAAGTGCAAGTGCAAGGTCTGTCTTTTACACAATAAAATACTTGCAGCGACAACTAAGATATACGCAGCCCTCCACGATTCTTGTAAACCACCAAGGAAAGAGCAGTCCTTTTATCACGCCACCCAATGAATAATGATCAAAGCGTGAAAATGGAAAATGTATGGGGAATGATGCCGCACTTCAGTGGATGAATGGCCTGAATTTGGAATACATACAAGCTACTCATTTCCCAAATTTAGCGAACCATCTTTCATCAGCTTAATGCTCAGACTGTTGAATCTTCCTCGCGAGTAATGACGAGAAGCCTTTCTCCAATCGGTTCCAGTTTTCATCATGGCCACGAATTCATCATAACTGATCCGACCATCCTGCATTTATATAACAATTATGTCAGAGAGAGATTTGCTGAATTTATAATGTATTGAAGGCAAAAAAATTAATGTTCACCTTGTCTGTGTCCACTTCCTGGAAGATGTCATTTGCTACATCAATACAATCATCTGCTCCATCTTCCATCAAAGCATCACGGAGCTCATCTGGCTCGATGTAACCATTGCCATCTTTGTCAAAGTAGGAGAATGCCTTGTGAAGATGCTCATCATTGGCCATTCTTTGTAGATGGAGAGAAACTGCAAGAAATTCACTATAGTCCAGTGTTCCTTTCCCATTAGTATCTACCTGTTGTTAACAAGCACATTCCATTCAAATTAGAAAGTGGAAAATTTCGAAATCAACTAGATAAATACTATGGAACAAGCGTTAACAAACACCAGCAACAAAAATCTATAGTGATATACAGGACAGAGGACAATGATCATGCGGATATCCTTCTTATGTTAATCGACTCTCCCATAATTGAATATTTTATGTCAAATCAGTATGAAAATTAAGTCTGATATGAATACATGTGTTGACCAAGTGCACAATGCCATATGTTTTATTTTCAAATTCAACTTATATCAGGTGCATACTGAATCTCACAAATGGTAAGGATATTGCTACACCTAAAAGTGCCATAAAGCATACAACTGACCAATCTATTGCCAAGTGGAAAAGAAAAATGAAAAAGGGGAGATGGCATCACACCATTAAGAACAGATGGAGAACAACCTAAGAATTTGTCTAGAATCAACTACGCAGAATGATTTCAAGGAGGCATTAGGTGGCTTCTCAAAAATATATCAGATGATCAATATAAAAAATTATAGCAGTCAGTAAATCACTACCAAAAGCATATCCTCCAACCTCTGTATGACTTTTTTGGAACTTAAAATTTATTCACTAATCTATTAACATAGAATATTTACATAGAATTCTAAAATTTATATGTAGACTATAAAATTGTCCTTCAAGATTGCTTCAGAGGTGCAGAAAACTGGCTACCGGTAAACACATGCATCAACTATTATCAATGACATTTGCCTAAAGGAAAACAGGATCGAATTTCTGGGATCACAGACCAGATGATATGCTGATTGCATGAAATATGTGACAGATCAGATAATCAATATTGTGCAAGTCAAACAAACCACATGGGTGGGATCCATACATGGGAAGAACAAGTACCAAGTAGCAGTGTGATGAAAGCTAGTCATTTAAGTGAACTAATAATGGCCTATGCTGTCCTATTGTATCAACTGCCAATGGCCGGTGCCTCATTAAATATTTCCTCTTTGAAAATATACACATCTACGTAAGACAGTAGATTTTAGAGCATATTTGTTGAACATGGTAGGGACTGCCGATGGAAGGACATGTGTAAAGAAAAAGTTATACTCACAGCTTCAATAAGCATCTGAACTTCAGACTCCCCAAGCTGGGAGCCAAAATTTCGAAGGCCAGATTTCAACTCCTCGATTGAAACAATTCCATCATTATCACTGTCCATCTTCTTGAACATTTCTTTGATGTCTTCAACTTCTTCAATGGACAAGAACTCAGCAATAACCTAATTGACAGTACCATTTTAAATACTTTATGGCACGGTAAAGTAATACAGATTATCCAAATATAAAAATTTGCAGTCACCAACCCTAAGTGCTTTTCTTTTGAATCTGTTCATCATTGAAAACTGCTTAAGCCTCGACTTGACAACATCTCCAAGAGGAACATTTGGAGCTTTTTTAGCATTTTGGAGCCAAGGATGCTCTGTAAATGGAGAGAACATACACATTAGGCAAAAAAAAATCAATATTTATCATGCATGATTAAATGTAACAGCAAGCAAAATAGTAACATCATAGAATTTTTTTAAGTTAAGCCCTGTCCTCAACTTTTTACTGTAAGCAGGATACAACTACCTATTGCTTGTGTGTAACAAACGATCAAACAACCCAAAGTTTGACACATGTAGGAACAATTAGCTAGGACAAACTAACTCAACACCTGTATTAAACCACAAAACAGATGCTGATTTAAGCTTGCAAAGTTGTCAGCTCGAGAAACTGCAGTGTTCCAACCAGGCATAAGATTTCCAAATGCTGGAGATTAACAGATGTAATGCCTTATCATCACAAATTAGCATGTAGAATTTTCGCACAAGTAAGATTCAAAATCTATGATGTATTCCCAACGCTACGTCACTATCAGTCAGAGTGTCACATAAGTCAATGCCCAAGGATACAGGGTAACATCTAATTAGCAGACAAGAATATATCCTAAAATTGATGATGAGTTAATACACATAAACCACACCCCTTCCATGAAGACACAGAAAAAGAAGAGCATGCATGCATCAGAACACAAAAATTAACATGCAAAGACAGCATAAAAGAGATGCAAACTACCAAGCACTTGCTTCGCAGTTAGTCGAAGCTTTGGGTCTGGCTCCAACATTTGTCTGACTAGACTCTTAGCACTCTCTGAAATATTAGGCCACGGATCCCGTTTAAAATCTATTAGCCCACGAAGAATAGCCTGAGCAACCCCCTGTTCAGATTCTGCATGAAAGTGTACTATAGTTAGACTGGAAAACAACTATAAAAATTAATGAAGTTATTAATAACAATAGCTGCCCCATCCTCCATACCAAGGCAAGGACTAACAGAACTAAGAATATACTTACCAGCCCAAAATGGGGGAACCCCACACAGCAAAATATAGAGTATAACTCCTGCACTCCATATATCTATTTCTGGCCCATAGTTCCGCTTCAGCACCTCTGGAGCCATGTAATATGGACTCCCAACAATTTCAGAAAATCTCTCACCTGGAAATTTGAACGAATATAAGCAATCAACAACATTCTTCCCCACATTAAAAGAAGCCTAAATAACCATAGTCAACATTAACGAGGGTTTTTATAAACATAGGCACCCAAATATCACAGTAGTTATAATAAAATCTTTGGTTCAGATATCATCACCCGCCCCTCTTTATGCTCTCCTATACATGGCCACTCACCACCAAATATAAAGAATTTACAACCTAAACATTAATAAAAGCAAAAATAAATTGGTTCTAGATAATAAGAAACAAATAAAGATCACAAAGATCTTGAAGATCCTTCTCAATATCCATGAGAATCTCTCAAGCTTTACTAGCTAAAAATTGAAGTATAACTAATTGGATCCACTTGACATGCCCATTAAACAAAATCAGGATTGCACAAGTGAGGGAATGTTAAACCACTTAAATATTGTTGTTTGTGCCCTTTCTTTCAAACTTAAGCTTTTGGGTTAAGTGGGAACTTAACATGGTATCAAAGCAGCTTTCACCTCATGGTGTGACCCCACTGAATATCAAAAATTAAAACGTAATTAATTTAATCCCATGGTGTGGTGAACAATTATATCAAGTTGGCAGAAAAAGAAAAATGTAACTAAGACTAGATCTACAATGCTAGTGCCTCACAGTGGGTGTAAACACAATATTTGCACAGATGAACTGTGGGAATGTTTACAAACCCCATACCCAATTGGTTGACATACTCCTAAAAATTTCATAAGGGTATAAATGTTGTTTCACTCAAGTTGCTCTGCCAAGATGGTTGAATTGTTCAATCATTCCATATGACAATCAGTATGAGAACGGCCTCAATTTGCATCAGCTGAATAAAGCTTCACTTGACAACCAAATGAATTATCTCCTTGTTACAAAGATCCAGAAACATCTCTCTTACCAATAACACATACAGTCTTTGGTGAACAGATAAAAGTGATCATGATCAACAAAGTAATTCGGTAAACATCAGTTAACATATTCCTTTATTCTTTCGTTTCACTATTCTTCTTTATCGGCATGGCATCCTCTTGAAGTTCATAGTACCTTACAACAATCAGATCCACAAAATTGATCCTCATCAGTCCTGTACTCAAGCTTAACTCGCCCAGCGTCCACAACAGCATATTTTGTCCTTTGAACACAGACACAAAGCAATTCCAACTCACATACACACAAAAGCTCTAGCTACATATAGCATATCATTAACACATAAACTTCATCCACTTAAAACATGCACATCAGTGAACATAAACTCAATAAAAATCCAAAATAAAAGAAAAAATCCCTAAATGTTAGAATCTCACCAGGCTTGAAGAATATAGAGAGTCCAAAATCAATAGCCTTCAACGGCGAATTCTCTTTCTTATTCGCGAACAAAAAGTTTTCCGGCTTCAAGTCTCTATGAATTACCCCATGCTTGTGACATAGCTGCACAACCTCCACAATCGTCCTCGTAACTGCTGCCGCCGCTCTCTCCGTGTAATGACCTCTCGCGACAATCCGATCAAACAGCTCTCCGCCTTCACACAGCTCCATCACCAAATGCACTGCATTGTCATCTTCACACGCCTCCTTCAAGCTCACAATACTAGAATTATTGGGCAAATGCTTCATAATCGCCACTTCACGCCTCACATCTTCAATATCAACCGCCGTCCGCAACTTCCGCTTCGAAATTGACTTACACGCGAGCAATTCGCGCGTATCCCTCTCAATACACAAGTAAGTCACTCCAAACTCCCCGCGGCCCAGCTCCCGGTCCACTAAATACTTATCCTCAATATTCTCCTTTGGAACTCCAGTCAATACAGTGATCGGTTGCTTCTTGTTAGCGTTTGCCTCTTTTCGGCCGTGATCGTGCCCCGAAAAGTTCGTTTTCACGTCTTCTCTGGCAACGGCCGCCGGAGATCTGCAGCAATTTCCCATTGGCTAACAAAGATTAAGCTAATTGCTGCACGGATCTAGCAAGTGAGAAAACCCTAACTAAATTTAGTTAGTTAGGGTTTCACATTACAGTGGTAGCAGAGAACGAATTGACTCAGAAAAAAAGAGAGCGGGGAGAATGCGAGAGTAGTAAGGGCGTACGGTGAGGGAAGTGATGCTTTTTGAAGAAAGTGAGCGAGTCTTTTGATATTTGTAGTGATTTTCCTTTTTTAAATATATTTATTTAAAAAAAAAAATATCGTCGTCTTTGGGTCTGTTAACTTTGTCGGCCAATTGAGAAGGGTTGAACGGTCGGAACGGGACGGAAACAAGGAGGATGGGGAGGGAAGGCTGGGATTAGAGGGTTTATTTGTTGGATTTTGTAATTATTAATTATTAATTTTTTTTTTTTGGGTATTTTAACGAACACCTTTAGATAAGGAACAGAATGATGAGTAGTTTGATTATAAAAATCGCTTTACCATGAGGCCCTTAAGGTTTTGCAAAATTGTATTTTACAACAACAACTTCTCACTTTCTTTGCATACCCAATAGAGAGTGAAAGGATTTGTAACTTGAATGGCTTTTCAAATTTCTTTCTTTTTTTCTTAACATTTAAAAAATTTTAAGTTCATTTAAACAAAATTAAGATGAATGTTAAATAGCTTTAACCTATCATAAAGTACAAATATTGACTATAAATAAAATAGATTGTATTATTTTTAAATAAACTAATTAAATCGGTTATAAATTTCGTATTTAAAATTTGTCCAATAAATTTTTATAGTAATTTAATTTTTATTTTAAAAGAATAATAATTCAAAAATAATATAATTATTAATATATCATCTTTAATTGGTATTTTAAAAAATAAATAAAGTTAAGCATGCAGAGGGGATCTTAGAGCAAGAAATGGGAAAAAGAAGGGAACTTTAAAGATTAATAAAGAATACAAGGGGCAGAGTGCAAGAAGAGAAATAACGAGAACTTGTCGAAGAAAAAGAGTAAAGAAAGATGCGAATTGTTGCGTCTTTAATTTGCAAAGAAATGAAATGAGCGGAAGACGCCGTTGTCTGTCTGTCTGTCTGTCTTCGTGTATTCGCGCCAAGTGGGTCTCCAATGACTCTCCAACAACCGAGCCGACCGCCACTGTCTTTTTGCTTGATTATAAAACCACCATCATCATGGTAAACAAGCCATTCTGAATGATTCGTTTATGGGATACGAGTGAACCATTTTGAAATTAGCAGGTGGAGTTTGACTTCAAATGCTAGAATTGGTCGTTTAAAGTTATTTTTTTTAATGCCCATAGAGGAAACCAAACGGGGGAATAATATATTACATGTGTTATGCATGGAGAAGAGGAGACTGAAATTATATAATGGTTTTAGTCGGCATTGATGCTTCTTATGCGCCTTCGTGAATTTTGTAATTTTATGACCTGAAAACTTTGACCAACATAATACAAGAGAGAATAATAAGAAATTATAGCGGGAAAATGCTTTATTATATGTACAAACTTTGTTCTTTAAAAGTTGGCCAAGTGATTATGTGTTTGAATATCTTTTATGTGCCATGCATTTATATTTTTTAAATATATTTATTTTGATGCATCTAATAATATTAATAAATAAATTTATTTATTTTTATTAATTAAATGATCACGTAATATTAAATGCATTAATAACTCTCTTTCTCTCTCGTAAAATCCTATCTTATAAGTAATTTATTACTATTTTATTTATATATGTTGGAGGAGGAGGAAACGAATTATCTCGTCAAGTATTACAATTGAGGAGGCAAACGTGAAGCGTTTTTGTGAAGACTGTAGGGGAAAGGAATTCAAGATGATTTCAAATTCCATTTACTCTTTCCTTTGAATTTACGTAGAAGCTAAATCAGGTATTTCTGTCATCAATTCTTCCTTCTTTCATCCTTAGAAAATTAAGCCAATTAAACGAAAACACGAGCTAATAAGGCTTGAAAAACTTTCCAAATGCAATGTTTTGTTCTATTCATAGTTACCACGCTTGCATGTGCTTCCCATATTGCATTGCCTCCAGCCTCTTTGTGCTTGCCACCTTGCTTTGCTCGAGCCTTTTGTAACTTTTATCCGTAGATCCCCGGGACCACTTCGCGTCTATTTTTTCAGTTAACAATAGTGTTCGTACAATTTCATTAATTTTGTGGCACTACGCGGGGCACAAAAGTAATTGACAATATATGAAATTTTCTAAATTAACAAAATATTTTTCATAGGTATTGGTCCCATTTAAAGAATATGAAAAGATGTATTTCATTAGTACCATGTGAAAGTGAATACGAAAAATATATTTTTATTTAAAATAGGATCGAAATAAATATAAGATTAATATTTTTTATAATCAAATTCATACAGATATATATATATATATATATATATATAAGATCAAAATTTTAAATAATTAAAATTAAATTTAATATATATAATTATTGCACATGTATCGACTCTATCATTCAAATAAGATTAATCTACTAGTACATAAATATTATAAAAAATTGTGTAAAAAATTAATTAATAAATATAATTTTTTATATTAATTTATCGATCATTAGATTAATGTACTCTAAATTATTAAAATAAAATTTAATAAATATATAATTAATATATAGTAATTAGAGTATATATAAAATATAATTTTAATTATTAAATTGAAATTAATTCAATAATATATAAATTATATAAAATATAACATTCTTGATCGTGTCCTTCCTCCCACTCCCCTCCCCCCCTCTCTCTGTCTATCTATCTATCTATATTCATTCTCTGGAAGCATTAATTTTCTCCCTGAAAACCCGAAAGCGACAAGAAAATAGGGGATTTTATTTTCTTTTCAACAAGAACTGTCAAATTAAAGCCACAAGAAAACACGTTGCGGAAGCTCACACGTTGTATATATAAACACAACAACGCAAATACATGCACTTAGGATATCAAAGCTGAAATTCTTGCGAGATCAAAGACTAAGTGTTGTGTAATAACTAAAAGTAATAGATGTGCACGTATTGACTTGGACGTTCAACGCAGGCAGTGATGCAATGACCACTACGTCATCCTTCCCGTTTGAAGAAACGGCGACGTATTATGAATGTTACAAGGATCTTCCCGGGCGTCGTCAGTGTTTGAATTAAAACCTTCCGACGCTTTCTATACGTTTTAGATTGTCATTCGACCTTAGAATAAAAAAGACTTAACACTGTCTTTTTAAAATTTGTAAGTTTTGTTAGTAATTATTTTATTTTAAAGATTTTATTTAATTCACACGTATTTAAGATTTAATTTTATGTATACTTTTTTATTTAATAACTGTTAATATCGATTTTTAGTACAATTCTCAAATTAATTCTTTATAATGTTTTATTTGAGAAAAATTGTTTCTTATTCCAATAACTCCTCTAATAGTGAGCAACCCACTCTTCTAAAAGTGGAAAATTTACATGTATTACAATAATCACCCGTTATAAATTTATAATTTGTTTGGAGGAGAAGATAAGATTAGTAAAAAATAAAAATAAAAATAACTCGCTTTTACCTAAGAAATTAATTTGCATTTCGTTCGAATGAAATTCATATTAGTAAAAAAAAATCATGTCACGTTAATTTTTACTAAATATTCATATTTTTTATTCTCGTGCCTGTTTATATTAAATATTGATAATTTTATTTTGTAAGACATTTGATAGATTAAAAGTAAAAAAAATTTAAATAAAATAATTGTTGAATTGATGGGTTGAAATATTTTTTAATAATTTTTTAATTTATAATTTATTTTATTAATTAGATGATTTTATCTGTTTTAATTATTTTTTTTAAATTATATTATTTTAATCTCAAAACATCAATTAAGTTTGTCTTTAATGGTTAAATACTCTCTTAATTTTTTACCATAGCCCTAAATCAATGTTGATTGAATACAAAAGTTAAACCTTGGGCTTCAAGCAAACTGAGTTATGCATTATAATGTTAGGTTTCGTTCTCGTCAATTAGAATCAGTGTGTTTTGAATTAACCATTCAACCTTCTAGAAAGAGGACGGAATCAGGCTTTTTTTTTTTTAATTATATTATTTTAATCTCAAACCATCAATTAAGTTTGTCTTTAATGGTTAAATACTCTCTTAATTTTGTGCGATAGCCCTAAATCAATGTTGATTGAATACAAAAATTAAGCCTTGGGCTTCAAGCAAACTGAGTTATGCATTATAATGTTAGGTTTCGTTCTCGTCAATTAGAATCAGTGTGTTTTCAATTAG
>CP135581.1:6444955-6555722 GCA_032401905.1 Swietenia macrophylla
GAAAATCGCTGGAATCGCAAGCGTTGTGTGTCTGGTTGCAGAGAATAAGGCCCCCACCATCTGTAGACCTTACTCGTAAGCCTGACGACACGACACGTAAACGCAATGGGAACAAATGCGGATACAATAAATAAATAAATAAATGAAAAGAAGAAACAGGGAAAGAGAGAGGGAGAGAGAAAATGGAGTTTCCGCGTAGAGAGATGAGACTGCGAGATGACTGTACGGGAGAAGAAATCAGAGAGAGCTAGCTTTTGTTTTGGTTTTCGAAAGTCTGAACGAATGATAAACACGCTCGCTTTCAATACCTAGGCAAAAGGCAAATCTGTTTCGAGGATTCACACCTTCTTCTTCTGTTCACACTCGCCTGCATATAGATCTTTCATTCTCTTTCTCTCTTTTTCGAATCTATCTAATTAGCTTTTCGTCGGTGCAAGATTAATCCCGTTGCTTAATTTCTCTGGGTTGCGTGTATTGGTGGGTATAGTTATGGAGGGACATCATCATCATCATCAACAACAAAGACATCATCAGCATCAGTATCAGCATCATCATCATCATCAACAAAAGCAACATCTTCATATCAGTGGTAACGTGGATTCAAGTGATAGGTTTCCTCAATGGAGTGTTCAAGAAACCAAGGAGTTCTTGATTCTCAGAGCAGAACTAGATCGTACTTTCATGGAGACAAAAAGAAACAAGCTTTTATGGGAAGTTATCTCTACGAGGATGAAGGAAAAGGGTTATAATCGCAGCGCTGAACAGTGCAAGTGTAAATGGAAAAACCTAGTTACGCGATATAAGGTAATAATATATGTAAAAACAAACGCTTACTATTCAATCGGTCTTTAATTAATAGACTCGAGTTTTAGATTATAATAATCTGTGTGTTTTATTTCTGAACTATTCTCTTGAAAACCCTATTTTGTTTTCATGTTAAGGGATGTGAAACGATGGAGCACGAAGCTATGCGGCAGCAATTCCCGTTTTACAATGAACTGCAGGCGATTTTTGCTGCTAGAATGCAAAGAATGCTGTTGGCGGAAGCTGAGGGAGGAGCGAGCGGGTCGAAAGCTAAGAAAGGGTTGCAGCTATCTTCTGACGAGGAAGACGATAATGAAGACGGCGAAGGAGAGAAAGGCAACACGAGGAGGAAGAAGAAAAGCAAAAGCAGTAGCAATATTGGTGGTAGTGGTAATGGAAACAGCAATAATTTCAAAGAGATTTTGGAGGATTTCATGAAGCAACAGATGCAAATAGAAATGCAATGGAGAGAAGCTTTCGAGGCAAGAGAAAACGAAAGGAGGTTAAAAGAGATGGAGTGGAGACAAACCATGGAAGAGTTAGAAAACGACAGAATAGTTATGGATAGAAGATGGAGAGAAGGAGAAGAGCAAAGAAGAATGAGAGAAGAAGCTAGGGCGGAGAAGAGAGATGCACTTATTACAGCACTTCTAAACAAGCTTAGAAGTGAAGACATGTAGTGATCAGTCAGCTTTCTGCTGCTAGCTTTTTAACATTGTTTCTTGTTGCCGACAAGAGGAAGCTTTTTGAGAGGTTTGTCCTGGAACTCTCATATGCATAAGATCACATATGTCTTTTCCTTTCGTGGGTTCTCTTCTATATTTATCATCTTGTTTTTCCCTTCTGCTTTTTTGCCCACGAAGACTGCTTCCTTTGCTAGTGAAAAAGCTTCAAATCTTCTCGTGTTTTTACCTTTACTTTGGTCTTAAGATTTTGTTAATTGTCTTATCTTTGGACGAAGACTTTAAAGCACACCATTTAAAAAGGGTTGAAGATCTATATACCATATATGATAGTGGGAATAAAGAACACAATCTGCATATACAACTATAGACAATCCACAAAGTTTAGTGTTTGAGATATTGCCTCTGAAAGTAGATATCCTTTGGGAAAAAGAAAATATTTATAGATTCCAGGTGAAGCACCGTTGCGACCATGTTTATGTGGTCCATTCTTGCTAGTTGCTTATAGCCCTGAACTTCTTCAACTTGTTGCAACTTTCATTTCCCATGTACCTATTCTTGCACCAAATTCTTTGCTAGTCCATAAAAGACCTCAATGGAATCAATATAAGGGGAACTTGTTAGTTGTGACGAATAGCTTTCACTTTTATATAATGAAGCACTTTGATAATAAGTACTTAGTTGCTGGATGGTTGTCACCAAGGTTGGTGAATCGTGATAATCAATAATGGCGCAGGGGAATACAAAATATCAGTGCAGCACATGAGGTTGTCAATGGCGATGATGATTCTACATCAAATGATTAAAGACATTAATCAAATTCAAGACTTTGGATTCTATTTAAATGACCTCCAGGACATAACGAATTTCAACTAGGAAGTCATGGATGTCAAAACATGTGCATGAAAATTTCCATATGGTTAGGTTGGTTAAAAGGGATTTGACATGAACAAACTATATTCTTTGCCTTGTCATTTGATGATTTGAAGAAGAGAAAGACTCTTCGCTGATAGATTTCATTTCTTATAATAAAAATTAAATAATGTCAAAAGTGCCATAGCTATGTATAAAATATATATATACACACACACACACACATATATATATACATACATATATATATATATATATATATATATATATATATGATTGAAAGCTTCTTAATTTAACACAATTTATTATATTATTTTTCAACTATTAGATCAATGTATTTTTAATAGTTGAGATTAAATTTAACTTGTATAATTAATATGTCATAATTAATATATATGCTAAATTTAATTTCAACCATTAAAAGTATATTGATCTAACAGTTGAAAAATTAGTATAACAAATTATGTAAAGTTAAAAAGTTTTTAACCTTTATATATATGTATATATATCATATTTAGGATATATTTGATATTGAAGTGTTGTTGTAATTTTGTAGTTACGATTGTATTAGAATAAAATACAGTTGTGTTTGCTAAATAGTTTAACTGTTATGCTTTGAAATTGTAATAAAACCACAACAATACCAAATAAAGCTTTATTGGCAAAAAATTATGAACTCCTTTTTAGTTGTCAATAGACAAAAGAACCAAAACTCATGAAATGATCTCCAAAATTTTGTTGTTAAGAACTCTCATCTGCACATGAATGTTAATATTAAATGGAGTTGATTAATTGTTTGCTTTTTTTTTTTGTGTGTTTTTTTTTTGTCAATTTAATAATGAAAGCTAGATTTAGGTATTGTCCTTTGTTAAAAGCAAGATCCAATTGGGACCAACATAATTACCTGTTAAACTTTGATGATCCTGAGAAGCAAATATTTTAACATAGTTTAAATACACTAATATCCTTATTACTATTATTATGCTTGTGATGCCTTATTGTTTATGGTTATTAAGAATATGGGTTTGTCTGTAGCAAAGTACTGTTATATCTATTTTTTAATTTTTGTATTATTAATTTTAAATTTTAAATTTATATTTTAAGTACTATTTATTATATATTTCAAATTTTTTTCACAAGTTTTAAATTTTTTATTACATATTTTAAGTATTATTTATCATTTATTTTATATATTTTAAATTTTTTTATTTTAAATTTCACAAAATTCGTTTTTCATAACTGAAATTTTTTTAGATGTAATGGTATCTTAATGTACCATAGTTAATCCCTAAGAACATATATATTTTAAAAATGACATAAAAATAAAGAAAAAATTATCTAAATTTTATAAATGTATTACTTTGTTTATTACAAGACACCCAAATTTTGAACATTCACACCTAGTTTTCGTATGCCATACTACTTATGATTGTTCTCATAGCTAGTTAAACTACGAGTGAACTGGTCTAAAAGTCACATGAGAAAAGTGGTATTTTATAATATAGATTAGATTAAGAGTTCAATTTTTTATATAATTCCTTACATTTTTTTATATATTAGTATTTTAATTTAATTTTAATGGTTAAAATTATATTTTATATGTGCATTAGTTGTAATGTATTAATTACAACAATAAATTTAATATTAACTATTGAAAGTATATCAACAAATAATTGAGAAACTAGCGTAAAAAGTTATATAAAATTAAGAAACTCCAATCCTTCTTCTTAAATATACATATATTATATTATTGATATTTCTTAACATTTTTTTATATATTTATGGTACATATGTAATTTACTCATGATAAAAAGATGAAAGATATTATTATAGAGAGTTAATAAAAACTTATATAATCCCACCTAAGTCTCATTCATCTCCTTAATCTTTGATTACTATTTACTTAATCTCTTACGGTTATTATTGTCAGTACTTTATTTTTTTTTCCTTTTGCTTTAGTTAATACCCTCCTTTTAATTATATCTTAATTTGTAAGGACCCTTTCATTTCATTTCTATTTTAAAGAATTCCCTTTGAAGGTGTTTGTTCTTCATAATGTTTTTGGCGATTAGAATGTAATTCTAGTACTTATACTTCCATGAATCTTTATGTTGGAGTTACTCTTTTGGAGTGATCAAACTCCATTGACAATGCTTAGCTTTATTAATTTTGAATGCATCTAAGTGTACTAAAAGCATCGAAGACCCTTTTGTCTGATGTAAATTGGATTAAGGTGTGGTTTTGGGATCCCATGCATATGGGCTGAAAAGTAAATTGTGTGAAATTACCTGTTCATGTAAAACAAGTAATACTTTTTACCTCGCTTCTTTTGAAGAGGATTTTGGGAAATCACATGCATCCCTTTCTGTTAATTATCATAATCACCATTGTCCCTCTTGTATCTAATTCCTCTTACAATGATTGCATACCTAAAGTTTGTGTCACCAAATGCCATGGAAAGATCGTATCAGCCATTTTTAATGATCATTCAATCAGTATTTTGTTTGACAATGTCTCTCTTTTGCTGGTTTTGTACTGGCAGCAACCACTCCAACCAGGCTCACATGCAACAATATATCGACAACGCGTATAAGCTGGCCAGTAGACACAAACAAATATCGACCTCTGGCGAGCGTCAGTCTAGCAGAAAATTATTTCTTCTATTTGCGCAACAGCTAAGCGTACGCAAGAAACAAACCGGGTTTCTGCCTAAGGATTATCAAATTGCCTTACAAAATTTTCACCGTCGTGTACCTTGTTTTGTGCCAGAGGAACTTGCACGGAGTTCAAATCATTTTCTTGGCTGTGTAGTCAGGTTTGAAGGTCAATCGCATGCTCTGATACACGGGGATGTGTCAATTTTTGCTGCTAAGATTTGTTTATTGTCAAATACTTTCATTCTCCTTGTTGCCTTCACCAAGATTTCTTCATTAATTTAGTAATTTCCGTTACCCTAATTAAATGTATTACGTATATTTAAAAAATAAAATTTTTTTAAGTAAAACACTTCTATACGTTAATATAACTAACGTGTTAAAATTATTTTATTAATAAATTAAAATAAATTTAAAAAAATATTTATTTATAATAAAAAAATTAAATAAAAATTTTATTATTTAATAAATTTTTTTTAATTTTTTATTAATTATCGATAAATAATTTTATTATATTATTTAAGTGTGTGAACAGCTCATTTAAAATTTCTTTACGAAAAATATCATCTCCCTGCCTAACATTTTTACCAATATAAACGGTTGTCTTAGGTTAATTATACATCCTCGTTCTTGAAAATGCTTGCATGGCAAGAAAGTTGAATCCCAATGTCATTTTTACCATTGAAAATCAAAAATCCTGTTACGCTAGAATTATAATGTAACAGGCAATATTATTCGTCGTAGTAACTTTCAACTGGTTGCCCTGAACGACAAAATGGTCCCCTATTTGATGCTGTTTTCGTACAATTAATTGCACCCCATGGGACCGTTATTCTTTTGGACAATTTCATATAGGTCCTTGTCTCTTTCGAAAATATTGTTTTAGTCTGACGGCATGATTGGTTCTTTTTCGCTGACTTTTTTGTTCTTTTTCTTAGCAACGACGAACGTGGAGATTGCCAAACGAATTTCATTTATTATGATGTCTTTTATTAAAACAGTCAATACGATTAGATTATTTAATTAATAAATTTAATATATTAATATAATAAAATTATTTATTAATAATAAATTAATAAAATTATAAAAAAAATTATTATTAAATAAATATAATAAAAAATTTATAAAATTTATTTAATAATTTTTTTATTTATCGTAAATAATTTCTTCGAAATATTAATTTTATAAGTCGGGCAAATATTCCGACATACTTCTTATTTATTGACAAATTGATGCATAAATAAAATTTTGACGTGGCGTGTTCTTTAATCCTGATTCGCCGAAAAGCAAAGAGCCAAAACCAACTGTAAGCAGCGGAAAGCCGGAAACTGCTGAACCGGTCGTTGTGAAGAGAGTCAAGACCCGGTTTTTTTTTTCCCTCTCTAGTTTCCCTTCAAAAATTTCACCTAAACAAACAAACAGCTATCAGGTTCTCGTGCAATAGTCACTCTCTCTGTCTCTCTGTTCCTTCTTTCTCTGATGGTACGGTCTACTTTTCGGTCATTTTGTTTTAATTTTTGAATAATTAATCTGCTTAGAATTGTCAAAAGAAATTTAACCCATTAAAATTTGTTCTTGGTCGCAGTCATAGGTTTGTTGAATTTTGATTTTACAGTTCTTTGCCTGAAGGACATAACTCTGTAGGATACTGTCAATGGGCTGTCAAAATTGTGTTCATGCTCTTAAGATTAGTGCAGAGAGACAACTCAACATCCCAGTAGCAATCTCCAAGACTGAACTGAATTCCAAAGACACCACCAGTACTCCCAAATGGCCAACATCATATAGTCTCCGGGGATGCACTTCTAATGCTCAAAATCTGAGTACATCTGGTTGCAAATTGGGCTGTATTATTCAAGGAGAAAAGTAAAGCGTACTGATGTAACAACTATAACACATCTGTAAAACCTGCAGCCGGATGGCTATCAAATTCTAACTTAACGAGCCTTATATGTCAAGGATGGATGAACTAGTGAAGGATCATCTATCTGGGAGAGTTAACCAACAGGACAAAGAGGAGCATGCTTCTTATAACTTCAATAGTTGACAGATTGGGAAGCCTTAACCACGGTCAGAGTAGTTGTTCGTGCAGCCACCAAATCCAGGGTTCCATTGTATACTTACAGGATTTTTGGGGTAATTTTTTAGCTGTAAATCTTTGTTGCCCTGTAGAAATCATAAAGAGCTAGGAGAAAGAAGACAAGGGTTTACTCGTGTTGCATATTTTTAACTCTAACCAGGTTGACATAGCAGAATCTTCTCCTCGCGATGGAGCCATAGTTTCTACTCTTAAGCCTATGGTGTGGAAAATGGTACATAAGTTTCCGCTATAAAATAAAAAAGCCGAGAACCAGATTGCTTCCTCCTGAATCCTGCCTCAAGCTCAACTATTAGCGGTACATAACATTTTAGGAAATTGTCAATCAGAGGTCGGGGATTCTTAGATACATGAACAATCCCTACATCAATCTTCCGGACTCAACTGAATTCCGAATACAAAAGAGTATGCACCAGCATGGACTGGCAAACTGCATGGCCATCATCAAATTTGGAGTTCATCTGGTAACCAATTTGGCTGTAATATTTAAGGAGAAAGGAAAGCATACTGACAAATTAGTTCCTTCAGATTACTAAACAATTACTACGACACATTTGCAAGGGCTGCAGCCCTGTGGCCATCAAGTGCTACATAACGAGCCTGATTTGTCGAGGATGGATGAGCCGCTGAAAGATCATTTAACCAACTGGAAATAGAGAAGCATTTTCCTTATAATCTCAATGGTTGACGTATTGGGCTGCCACCGAATTCAAGGTTCTATCGTTCACTTTCAGGGCAATCGTTTAACCGAAAAGTTGTCATTCATATTGATCTACAGGATTCAAAAATGAAGTCAACTTTTATAGATTGTAGCTGATTGAAGTAAAATTCATGTAGCACCACCCAAGGGAAAAACCAAAGTTAGGAGGTGGCCTCATTTGCAGACCTCGTATTTGATCTGCATATAATATTTTTGATGCCTACGCATAGAGTTATCATTCTTAATGCCAAAGGTATATCTTGCTCATTGCTAAAGAATCCTCAACTGCAAGTCTCTGCTTCTCAGCATGGCTAACAATGATTACTTGACAAGCTTGGAAAATTTGCAACCAATATTCATCCAGAAGATGATTTGCTCCGTTAAAGAATTTGAACGTGTAGACTTGCCATATGATTTTTCTACAAACTGAGGTAGGAATAAGAGAGTTAACTGGGCTTGATTATGCATCCAGTTCAGTTCCATTAACTCTTACTGCGCTGCTCAAATTGCTCAAAACTTAATGATTATAACGCTGTATTCTAATTTCATCAGCGATTATAAGCAATTATTATGTTTACTTCTTCTAGTAAAAAGGAAGAATGAACGTGTTCACAATTTCCCAAACATGCATATACGATAGTAGAGACTGGAACCATGTGATTTTTATTGTTATTCACATTGTTCTCGCTAATTCAACTGAATCAGTCAGCAGAGTCGGCCAACTGCTTTCACACCAGATCTCATGATCAAGGGTATGCACTGTAAGAAGTTGCAAGAACAAATGTTGCATAGTTTATACACAAATCTGCAGAGTTTTTCAAACCATTACAGAATACAACTTTCGATGTTAAATCCCACGAGTTCATCTATAACCTGCTGTAACAAGATGTCGAGGATTTGCTGTCCAAATTCCATACACATTTCTTCAAGATCTTCAAACTTGAGCGCTTTTTCCGGCCTCCAATAGGACTGCACTATAGCTTCTGCTGTAAACTTGCGAAGCTTTCCCACTAATTCTGTGTAATAGTTAACAAACTGATTTTCCATTGACTCGTTATTATTCTTCTTTGTCACTCTTAGCTCAAGATCATTATTGCTTGAAATCTGGGAGAAATGTGGAGATGGGCAGTCGCAATTCATGGTCTTCAGTGAAGATTTCCACTTGGAGTTCAAATCAAATGGCCTGCTTTCTTCTGTTTGACACAATATTTTAAAGTTTATTGGATATTGAATTATACTAAACAGGTAACAGATCTTGCAAAGAATGATGCTTTAAAGATTCAAAGTAAAACTGCATTAAATTAAAAACAAACCTGATAATAAAATGTCATCATATGTTGAAAAGTCGTTGACATCAAGAACAGAAACTGGACTTGAATTCTCCGAGCTACATTCAGCTTCAGCTGGCTTCACTTCCTCAATTACAAGCTGATTCTGACTCTTCTTACTGTCTTTCCCTGTTATTTCTTTGTGATGCATCGGCTTCACTGGACTTTTCTTCTTCAGAGTTACACCAGATTCTCTGTTGCTGTATTTCTTACCCGGCAACACAGCACCCAAATCCTTGGCTCCTTTACTGCTATTAATCTTTGAACAGTGTTTAATAGAAACTCTTCTAGGTTCATCTATGAACTTAGAAACTTTCTTGCTGTTCACTTGATTTTCCTTCTTCTTCATTACCGATCTTTCCCTCATATACTCCTTGTTGTTCTTACTTTTCTCTTCTTTCTTCTGCTTCAGGTCCCCCAAATTCACAGCAGATTTTCTTACTTTTGATCCCATCTTCTTCTTCTCTCCATTCACTTCATCCAAATACATAACAAATAAATCATGATTCTGTTGATGCAATGGTGTCGGAACTTCACGAAAAGACACCGATGTTCTCACTCTGCGATGCTGCTGAGATTCCGCAGCATTAACCGCCAACAAGTAATCCATAAAATTCACAGACTTACTTCGTGTAACTAAATCTGGAGTTTTCCCTTTTGGAACCCAGTTTGCTTCTGGCAAAGAGTCCAGTCCCATTAGCCTCGCCACTATACCTGGAGCCCCTGGAGCTTGAATCGTGGCCTCAGGTTTTGACTCTTCCTTCTGTTCTTTGAACTCAGGTTTATTTACCTCTGTAATCTGATCAGATGGGTGTGTTTGAAGACTACCTTGGCATAGAAGCCGGCGTAAAACGCTTGCAAAACACCCGGAATCAGACTTTTGTGGATTAGACATTTTTGAATCACAGAGCAAGGGAGAACTAAACAAGAGTAAAATACCGTAGTGACACTTAGAAGCTGCAGAAGAGTTCAGAATTGTCGGCAAAAACAATATTCGTAGCCAAGGAAATTAGAACAGCAGCAACTAAAAACAACAGGGGAAAAAGAAAAAGACAGGGCGGGATTTGGATTTGAACAGAAAAGAACTGAAATATTTGTTAATGATCACGAGTGCAAACGTTAGGTCGGTGGACAGCTTACTTTGTTCGTCGGATTCACATTAAGAAACAAAAGAAAAATGGTAGACCTACTCGCGGATAAGTCGCGTATAGGGCGTACGATAAAGTACATAAAACAAAATTGGCCTATCTCCATTGCAGATTCCCTTTGAAAATTCGTTGATTCCGGCTAGATTACGCGCCATTTCTGGGAGAAACTGGTACTGCAGCCTGTTATGGAAATTTGGAAATTTGAACGCGGGGACTATTTGGTATGTGGCTTTAATTTTTTTTACTCACTTGAGACATTAATTGTATATTGTACTATAGCCGGAGTTATTGACTTTTTCTCCTTTATCTTTCCTGCAGTCTGGTCTGGACCACTGTGGTCTTACGTCCACCGACTCTGTTGACTATGACCTCTGTCGTGGGCTCAGATGGCTGGGCTGCTGATAGTTTAGGCTTGCCTCCCAACTGGGCTAAGATGTTTTTGAGCCTAAGTTTGTGTCGACGTTAATAGAAATTGGATTGGACTTAGAGTTGGAAGCAATGCAGACGTTATTACTCGGTCTTAGCCCAGAAAAGAAACTGAAATTGTCCTTTCCAGCTTTTCCAACTTGGAGCAATGGCCCATGCCAGTTGTCACGCAAGGAAATCTCTTCCTCTGGCACCCACGGTCGAGGTGTATTCGAGAGTCAGTTTTCAATAGCTTGTATTTCACCGATTTCGATCTGTTTTTCAAGAGTATGGCTCTATCTTTCAATCAATTTTTGCATTAGAAATGGCTGAATCACCCATTATGCTTCATGCGTGGAAATAAGGGTCTAACAGTGGTCCTATCGATGAGACAATTGGAAGGTGCATGTGCAACAGGATGCAGATAAAGCACATGGAAGTTGGCAATTCAGAACCATATATTTTCTATCAGGGGACGCAGGGCCATCGAATCAGAAAATGACATTGCAATTGTCAAAGAAGAGCAGCCTGCGATGTTTTATGTTTCTTGGTGACTTTGCACATTAATCAAAATTTGAAAGATCATATGATAACGATGCCTCGTTGCCCTTGCTCATTGGTTGTATTGTTGGGCCTAACTTCCAAACCTCATGCAGATGAAAACAAGATTACATACATCAGTGTCTATCAATTGTCATTAATCCGCACAACTCAACGGAAACAGACTAAAGGAGATTAAATTTCCAAGTACTTTTCGCTACTTTTCTTCATCTATGAAGTTTTGTTTCAAAAATATATATGAATAACTCAGCTGAAGAGATGATTACCTCTTCAGGAAGAATAATATAATACATTTGCCCTTCTGAATTTCACTCTAGTAAGGAAATCACCGTATATGTTCTGTTCTTTCCTTAAATTTAAGTAGCAGCTACAATCATCTTTGTTAGAGATCAATTCATCTTTGTAATGGAAAATCTGCTACCAAAATGAGGATCACTATAACATTTCGAGCCTGGGTTGTAAGCTCAACAATTGCTTTGTGGTTAAGCGTGCCAGTTCAAGATAGAAAACTTGCTAGCCATTAAGCTCTGGGTCAGTCTGGTAGTATACAACGTCTCCAGTGTCACTGACATAGTGGTCTCTATTCATGCTTCTCACTAAATCTCCAATGAGGTGAAAAGGTAGAGGTCCTGATTTCTTTGGCTCGTGATAATATTGTCCAAGTACTGGTCTAGCAGCCTCAGTCTATAAGATTAAGATACAAATTAGTTAGCAGACAAACAAAAGTGCTTTTTGGAAGCTGCAATAATAATTGTTTGGTTAACACAAGAGATACTTACTGCTTCTATTAAGTGGTAATGGGGAATTTGCGGGAAGAGGTGATGGATGACATGGGTTCCAATATCGTGGTGGATGTTATTGATCCATCCATAGTCACGATCAAGGGTTGTGAGTCCTCCCCTTAAGTAACTCCATTCCTGTACAGTACACAGATGTAATTCAACAACTTAAAAGATGAGCGATACAAACAGTAGACAAGATCAAATTTCTATGGACCACTATTTTTCTTAACTTTCTTCATTAACAATGTAGTTGTGGTAACAAAATTTTCCAAATGTTTCTTATTTAATCAAAGACTGAATTCCAACAACCAAGCTCCAAAGAAATTGAATAAGACCAAGACAATCTTACCTTTCCACGATACCAAGGGAGTTTTTCTTCATGACCATGATGATGCAAGTAAGTCACAAAGTCCAGCCACAAGACAAAAACCTAACATTGAAGCAAAGTCAAGTATACACTATTTAATAAGACATGAAAACAAGCCATCTGAATCTTCCATCTACTCAGAAACATATGAATGAAAGGGGGGCAAAATTTACCCAGTACGGAACACCATAGAATTTAAGCACTTGAACAGGACCCATTACAAAGGATAAACCAACTAGCAACACAGCCATGGCCATCCAACATACTGTAGAAGTAACCACGTCTTTCCTCTCATTCAGGACAAACAAGTCACTGTTAGGGTGAAAGTGAGAACCAGTCTTTCCAGGACTCCTACTCCACTGTAACCAGTAACCAAGAACTATCAGCCACCGTCTTCTAAATTTAGTGCATTGGGTTTGAATTAATTTCTTAACTTTCTCATTCAACTATTAACTGGTTGACTGTGATCTTGCATACTTACCAGATAAAAGGGGTATGCAAGCATGGGAAAAGGAATTTTGAATCGCAGAAATCTTGTAATATTATCCAAACTCTTGTATAATTTTTCAGGCAACTGCAACAAATGAGCAAGAAAACAAGTAATTTGAGAACTAAAGAATGAAAGAACCAGAAACACAATGATAGAAAGCATAAACAAAGTAAATAATCTACCGGGTGCCATGATTCATCATTCTCGACATGCCCATGGTTTTGGTGATGAGTCCTATGGCTAATTCTCCTGCAAATTTCATCACAACATATTGCAAACAATCAGAGACTTTCAACTAGAATACTATAAACTTCAAAGAAACTAAGATTATGGATCAAATTGGATCATTTAACAAATTCAGAAAGAGGATTCTTTTTATTTAATCAGGACCATACCATCCATGATAAGGAACCAGAATAGAAGAATGCAGTAGATGTCCCACCACACTGTTCAACTTGTGATTATTTGAAAAGCTCCCATGACCACTGCATATCAAAACCCACGCATTAAATCAATATCCGAAATCGAACACCAAAATCGAAACTTCAACCAAGAAATAAATTCTTTACATTTATAACAGACGTATTTTAATTACCAATCATGACCAAGCACAAAGAGAGCCCAAAACATGGTTCCCTGAGCAGCCCAGTACAAAGGCCAAACAATCCAATTGTTAAGATAAGCCGCAGCAGCAGCCAATCCAAAAACCACGGCAACATCTCTCACAACATAGCTCATAGACCTCAATGGATCCTTAACCCAACAATGCTTTGGTATGGCGGCTCTAATATCAGCCAGCTTGAAAGGCGGCGGCGAGCCAGGATTAAATTTGCCTTCTTCCTCTTTATCTTCTATCCCATTAACGCCGTTGATTCTCTCTTCGCTATCCTCTCCATCCAGCAGAGCAACTCTCAGCGGAGCACTAACTTTCAGGCCCCAATTTCTCCCTCCTGAACAATTACCTGAAAATTTGATTGAAGGGAATTTTAGATCTGTTAAACTCTCTTTAGCGTGTAAAAATCTGGTCTTTGTAGGGTTTACTCCAGTTCTCGGTCTAGGAGAGATACGAGGAAGAGGCTTTAACCCACATTCTGAAACAACCCAACTCGCCATTGGAGAAGAAGCAGACCCAGATGAAGATAACACCAGGTCCTGGCTACTGGGTCTCCGAAAAAGACTACGAGAATTGTGAAGCAAAACAAAGATGAGTTACAAACAAAATTTCTAGTAACTCAAGTTACAAAACTAATAAAAGATTCGAGGGAGAGATAGCAGGCCCCCTCCTGTTTGAACAATAACCTCGCAATTTTTACTCCTGATTCAGGCTGGCATGGTTAATATAAACAACAAGAAAGACTTTAAAGTCTGCAACTGGTGATGCGTTGTGTTGTTATCAGTGGCTTGTGGTATTTAACCGTGTTTCACTTTATGTGTTTGGCTGGTGTGAAACTTGTACCCTTCCTATTCTCCCTTGGTCGGTTGTGTGTTTTCTTTGAATTCTACTTAGGAAGTCGGAGAGGCATTAATAAATTAAAAAAAAATAAAGGGTATAATAACATTTATGGTTTGTAAATTATTATATTTCTACTAATAAGGACACACTTTATCCATTGAATTCTTCGATATTAGGTTGGGGACCTATTTGATATAAATACCAAAACTATTACATTATTCATGAAAACGTAATAAATTAGGGATACAAATGTTATTAACTCAGAATGAGGGCAGACCAAGCCCACGCTTTTATTGTGCAACAGAAGTTTATTCAGCTCGTCCTGAGTCATTGAGGTATGTGGGCCCCTATTTTTCTTTTAATTATAGCACTCATATCGTACGGTCTATTGATGATGACTTTATTTTAATTATTTTTTAAAAACATTTTGATGTGAAACTAATTATAAATAATACGTTTCAGGTAACTTAATACTTTATTTTATTGCAGTTCACTCTTTATTTTAATTTTTATAATTTATTTTTGTTGATTTTTGAAACATAATTTATATTTATTTTTTTAATATAAAAAGAGTTTAAAATTTTGAATTTTTTGTATAACTTTAAATATTTTATTTTTTATTAATAAAATTTGATGGATAAAATAATTAATAACAGTAAATAATTAGTTGATTTTATTTAAAAATTATTCTAGAAGCATGTTTTGATAATAATAATAATAATAATCATCATCATCATCGTAAGATCAAAAATTATATTTAAAATTTTTTATTATTTTATGTATTATTATTATTATTAAATTTAAAAATAAATATTTAAATTATAAATTTATCGTTAAATATAATATTATAAATAAATTATGTAAATAATTTGTTAATTTTTAAAAATAAGCATATTTTTTAGTTCAATTTAAGTTTCTAATTAAAACCAAAAATTACTAAAAAAAAAAAAAAGAATAGATTTTTTTAATTTAATTATTGACAATTCCAATTCTACCCAGAGTCATTCCACCTTTTTAGTTGACAATAACTTTTATAAAATTATTTTATTGGGGTCAAAGATTGAATAATTGTTGGAAAGTGGTAATGGAAAGGAAATCCTTTTTTCTCTAAGGCAGGCCACAAAGAAAAGAGAATTTTAAAATCAAGTCAAAGTTGTGAAAACTGTGGGCAGTCGTCAAAGATTGCTACCATTTTCAATACACCGGCCGTTCTTTTTTTGTGTTAATTATTAATTAATTGTGATATATATATATATATATAAAACGACGAGTTTTAATGCTTAATTGAAAGGGCAGTAAGAATGCAAAGAAATCCCGTCCAGAGAGTTGATGGGTTGTGTGAACTTGTTCTTAGGATGATGACAGAGATTTAGATCCTTAATTAGCAATTATTGTCTTAATTTAAGTAAATATTAAGATATTATTATTATTATTATTGAATTATGCAATCTTAATTTTTTTATTTTTTTATTAATTTTAAAATTAATCAATTTGTATGTAATTAATTAATTAATTAAATCTTCAAATAAAAGAGAATTATATGAACAAGATGTTCTAAATATATCGTAATTTTTTATTTATACATTTGATTCATTTTTTATTAATATACAAATTTTATATATGTTCAATCTGCGTAAATGAATTGAACGAAGTTTATTATTATAAGTTTACTACTATTATTGAGTTTTTTTTTATTAAAATAATTTAATTTTTAGGTTTATTTATATTTATAGTAAATTTTAAATTTTTTATATTTAAAGTTAAAATTTTAATATTTACACTAAAATATTTAACTCTTTTAATTTTTTTAAAAATTAAAATACTAAAAGAGAGATAAATTTTAAAAATAATAAGTATAAATATATATATAAATTTCAAATTCTTCAAGAGTCTCGAGTCCCAGAAACGTATGATAAATACCACCAAAGTCCAATATTATAAAGAAAATTAGGACCGGAAAAGATCATTTTGCACTAATATTTTTCCATAAAATTTATCTTTTATTCAATAAAATGTATTTTTTTTTTAGTTTTAGAGAAAAATTTAAAAATAAAATTATTTTGATTGAAGCACCAAACTTTTGATCTTAGAAATAACAAATTTGGAACTTGAACTGTAAAGTATATGTGTATCAAATTCTGGCCATAAGCCTGAAAAAATCACCATTTTATTTTTGTTTTTTACCTACGTTATGAACCCTTTCACCGCACGCCCCTCGCAGTCACAAATTTACCAGCCTCATTGCAATTATTACCGACCCAGGTGCCAATCCCATCATAATAGCCATCACGCGACAATATTTTCATTTTCCCGCACAGGTTTCGATTTCCCAGTAACCTGTATAGTTTTTCTTCGATGTATTTTGTGTACGTATACGTATATGTAGTCGCATGTGCGTATATACTGTATAGAAGATATATAAATGTCTCGGATTTTGATGACATGCCGAAAACCAGCGGCAGTATTGGATCAGGTGTAGGCTTGGGCTACGTTATTAGCACTGACTCATGCACTTCTTGCTCTTACAGGTTATTTGTCTCATGTTCTCCCTGAAAATTCCTGTATGTTTTGTGAAAATTCAGATTTTATTTTATTTTTAATAAAGAGAACTATAGAAATATAAATGAAAAGATCGTCGTCATCTGACTGAGAAAATTACTCGTTTGTCTCTATTTTAATTTTTTGTTTGTATTTTCTCGCTTGTTTTCTTTTCTGGGAAAGTTCATGGGGTTGTTATTGGGTTTGATTTGTTGGGATTTCGGAATCTGCATTGTCTTTTCATAATAAAATTGTTCAAGTTTGGTCATACTCTTGATTAGAACTTCTAGGCCAATGAATTTTCTTGTAATTTTGTACAACGTTGGTTTGGCAGAGGACATGCAGTGACGACAAAGAACATGCTGGAAACAGCATTTCCAAGAGTAAATGTAATTCTGGCAAACTATCCTCCTTCACTTCTGAAACTTTTGTTGAGCAAAGTGGTACCAATTTTCCAAGTAGGAACCATTGCATAATCATGGGAGGTGAACAAATTTTTCCAAGATTCCGATACATGACACCACCTCCTCCGTACTACTCCTTGCGAGCTAACAGATTTGGAACTATTGTCAGCACTTGGGTTTTCGGAAACTTCATTCAATCTTATCTGAAGAGTTCTGATGCTTTTGAAGTTTTCTGCAATGGCCAACTGGTAAAATTTCTGTACCTGGAATCCATTGCTCACTACATTTTATCGACAACAGTTGTTAATAAGCATATACTCATTAGAAAACACTGAACTTGCTCGTGTGATGGTCACATAATGTTTTGTTTGAAAACTTTGGGTTTTCTCTAAGCTGATAGAGCAGAGATTTCCGGGTGAATTTGAGTTGAGGGAGCTTGTCAGCAGAAAACTCTACAATTTAAGAATTGTTGATGGCTTTGGAGGAGGTTTCTGGTCTTAGAGTTTCAGTGATTAGGCCAAAGTTTTACTTTTTATTAACAGGAATACATAGTATGCTACAGACAGAACAGAAACCCCAAGACATGAAATCAGTTGTTACTTTCAACACGAGTACTTACATTTTCTCATAAATCATGTAGCAGAAATAGGCTCAGCAGATGCTGTTGTAGGCTATTCTCCCTTTTGTTTATTTTTGGAGTTCTGGATGGTGTTTTGCCTGAATGAAATTATGAATCACAATGAGCAAGAACCTAAAGATAGAATGGCAAGCCTGCCATTTCTCTGCATGAAATCGGTAGCTCAAATTAACTTGCATGAATTCTTGGTTTGAGGTCGATCGCAGGTGAGCGACACTATGTCTAGACCACGGGTACCTCGATCTTCAGGAGTAGAAGGGCAACGCGAAATGAATAATCAAGAACATGCGAATATGGCCAGATTGTAATCCATATGTGCCACCATTTTTTATTTTCCATTGTCTTTACGAGCTCATTTGCTAATGATGCAGCATCTTCAGCTACACATTGCAGCTCCTGTGTGCGCCAGCTGATTCATGGAAGTAACAGAAAACAATTCATTCGGCTAGCCAATCAGAAAATGCTACTCACACATGGGAATTCATATAAGTCTGCAAAGATGGTCAAGTCACTGAACAAAATCACTTACAACCTACCGATTCTTAAGTTTCATTATAATATAAGTTTCTTATAATGAAAATTTCTGTCTATTGAATAAAATGAGTTCTTAGATTTTAAGTTATGCCGAAAAACTATGTATCGAATTTATAATGTTTACAAAGAAAGATAAGAAGAGATTAAAATTACAAGGAGAATGAACCATAAAGTATGCAGGAGTGATGTATGGGCTGCAAAGCTGTACTGCTTGTGCTGCACTGCTGTAGGTGCTGCCTGGGAGAAAAATACAGAATTTATCTTGATCTTCCCAACTTTCTTGAGTATCAAGAAACACTTTCCGCTGAATCTTTCTTGAGTATAAGAAAACTGTTCATGGGCCGGACATGAGCGCTGTAATGGTGGGCTCAGTAGTCTCGAACAAGCAGGCAGTTTAAGGGCTTTTGTCCACCGCATCATTATCAACTAGAAGAAGCATCATTTCTCATTAGAAGCAGCAAACAGACCAAAGCAGAATTTAAAAAAAAAAAAAACACAAAGAAAAAGATCAGTTCTAAACAACTCTCTTAGCAATCCCCAAAAAGACATCCCATTCCAGTTCATTAATCTATGTTGCTATCACGTTGTTTGACCCTATTTCTCAAATTACTGCAACAATGTTCGTTTCTTACATGTGGAGTGCTTTCTGTCTTCCGTATCAGTTTTATAGCAAAGAAGGATGCTGCAGGAATGACAGCCACCGAAATAGAAGATAAAATTTTGATCGTCGGATCGTCCAAAATGGAGACATCCTCTGAAATAAAGCCTGCGTACCTGATGTTAATTCTTTCCAGGATATACAAACATGGAGCGATTCTAGCAAGAATTCTAAATAAAATTACCAGTTCATCAATTTGCATAATTTTCAGGCGTGGTTCACCTCGAGGGCTGGGGAAACCGTTGCTCTAAGACGTATTCACTTGGTAGCAATAGAATTTTGACTGATTTTCATGGGATTTCAATGCCCGCTGGCTGGTCTTATTCTTCGACGAAAGAGAATGTTACGTAAGATAATACGTATCAAGTTTTTTAGTATTACTTATCTAATAAAAAAATTATCACAAAATATATTAAATAACTTTTTGGATGATGTGAATGTGATTCACCTCAACTAACACACACATTAGTATACATTCAAATATCCATCATATATATTTTAAATATTTTTTAAAACATAATAAATATAATTATTTTTAAAAAAATATAATTAGTTCATGGTCGAGTAATTACGCTGTGTTTGGCAGATTATGTTCGCGAAAGTGCAAGGAGTTCGTATTTTAATTTACCGGCATTGGATGTTTCTCTTGCGTTCCCTCGAGCAACTCCGGCGTCCAAATTTCCTCCTTGCGGTAAGACTGATTGACGAGCGTGCTTTCACTTGCCTTGCCAGGATTTGATATGGTTTCGGTTTAATTGTAATGACTACTATGCATAAAGAATATATGGAACCTTGCTTCAAATCGATTTTGCGTACCGGATTGTTGGTAGCTGCTGTTGTTGCTGGTTTATGCTTACTCCGCACTTTGACAATTTGATTAATTCCGTCCCACATGTTTTAAAATTACTCACATATGTAATTTGATAATTACACGCATAGGTCCTGTCTTTGCATTGGCTGTTAAACATTTTACACTTCTTTGTCAGGAAATTTGGAGATAGACTATTTTACCCTTCAAAATGGGAGAGGTCAAAATTACCTGCAATGGCAATATTTGTTTTTAGATAATGCAACATCTACATTAGTTATGATGCGAACATTTCGCCGTTTGAAGAGGCAAAGTGAGCGTTCCAGGAAACCTGTTTTTAGTTCCCAATTAATCACTCTCAAGACTTGTATTTTTTATTAAAGTTCTACTGTTGAAATTTTCCGTTTCCCTTAATTTACACCAACATGCACTTGTAAAATTTATAAAGGATCTACAACAGTGGTCCATAAAATGACAAAAATACACAAATAGGAGGGATTTAGTCGATGAAATTAATAAATGTCGAGTTTTCTTGTATTTTAACAGAAACAAGGAGTTAGGTGTAAATTACCCTTATAATAACATTTTATGTACCAGTTAATTCAGAAAATATGTTTCTTTATTGTTCTACACCAATGAACTTTTATATCTCAGTTGTAAATTTGTATGCTGCAACTAAAACTTTTATATTTGTCATTAATATTCATGGGTTGGTCCTTGAATGTTACAGCATCAGACTATGACCAATTTGATGATCTGTTGACTCTGGAAGAGCAGGCAGTTCGGAACAAAGTGAGAGAGTGTGTGGAAAAAGAAGTAGCCCCAATAATGGCAGAGGTATCTTCTTCATGTTACCAGCAACTTCTTTTTGAAAGATAAATGATTTTGTTTGGATATGGAAGCTAAATACTGGAACTGTAATGAGAGTTTAGTTATCATCTACTGGATTGATATGCAATTGAACAAAGAGTTGATCTCTGTTTCTTTTTTCTTTTTCTTTTATTCCAGTACTGGGAGAAGGCTGAATTTCCATTTCATGTCATCCCAAAACTTGGCGCCCTGCGCATTTCTGGTGGCACAATAAAGGTAATTTGTACAAATCCTGTAGTTTTAGTTTGTCCCTCTTTCCTGAGAAAAGAACTGCAGTCTGGTTATTGAGCTGGTTCTGACTCAGGGTTATGGTTGTCCTGCTCTCTCTATCACTGGAGCCGCTATTGCTGCAGCAGAAATTGCACGAGTTGATGCAAGTTGTTCTGCTTTCATATTGGTGCATTCCTCCCTTGCAATGCTCACTATTGGTGAGATCTTGATGTTCTTTTCCAAATATGATGCTACTTGCTGATTTTATTTTTGATTTGATTCATACATGATACTGTTGACAAACTATGAACTTATGTAACGTGTCTGGACTGTCAATAATAGCCCTATGTGGATCAGAGGCACAGAAGCAGAAATATTTACCTTCGATGGCTCAGTTAAATACCATAGGCTGTTGAGTAAATAGCTTGCATTTGGTACCGAGTAGTGACTCATCATTCATCAATGTTCCTTCCTATTTTGAGTCACTCAAATATGTTCTTTTACATTTTAAGGCTTTGACTGAACCTGATTATGGGAGTGATGCAAGTGCTTTGAAAACAACGGCTACTAAGGTTCAATTCCTCATCCTATTGCGTTTGTCTCCAGGCTTAATTTACTGCACCCAATTAAATTTCAAGCTTTTGTCATGTTCTTACTGTTTAATTTACTGTCTCCTTTGACAATCAGATGGAAGGAGGTTGGATACTCGAGGGCCAAAAGCACTGTATAGGAAACGCTACCTTCGCTGATTTATTGGTTATTTTTGCTAGGAATACCACAACGAATCAGATAAATGGGTATGTTGACAACACACCTATTTTGGGCACTTGATTGGAAACACAGACGTCAACAATCCTATGCTTAAAGAACCATATTTAAAAAATAAAAAAAATGCAACAAATCAAAAACATGAATATCAGTGCTAAACTGAACTCTTTCAATCTGTAAAAACAGAGCTTACTAGAATCCTATCATAAACAGTTAAAACGAGATCCTATAATGAAGCAAAATGCTTTGTTTTCTGGCCTTAATAAACTCTGTTAATCCCTATCTCTATATTGCTATGGTGATACTTTGGTTTGTTTGGTAACAAGCCATGATAGATAGTTTTGTATACTGCTGGCATGCCTGTTTCCTTGCATGGGGAATGATTATGCTTTCTGTTTCAGTTATATAGCAAAGAAGGATGCTCCTGGATTAACGGCTACGAAAATAGAAAATAAAATTGGTCTGCGGATGGTTCAAAATGGAGACATTCTCTTAAAGAAAGTCTTTATACCTGATGAGGACAGATTACCCGGTGTTAATTCATTTCAGGATACAAACAATGTGCTAATTTTGTTAACTAACTGATATAGTATCATTGTAGATAATATCTGCAATGCTGAGTGTGAAAGATCATCTTTGTGTATATTTTTGGTTTCTCATTTTTGCTAGCATAGTGCTACAGTCCCAAGTTCTGGTGTGTGACTATCAAGCTACTAATTTAAATACAGGTTCTGGCTGTTTCACCTGTAATGGTTGCTTGGCAGCCTATTGGTGTATCAATGGGCGTCTATGATATGTGTCACAGGTATTTGGATAAGTCTTCTTCACTTTTGTGCTTAATTTATTTCTAGCTTTTTGCATGAACTGTTTGAAATTTTTATAACCCAAAGGTATCTGAAGGAGAGGAAACAGTTTGGAGCACCATTGGCAGCTTTCCAGATCAACCAACAGAAACTTGTTCAAATGCTGGGAAATATTCAAGCAATGATTCTCGTTGGTTGGCGCCTCTGCAAAATGTATGAGAGGGATAAAATTACTGCAGGTCAATCCAGCTTGGGAAAAGTATGATCGAATGTCTAAAGCTCTCCGAAATATTTGCCTTTATCTTTATTGGTTCTTAGCAATGACAAATTGCATAATTTTCAGGCATGGATCACAGCAAGGGCTAGGGAAACAGCTGCTCTTGGACGTGAGTTACTTGGTGGCAACGGAATTTTGTCCGATTTTCTTGTTGCAAAGCTTATCACACTCATCTCTTCTCTCCCCTGAAAATTCATTCTTCACTTGTACCCTTGTATTACAAGAGTTGGCCTTTTAGCATAGAATTGATTTGGGTATAATTTAAAGTTTATCTCGTCATATTGCTATGAACATACAAAATTTGGGTGCAATGAATGAACAAACTTACAATTGTTTAGCTATGAAATCATTGATTTAGAGAATGAACTGTTAGTTTGGTTTTGACATTTTATTTACTTTTATTTATTATCCGAGTTTCTGGATGACAATGCGGGCATTCTGTGATTTGGAACCCATCTACACTTACGAAGGCACTTATGATATTAGCACCTTAGTTACTGGCAGAGAAATCACTGGTTTTGCTAGCTTCAAGCCGGTTGCATCGACGAAGCGAAGCCGCCTTTGAAGATAACCTATTTCCAGCACCAAGTTTTGATTGCTAGTGTGGGTAATCTGATTGACATTGGCCTGTTTAATCTCAGAAGGTGAACAAGTTAGTGCAATTTTTGTACAGACTGTCATACATGAAATGGGGTCGAAAATACCAACATTGGATAAATTTACTTCCTGTACAAACACGTGATAATTCTTTATCTACGTGAAGTCTTTACCTTTTTAGTTATTATTATTATTATTATTATTATTATTATTAATCCATTTGATTAATCACGCAAAGGAAAGTATAAACATTTAAAAGAACATCAAGGTACCACATTTTACCAACAAAATTAGATATGGTAATTTTTAGCACTATCCATTCAATTGGAACAAATTTGCTAAGTTTGATTTGAAATAGAAGCACACGTTTATTAAATAAATAATACGATATAATTAAAAATTATGTTATCTTTAAATTTAAAATTTTTAAATTATAATATAATAATTAATTTATAATTTAATAATTTTTTTATTTTTTAATAAAATTAATTATATTTGTCATATTTTTTAAAAAATAATTATAATTAAAATAAAATTAATTAATATTTAAATATATAACATCACAAGTATTATAAAATATATAATAATATACACAAAAATATATATTAAATAAATAATATGATTATAATTTATTTAATTATTTAATAATTATATTAACTTAAAATTTTTAATTTTAATATAATTATTAAATAAATTATATTCAAATTTAGCTTTATTTAATGTGATATAATAAGGCGCAATGATTCAAATTGTTATCCCACTCACAGTCATAGTTCCTTCAAAAGATGCACTCCATGAATACAGTCCTTGAAAATAATTAAACGTTTATATTGAATAACTGCGTTAAAGCATAAGTCAACGTCGTGCTCTACAAAAAAGAATAGAATTTACTGTCAATTTTGAACCAATATTCTTTATTACACACAATTATAATCCATACCATGGAGCCAATGAACTATCACTTAAATTTAATGAATAAGATTTTTATTTTATTTTAATTTAAATAAATAACAACTATAGTCATATAACGTTATAATATAAAATTTATATATCAATTAATATAATATTTATTATATTTAAAATAATTATAATTTATGAATACTACAGCGGGTGTTTGGTTTTATTTTTACATAGTACTTTACACGTTATATATATTTGATATTTTTATTTTATTTTTTATTTTTTGTGAATAAAAATTGAAAATAATATTCAAAAAACAATAGCACACCCTTATATACTTTATAAGATTGGCTAAATCCAACTGTTTATGTTTATTATATAGCTATTATATTGAATCAGCACCGTTGATGACTTCCAAGCCTTTAAAAAAAAAAATGCATGGGCCCGAAGGCCTTTGTCTTAAGTCGTCCAAAAACGTGACTAAAATGAGTTCCTTAAACCAAGCTTGAATTTCTATGCGCACTCTATTCTTCTCCAGTTTATACTCTCAGCAGTGAACTGCAATCATCATGACGATTCATTCATCCAAACATCAAGGTTTGCATTTGCCGCCTTCTTTTCTTTCTCCAGCTGCAATATTTAAGATATCATAATGCAAAGTAGAAGTTCTCCACTGCTTTAGAAATCTGTTCTGCTACTGTTATTTGGTCGGTTCTGTTACATCTGCACCATAATTGAAAGTATAAGTACTTGACTCACTTCAATATGCCACAGATGATGTCGAAAACAGAACGACGAGTTCTTACTTTAATTCACCACCATTGGATGTTTCTCTAGCATTCCCTCAGGCAACGCCGGCGTCCAAGTTTCCTCCTTGTGGTACGAATAATGAACTTCGAAGGTTATATTATTGAACTCTAAAGCATATGCTACAACTCAAACTTTGATATTTCTCACTCAATTTGATGGGTTTATCCTTGAATTTAATAGCGTCAGATTATTACCAGTTGGATGATCTCTTGACTTCGGAAGAGCAGGCAGTTCGGATTAAAGTGAGAGAGTGTATGGAGAAAGAAATAGCCCCTCTAATGGCAGAGGTATCTTCTTCGGGTACTAGCAACTTTTTTCGAAGATAGATGATTCTGTTTGTATATGGCAACCAAATGCTGGAACAGTAATTACGCTTTGTTTTTATTCCAGTACTGGGAGAAGGCAGAATTTCCATTTCAAGTTATCCCCAAGCTAGCTGCCTTGCGTATTGCTGGTGGCACAATAAAGGTGACTTGTACAACTGTTTTAGTTTAAAAATTTCTCTCCCTTTCTTTTGTTAGAAAATGTAATCAGTAGGAAGGTGTGCTGGTTTTTACTCAGGGTTATGGCTGCCCTGGTCTCTCTATCACTGGTGCTGCTATCAGTACGGCAGAAATGGCTCGAGTTGATGCTAGTTGTTCTACATTCATACTGGTGCAATCCTGTCTTGCAATGCTTACAATTGGTGAGATATTCATGTCATCTTCATTTGATTCTTACAAGTATGTGATGCTGTTGGCATACTATGACCTCATCTAACCTGTCTGGACTGTCAAGAACAGCACTTTGTGGGTCAGAGGCACAGAAGCAGAAATATTTACCTTCTTTGGCTAAGTTAAACACCATATCCTGTTTCGTGAGTATTTAGCTTCTGGTACTGTACAGTGACTCCGCAATGTTGGTTCCTATTAATTTAAGCAACTCAAATGTGTTCTCGGACATCTTTAGGGCTTGACTGAACCTGACCATGGGAGTGATGCAAGTGCTTTGAAAGCAATTGCTAATAAGGTTCAATTTCCCTACCTCTTACATTTTCCCTAGGTTTAGTTTACTGCATCCATACACACAATCAGTCTGTAATGTATTTTGTTTCATGCTTTATCATGTTCTTGCTGTTGAAATTACCGTCTCCTTTGATGACCAGGTGGATGGAGGTTGGATACGCGAGGGCCAAAAGCGCTGGATAGGAAATGCTACCTTTGCAGATGTGTTGGTTATTTTTGCTAGGAATACCACTACGAATCAGATAAATGGGTATGTTGGTTGTTACATCAAATTCATCACAAGTAGACTGCTTTGCAGGGGAATCTTCTCTGAAACCGGAGTTGACTAGAATCCTATCATAAACAGTTAAAACGAGACCCTATAATGAAGCAAAATGCATTATTTTCTTACCGTAATCCCTATCTCTATATTGCTATGATCATACTTTGATTTGTTTGGGAGTAAGCCACGATAGTTAGTTTTGTATACTGGCATGCTGGTATCCTTATATGTAGAATGATAAAGATTTCTGTTTCAGTTATATAGTAAAGAAGGATGCTCCTGGATTAATGGCCACGAAAATTGAGAATAAAATCGGTCAGCGGATTGTTCAAAATGCAGACATTCTCTTGAAAAAAGTCTTTGTACCCGATGAGGACAGATTGCCTGGTCTTAACTCTTTTCAAGACATAAACAAGGTGCAGTTATCGCAAGTTTTCTTAAATAACTGCTATTGTATCTTCATTGATGATATCTGCAATGACAAGCATGCATGATTTGCTTTGTGCATGTGTGACGTATTCCCAAGTTCTTGTGTGTGCTATCACGCCACTTATTTAAATGCAGGTTCTCACTCTTTCCCGTTTAATGGTTGCCTGGCAACCAATTGGTGTATCAATGGGCGTGTATGATATGTGTCACAGGTATATGAACGTGTCCTCTTCTTCTTTTATGTTAATTCTTTAACTTTTTGCATGAAACTATTTGAAATTTTCATGGCAATAAGGTATCTAAAGGAGAGGAAACAGTTTGGAGCACCATTGGTATCATTTCAGATCAACCAACAGAAACTTGTTCAAATGCTGGGAAATGTTCAAGCAATGATTCTTGTTGGTTGGCGCCTCTGCAAATTGTATGAGAGTGGTAAAATGACTTCAGGTCATGCCAGCTTGGGAAAGGTATATGCTATAAGATTTAAGTGCTAAAGCTCTGAGATACATTTGGTTCTTCTCTCTTCTGTGCTCCTAGTCCTGACAGATTACGTAATTTCCAGGCGTGGATAACCGCCAGGGCTAGGGAAACAGTTGCTGTTGGACGGGAGTTACTTGGTGGCAATGGAATTTTGACTGATTTTCTAGTTGCAAAGGTTATCATACGCTCACTTTCCATTGAAAATTCATTCACTTGGACCTTTGTGTAAGAGTTTGATAGTCAGCAGATAGTTGATTTAGGTATCTCTAATATGGGCATCTTGGACCTCATTGCAGGCGTTCTGTGATTTAGAACCCGTCTACACTTACGAAGGCACATATGATATTAACACCTTAATAACTGGTAGAGAGATCACCGGTTTTGGAAGCTTTAAGCCGGCATTTACGCCACCACGGCGCAGCCGTCTTTGATGGCACACTCTTTCCCTGCAGTAGTGTTGGTTGATACAGTGTCGTCCTCCCTTGCAGATGAGCATAGTCTGTTTGCTAAATAAAAGCCATCCTTTACTTGATTTATATGAATTTTAATTAATTTTGGGTTAAATTTTTTAGTATTATTACTTTGTCAGACCCCTCGTCTAGGATTTCTCTTATTGTTGTTGTCGTACACACCATAGATTCCATTAGCTATGCATCTTGTCACTATACGATTGTATTATCACTTTAATTTAATGAATATTAATCATAATTAAAATTTATAATTGAGTAACTAATAAGCATAGTTAATAAATTAATAATGTATAGATTAATAATATATTTTGTTATAGTATAAGAGAATCTCGTTACGTTAATATAAATAATATAATAAAATTATAAAATTAATTAAAAATAAAATAAATAATATGAATTTTTTTTATCAATCATGTTATTGATGTTGATATCATGACATTGTTCTGCCTAATAATCTCTCCGCTATATTCTAATAACTTTTGTTAATTTTAATTAGAATTAAATATTTAATTTAAATAAATAATATTATTATTTAATAATTATACTTGTGTTACTGTGTGACGAAATTTATATCTCGTTTGATCCGACTATGATTAACATATACGTCGAGTGGAAGATAACGTCCAAGTCTGGTCAAGAAAATACCGCCAAGGCCTTTGTCTTAAGACTTTGTCCAGAACCGTTACTAAAAGCAGTTCTTTATGCCAAACCAGGCTTAAATTTCCGTTCTCACTCCTTTCTCCGTTAACGTTAGATCACTCAATACTCAGATCTACTTCAACTTATACTGTCACCAGTGAACTGCAAACACCATGACGATTCAGTCATCCAAACATCAAGGTTTGCGGTTTCTTTCTTCTTTTCTTTTAACAGCTGCAATTTTTATTTCTTACCTATATTTTCTGTATTTGGAGATTGGAGTTTAGATGTATATATGCATGTATAGTTAATGAATGTAGAAACCTGAAAATTTGTGGATTTGTTTTGAGAGTGACTGAGAAATCACAATCCAAAATTGAAGTTCTCAAGTGGTTTAGCAATTTGTTCTGCTACTGTTATTAGATCGTTTACTGTTACATCTGCACCATGATCGAAAGTTTAATTGCTTGATTTACTTCGATATGTCACAGATGATGTCGAAAACAGTGCGAAGAGTTCTTACTTCAATTCACCAGCATTGGATCTTTCTCTTGCATTCCCTCAAGCAACGCCGGCGTCCAAGTTTCCTCCTTGTGGTACAAATAGAGAAGTTACATGTTTTCGGTAGCTTTGTTCGGGATTGATATGAGTTAGGTTCTATTGTATTCATTATGCGTCAAGATTTTGGGGCCTTCGGCTTTGCCTACATTTGACATGCTAGTTGTTGTTTTTGGTTCCCTTCCCCGTGGTATTCACATGTACAGTTGTTTTGCTTAGGCTTTGTTTGGGATTGAGATTGTGACTTGAAGCTATAGCTGCTGCAGGATGAAATTTCTTGGTATTAGATATTAGTTGACTAGGAGTTGTTCGCACTAAAAATTCATGTTTACCTTACACCTTGGTTTATTGTGCTTTCGTATCACTGTAGAAGCACAACAGTTCCAAACTAGGCCTTAGTTTCACTACATGCTTCACCATCAAGTTTTTATATAATTATTCTGTCTAATACAAGGTTTTTTCTTTAATGAAATCATACTATTTCCCATATTCTGCTACTCATATTCTTTCATTTCTTGTTCACTGCCCTGCTTCATTGTTTTAAAAGCTTAAGAAAAATTATTCTATTATGTTTTTATGGTTAATTTCTTGAAATTTGAATATTATTTTGTTGACGCTGAAGCATATGAACTTTTTGCAAATTCTGTTTGTCTATGCTGCAACTTAAACTTTTATATGTCTTGTTTTGGTTCATATGTTCGTACGTCAATATTACAGCTTCAGACTATTACCAATCAGATGATCTCTTGACTTTGGAAGAGCAGGCAATTCGGATTAAAGTGAGAGAGTTTATGGAGAAAGAAATAGCCCCAATAATGGTGAAGGTATCTTCATTTTACTCGCAACTTCCTTTTTAAAGGATAATTGTGACTTTGTGTATGTGGCAGATAAAGGCTGGAGCAGTAATTAGGCTTTAGTTATTGTTTATTGCATTGATATGCACATGTACAAGGAGTTGATCTGTATTTTCTTTTCCTTTTATTCTAGTACTGGGAGAAGGCTGAATTTCCATTTCATATTCTCCCTAAGCTCGGTGCTCTGGGTGTTGCTGGTGGCATGATAAAGGTGACTTGTACAACTATGCAGTTTATATTTTTCTCCCCCTTGCTTTAGTTAGAATGTGTAATGAGTAGGAAGTTGTGCTGGTTTTTACACAGGGTTATGGCTGCCCTGGTCTCTCTATCACCGCCGCTGCTATCAGTATGGCAGAAATTGCTCGAGTTGATGCTAGTTGTTCTACTTTACTACTGGTGCATTCCTCTCTTGCAATGCTATCAATTGGTGAGATGTTCACGTCCTCTTCCAAAGAATATATTTATTTCATTTATCATTTTGTTCTTACAAGTATGCGATGCTGTAGACATACTATGACTTTATATAACTTCTCTGGACTGTCAAGAACAGCACTTTGTGGGTCAGAGGCACAGAAGCAGAAATATTTACCTTCCTTGGCTCAGTTAAACACCATAACCTGTTTTGTAAGTAATTAGCTTTTACTACTGTATAGCAACTCAACATTGTTCCTATTAACTTGAGCAACTCAAATGTGTTCTGTTACATCTTAAGGGTTTGACTGAACCTGACCATGGAAGTGATGCGAGTGCTTTAAAAACAACTGCTACCAAGGTTCAATTTCTCAACCTTCTTTATTTATTTCTTGGCTTAATTCACCCTACACTTGCAAGGAATCACTCTACCATATCGAAAGTTTCATGCTTTCTCATTTTCTTGCTATTGATTTTACTGTCTCCTTTGATCAGGTGGAAGGAGGTTGGATACTGGAGGGCCAAAAGCGCTGGATAGGAAATGCTACCTTTGCAGATGTGTTGGTTATTTTTGCCAGGAATACCATAACGAATCAGATAAATGGGTATGTTAATCGTGATATCAGATTCATGAGAAGTAGGATGCTTCTCCCAGTGACGATTCACGTGACAATCTTGTTGACATTGCACCTATTTTAGGCAATTGCTTGGATATTTGCCCATTATCAATCTTATGCTCAAAGTATTATATTAAAGAAAATAATGCAACATATCAAGGAAAGCCGAATGTCAGTCCTAAACAGTACTTTTTCAATGTCTAAAAACAGTGCTTCCTGAAATCCTGTCGTTAACAGTTAAAACAGGATTCTATGATAAAGTATTTTTCTTCATTTTCTTACCATAATGAACTCTGTTAATCCCTATCTCTGTATTGCTATGATTAAACTTCGGTTTGTTTGAGAATAAGACATGATATTCAGTTTTGTGTGTTGGCATGCTGGTTTCCTTACGTGTGGAATGATTCTGCTTTCTGTTTCAGTTATATAGTAAAGAAGGATGCTCCTGGATTAACAGCTACAAAAATAGAAAATAAAATCAGTCTACGAATTGTTCAAAATGGAGACATTCTCTTGAAGAAAGTCTTTGTACCCGACGAGGACAGATTGCCTGATCTCAATTCTTTTCAGGATATAAACAAGGTGGAGCTGTAACAAGTTTTCTTAAATAACTGCTGTAGTAGCTTCATTGCTAATATTTGCAATGCTAAACATGCATGATTTGCATTGTGTTCATTTTTGTTTCCTCTTTTTTGCCAAGTTCAGGCTGTTGACCATCATGCCATTCATTTCCGAGCAGGTTCTGTCTGTTTCACGTGTAATGGCTGCCTGGCTACCCGTTGGTGTATCGATGGGTGTATATGATATGTGTCACAGGTATTTGATACCTCTTCCTTCTCTTCTCTTCTATGCTTAATTTATTTTGAGCTTTTTTATGAACTGTTTGAAATTTATACGACCTAAAGGTACCTGAAGGAGAGGAAACAGTTTGGAACACCATCGGCAGCTTTTCAGATTAACCAACAGAAACTTGTTCAAATGCTGGGAAATGTTCAAGCAATGATTCTTGTCAGTTGGCGCCTATGCAAATTGTATGAGAAGGGTAAAATGACTTCAGGTCATGTCAGCTTGGCAAAGGTAAACAATTTTATGACTAAAGCTCCCTGATACATTTGGTTCTCTCCTTTCTGCTTCTTAGTTGTGAAAAATCACATGATTTTTAGGCATGGATCTCCTTGAAGGGTAGGGAAACAGTTGCTCTCGGACGTGAGTTACTTGGTGGCAATGGAATTTTGACTGATTTTCTAGTTGCAAAGGTTATCATTCTCACTTCTTCATTGAAAACTCGTTCTTCACTTACATCCTGGTGTACATAAAAGTTTGATAATTAGCAGATATTTCATTTAGGTTTAATCAAATGTTAAGCCTATCCTTTGCATCCACTGCTGAAGATTCAGTAATCAATTTCACTGAACTAACGAACGTGCAATTAAGTAGCTAATTCTTTCATTACTGATTTTTGATCCTTGATTATTAACCTATTAAGCCGGTAATTGGAATGTTAATTTGGTTTTTGACCTTAGTTTATCCAACGCATGTATTTTGCATCTGCAGGCATTCTGTGATTTGGAACCCATATACACTTATGAAGGCACTTATGATATTAACACCTTGGTTACTGGTAGAGAAATCACTGGTTTTGCAAGTTTTAAGCCGCCATGGACGCAGCACAGCGGCAGCTGCAGCCGCCTTTGATGGTAACTCTTTCTCTGCACTTGATGTTGGTTTATTCACTGTATCCTGATTGAATAAACCTGTCTGATCTCAATAATTGAGATTGAATGAGTTAAAATATATCCTCAGCAATATGAATTACACGACTTCCCTTTTTAAACCGTGCTGCCTAAATTCCAATTGTGGAAGATTGCATGCTTCACAGCCTCCACTGCCTGGATATATTCTTTATGCCTCATGGAAACCTGTGAACTACATCATTATAACTTCAGGTTCTGTTTATCAATCAGATTATGTCGCAAAATTTAGGAATTGGTATGAAGTCAAATACACAGTTGGCATAAGTAAGTTAAATAGAGTGAATGTTACTTGTATACATTTTAAAAGTAGACTTTATATCAATACAAGTACAATAAAAAATACATAATATTTATTAAAATTTATGAATATCTACAGTAAATTTAATAAATATTAAATATTAATATAAATAAATTTAATAATAAAATATTAAATTATTATAAATTTAATAATATAAATTTAATTTATTTATTTTAAATTCGATCTGCTATCATCATTATGTGTATATATATATATATATATATCATTTTAACATTAAAATTTAAATTATTCAAATATTTGTATAATTTAATATTAAATAAAAATTCTGATAACAAACTCATTTTGTCGATAGTTTATCGTTTTAATTCTATTTACAAGGTATATATAATCACCGCAAGCTCTAAGCTCCCAACCGATCCGACATGGCCGATAACTACTTTATATATGTATATATGTATATATGTATATATGTATATATATGTACACACACACACACACACACACACACACACACACAGAGTCATGGATGGGTAGCCTACTGCATACTTCTCTTCTACTGCTAAACCCTCTGCCACTATTTCATTCACCAGCTTTCATCTCTCTCCAAACCCCAACTTCTAATCCGAAGCTGAAGCTGAGTTGCTGCCGTAAAAAACCTCACATTCTGCGCCGGATTTAATATTTCTACCAACTTTGCCGCAGTGGTAGTCCTCAACAAATCAGCGCTAGCCACCACTGTCTCCATGGACGATCGGAGAATTTCCATCGCTCCTTCGTCGTCCGTTATCTCTCCGTCTATAGATTGTCCCCGCCGTCTCGCTGGTTCCAAAATTGGCGGGGCCGCCACGCTTTCTTGTATTTTTGCCAGCTCATCATTCAGCATTTTCTCTGAGATTCTTGTGTCTCCGATCAGAATTGTAATCCTCCGTCTCTGCTCATCCGTTAAGTCGTTGACCGACTGGTTGACCAGCCTGAAGACGAGAGCCGGCTTGAAGCCGGCTATCCAGAGGAAGGTGCGCTCGAAGGAGGAGAACCAACTAGGAGAGAAGAGCAAGAAAATGTTACTCTGAGCGATTTTGGATTTTTCTTCGTAATATTGTTGGTAGTGAGCGAGAACCCGTCTGATCAAATCTCTGAGATCGTCTTCTCGTGATTCGTCGCAGTGTTCTTGAGCCAACAGTAACTCGTCCAAGATGTGTTCTTGGCGTTCAAGCCAGCCTTGAAAGAAAGTATCGAATGAGGCAACGTCACTGGTGTTGTATCTTGTTGTTGGTCCGTTAGACATTGCAAATGAAAGCAGAGAACACTAAAACACAAGCAAAGCCAGCAAGCAAATGCTGAAATATGAAGAGGGAAATTGTAGAGGTGGGTGACAGAAACCAGAGCGAGTCGGAGATCTGTAAGATACTTTAACGTTTCTAAAATATTTTTTGCATTGCTTTCTGATAAAGGATTCTTGATAAGCTTATAAGGGGGAAATGGGGTTGGTATTTGGTCTTCTATCTCAATCGGTGATGCATGTTGGAGGACGAGGAGGGGGCGAAAAAAATCTTGAGACACAAACAAATAGACTCCACGAGAGACGCGTGGATATGGTGTGACATGACTACGAGAGAATCCATTAACATACAGTTTTAGAAGTTTGTAAAATGGGGAAGAGGGGATGAACGTTGAGTATGCTATAGTCAGTTGAGTCTTAAGCCTTTAGAGGCCACACCGACTGAAACAAAGAAACAATGAAGGGGAGATTTGTTGCGGTGCGTTTTGTCCCCAAGTAAGGATTTTTAGAGAGCACGTTCTGATAATGTGCATTGCCATTTGCAATAGCTTTCAAGGAAAGTAGCGCCATCAAAGGCAAAAGCAAATGGGCTTGCTCTTATTTTGTTTTTGGATTTGGTTTTGGTTTACCTGTCTGTTGCTTGCAGGTACACGTCTTCAAGTCGCGAAATAGAGCGATTCTGAGAAGCTAGATTCATTACGGCCACTTGGAACTCGCAAATTTAAAAGCTGCTGCTAAACGAAGTGGCAACATGCCACGTTGGAGTTTGACAATTGGCTGTATTTTACGGTGGCAACAAGTGAACATGTCTGGCAGGGGATATGAATGGTTCGAGAGTCGGTTGAAGACAAGAACCAATAGTTTTAACAGAGTTCGAACTATAATAGTTAAATATATAATGTAGCAGAAAGATGGTCGCGGCAGTAGTGCCATCGGGGACTTTGGCACGTTGAAGATATTTTAGAATGCAGTTACAAGTGGAGCAAAATTATGAAGGCAAGTATGGATACCATATGAAAATTTATAAAATATAATTAATAATAAATAATTTAAATTATAATTTAATAAAATTTATATTAAATATTTAAATTAATTATTATTAATTATATTATATATTAATATTTATTTAAATTATAATTAAAAAATTACAAAAAATTTCAGTGGTATTTTTGTATGTTGCACAGATAATTACAAGTTTCGAAACGGGGATTTTGATTTCGCTGCGTGGGAGATATTGTACAATTAATTCTATACTAGGTTGAGAAAATTTTCAACGAAGGCCGCACAAGCGAGGCCTAGAACAAAATTGTCTTCCATTAACTTTGACCACCGCTATTACTCCGGCAGCCACTCCAGCCCCGACTACGGAAGACATGTATTCCGGAGCATTTCTCCCCGCTGTAGAGGAAGAAACAAGGAAGGGTTTCACTCTTTTTAGCAAGCATTGTTGAATTGAGAAAAGAATTACGAAACAACACACCATGAAAGAAAAGAATAGGAAAGGAAATACAGAGGCGTACCTTGTTGAATTGAGAAGGATGTCAGTGTCAAACCTCCAATCAGCAGTGCCGATGCAATCGGGAGATACTGCAATACATAAATTTATTTGTAAAACAAGTACTAAAGATTCTGAAATGAGAGATCCAAAATCGATGTTGACATATGATACTGAATTAATTAGGTATCCGATACTTCGCCTGAACATCAGAGGGACCTTCTTTTTTTCAGTAATGTGAAAGGTGTTCTCAGTTCATTTTGCTTTAACTATCTATATGGATGTAGATGCAAGGTTATTCAGATAACTTCTTGAAGAGTTACAGCATATTGTTACGCCCTCATTTTCAAGCATGCCAGCTAGAGCGTAAACAACAGAGGGTAGCTCTAGTCTTATGAGTTTCAACGTAAAGGAGATTTGACTATCCTTGACAAAAAAATTGGTCAAGAACTAGAGCTATCCTTACAAGACCGAAGTAGTTGAAACGAGTTAGCATGCATGTTTTTAAAGCTACCTTCAAACAACCTCATTCGAAGGTGCCAGATAGTTCCAATCATTACATGTAAAGTACAAATGAGATGGCCTGTAGTAAATAAAAACTGTTGAGTAATAGTATTTGTTATCGAACATTTTTAACCACAATAATTTCAAACGTCCTTAATTTTTTGACCGAACATTTACAAAATCAGACCAGCTTGCATCTCTCAACCATCATGCGAATGGCTTCTTTTGGTAGCCAAAAAGGGTAACACGAAAAAGAAAAAATGAGTTTGTCCATTGGAATATCATTTTTATCTTGCAGAGGATTTTTTGAGACAATGAAAAATCTGACTGCCGCAGTTTTGTATGGTAGAGAATTCAACAGGTATTGATGCTTACCGAGAATGATTCAAATCCATTGAGCTGGAATGGTGAGGGACTGTTTCTGTTGACAGTATAGTGGCCACTGATGAGATCCAACGCATCCTGGCAGAAAATACAAACAAGGAAAGAAAAGAAAGAAAATTATTCAACCAATTTTCACCAAGAGAATGGAAGCTCTAACTCTCATCATTTGTAAACATCATTTGGTAGTCAAAATAGATGAGACAGCTTGCCTGCCGAACTCCATCGTGGAAATTGTTCAAATAGTATCTTGAAATAGCACTTATCCCGTCTTTGATTGCTCCAGCAAATGTCTGTTTTCCATATCTGCAGAAATGGGAGAAAAAACACATCATAAATTGGTACGCAAACAAACAATGATTCATGAGAATCATGTTACAATTTTGGTTCACCTTACAAGGTCCCCTTTCAGGGCATGAGTCCCAGCATATTCAAGGCTTAGCTCATCACCTTGCTCAGCCCACACTGATGCAAGAGAAATGTGAATACAAAATGAGGTGTCAAGATTGTTACAGAAACAGCTTCTGAGAGCAAGGAAGACGGAAGCAGTGATACAAAATGATAAAAATATAACATACATGTTCTGAATTTTCCGTATTCTTCAGTAAACATAGTAATGCACTCAGTGGAAGATAGTACCCCAATCCTTTGCAATTGTAAATTTAAGGACTTCTGAGCCAGGTAGTTCTGTTTATAAATTTTGAAATAGAGAAAAGCAAGAGCTTAGGATGATAAACATTTCTTGCCTTAAGGCAAAGCACCTATTCTGCAACAAGTACGCATTCTACATACCTGTGTGACATTTGTTCGATCTAGGCAATCAATACAGTTGGATCTGATAACTCCTTTCTGCTCCTCTAATATGTTTCCTTCTGCGTCTACATGGAGGTATCTGCTCAGCTAGAAGAGTAATCATTAAAACCAGTACTATAGATAGATAGCATACCTAAATCACGGCATACTTGCTCAGTAAAAGTTGATATACAAAATTCCATTTGCTTTCATTACCCTTGGCCTTTGAATTCTTGTTGAATCTCATCATATAGAACCTGTAGATTATCAAAGTTTGTGGTGCCACAGACATGATGGAAATCAAATGGTACATATCTGTCATAGAAATATATAAATGACCAAGTTAATGCCTATTAAAGTTGTCCAAAAGTAACAGAGGTCTTCAAGAAATGAATATACAAAGATTTTAAGCAACAGGGGATTGCAGTCAAAATTCTATCATAAATGAAGAAAAGAGAGTGGTTGTCATAAATAAATTGCAACATTTGAATTTTATATTAACTGTTAATTTTGTTTTCGTTTCTGATTGAGAAAGTAGATAGTTATCTTGATTCCTTTTCTATTAAACTTCAGAAGGGTACTAGACTTACAACCAATGACAACTTTAGACTTTGACGTTCTACTTCATACTAAGTACTGACTGTTAATAGAGTATCATGCCACACTTGCCTGTATTCCAGAATAAAAATCCCAACCACCTCCAATATACTAGTTTATCTACTTTGATAGCAAAGTTTAATTGTGTAGAAGAAGATAACAGACATTACATTCAACACTCAAATATTCAATAAGAAGAAGCACACTGGTGTCTGCCTAATGCTATTTGTCACATGGTTAATGCTATTTGTCACAAAACAAACAATGTAGCAATAAATAATTGTTAATGAAAGTAACAGAGAAAGTTGACCAATAATGGAATTTCAGAAATAATTGATAGTATCAAGCAACAATTCTTGTATCAAATCAATTGCATATGGAGAATGTCGTATGTCACCACCTCACATTTGGAATCTTTTGCATTTGAGCTGCATATTCCATGCTTAGTTGGCCTTCATCACCATGCTACAGTTGTAAAACAAACAACAGTGACCAATTAACGTTTGGATCATGAGAAACAGCATTGGCCTTGCAAAAGATAAAAGAGTCAATACTTGTGTACAAGGACACAGTTAGGAACCCCATAAAGTTGCCAGCTAAAGATGTCTACACAAATAGGTGGAAGAAAAAAAATAATAAATAGAAGCCACTGAAACAAATTTCTAAATCACCATCATGATGAATGAGCTTGCAAAAACATCAAAATGGAAAGTGGCTGCAATTAACTCTACCTGGAAAATAACGTAGTGTACGAGTTGATATGAAGAGTAAATACTGATGCTGAATGAAAGATTTTTGTTTTAGGGATAAGGGCAGCAGAGAATAAATTCTTACCTTGTTGGTAAGATCTATTGCTACAACTTCTCCATATCTTTGTAATAAATCATGAAAATGGCGCTGCACAACTTTAGACTGGATATAAAGAGTCAAACACATGGATCCAAATGGAAAACATAGTTATAGGACTCCAAAAATGAAAAGAGCTGGATTTTGGAGTAAAAAGTTACCATTTGCTCATGATCAATAATCTTAAGTCGTGGCTTATAGCTCAAATCAACAATCTGCTCCCAAAGAAGTGGAATTGAGCCCCGAATCTGAAAAGAGAAAAGAAACTACCTTAAGACATTGAACTAAACTCATGTCTCTTGCAATAACTTGAAAGTAAACTTTAACCTTGTGGGATAGCTGATTACATACAGTGACAGGAGAACAAAAATTAAAGCTTATGGCCATAAACATTCTATTCAGCATAAAAAGGTTTAGATGAAATACCTATTTTTCCAATATTTTTCAATAAAATCACCAATACCAATAAAAAGCTCAACTCTTTTTATCGACATGATTGTTTTATATCAAAACAAATTCCAATTATTCATTTTATTCATTTTGAGAAGCACCACAATCCCAAATGAAATCTAAGTATTCTTCCAGAAGTATATAAAATACAGAATACTAACTATGCAACTTCTTCTTCTTCTTCTTCTTCTTCCTTTTTTGTTAGGCAAAGGAGACCAAATAAACGTACAATGAAATTCCACAATTTAGAAACCCCATACACCATCAAAGGGCACATGAAAACTATTCCATCTTAAAGTATGTCTAATAGATGATATTAACTCAATCAAGATGTCCTTTCATGATAGATGAAAAAAATACAAAATAAGCCTGTGACCAAGGTCCTCAGCTTGGATTTGCTCAACCCATGAAGAACTGAAGCGCACAGGTTGTCTTGTCAAAAAGTTTCACCCTTGACTAATATTAGTTCATTGACATGACAATGTTGAAGCAAAAGATCATTTTCTGAACTTCCATTAGAAGAGTAGATATACCTGCAATAATGAGGACTTGAAACCTTCAATGTCTAGCAACTGCTCGGTTTCAATAAAATTGGCAGTATCGCCTTCAAAATTTGCTCCTCTTCTCCACATTCGTGTCCCTTTGTCAACATACACCACATGAAAATCAAATATATATAAAATTACTCTGACATAACAGCATCAAAAAAATATAAGAATCATTCATTTCCATAATACTGCACCTAGACGTCTCGTACACCTCCTTGAAACTAGTGTTATCACGGCAGGCGTATCCTTCAGCTTTAACTCTGCAGCTCTGAAGCTTAAGACTTTGTTAAATGAAACAGTTTAGACAGAATAACACCAGATTTATGTGTCCTTGTAACTATAGTGAAAGTAAATGCATGCAAATGCTCAGTCCCATAAACACACAAAGTGCGCAAATGTTAAAAAAATAAGACATATGGGAGATGTCAGGATATTTCCTTGCAAAACAGGAATGATGAACCCATCAAGCTGCACCAGAAAAAAAAAATTGTGTGAGAAAAAAAATCAGGGATCCTATTTGAAGACTTAACCATAACATTTTTCCTTGCCTTTGTAGATAAAAAGCAAAAGATTCTTTCACTAAGATAAACAAGAAAAGTACCACTGCAAGGCTATCTTATAAACTAAACCGAAAGAACATCTGACCTTGCACTCAATAAGTTCCTCCAATAGGATTCTGTTCCAAACAAATCGTGGGTCAGCCTGAAATATGGATGAAGAAGTGAAAGTTCAAAATTATCAGCAAGCATCAATTTATATTCCAATAATTTGGTTCCAAAACATCAGGAAATTTTCTGAACTTTTGAAACTGCTATCAGTTTTAAAAATCTTCCAAAACTAGCATTTGAAAAGAGTGAGCAATAAAAATTTTCCAAAAGGACACACATCCATGGTTTAGAGCACCACTATGAAAGCATATGAAAACTGGGAATTGCATCCATGTGTATTATCAAATGAGCAATAGATAAATTATTTTCAAATAAAAGATCTTCTATGCTAAAAATCATATATGCAAGCAAACCTGCTTCCAAATTGGTTTTGCCATCCATCCTTCAGCTAACTTACATCTTCTCTGCAAGCTGTTCCACATTATAAAGTGCATCTTATAGACATAGGAACTCACGTGTCAACATAGAAATGAATCTGAATATTACAACTGAAAATGACTGCAGGCCATTATGCTAACAGTGAAAAGTACTTAAGAGCATGCTGCAACGTGTAGGAGTTTACTTCAGTGTTATATCGGTCTCATATGAGTAATACAATCCTGGAGTTGCTTCCACTATTTTCAATAGATTCATGAAGTAGGCCTCATCCTTTTTCTGCACGGTACCATAAAAGAAAGGTAAGGAAAGTATCAAATATAAATCATTTCAACAGACACCTACATTAACATCTATGAGACAAAAAGAAGAAAAACCTTACTTCTTGATAAGTTAAAAACTTTAAAGCCTCATTGCAAGACAGGAACCTCATAGATGTTACTTTGAAAACAGGGAAACCAAGAAACGTCCCGACTTCCATCCGCGAAGTAATTACTAGTACATATGTTCCTGCACTAGTGCAAGAAGAATTAGATGCAGAAACCTTTGCTAACAAACTCACTCCTAGCTTTGTTTTCGCTATCAAAATGCTTCCCAGGCAGCTGCATGCGAGTTTTATGATCCACAGATTGAAAGTTCAAGGACAGTGTACAATTTAAAACTTTAAACAGTGATAAAAATACTGTGTAACTACAATCTGATCAATTTGTATAAAACAAATTTCAAGTGCATAGAAACTTGAGCATACTCAAAGACAAATTCATACATCCATCCACATGGCCATAGCAACAGCTGGCAGTTATATGAATATCAGACATTTGATTTTACTTCAAGCAAAAAATACCTGCCAGCAATCTAATTGTTCCCACCACTCCATATATTGTAGATATTTGTGATGGACTTCCAGAACAAGTTTCATCTGTTTTAAAAAAAAAAAAACACAACTAAGCCATTAACTAATCGTAGAGCAATTTAACACAACTAAGTCATCTGATACAAAACTAAAATGAAAAGCTGGACGAAAAGACAGAAGATAAACAAAACGAGTTGCCGAAAGCGAAACTGTAATTTTTCTCCATTTTGAATTTCAATACCCCCTTCTCTCCTCGTTAAGCTTCGATTAGTTTCTCCATATCTCAATTGAAACTTAGAAGCTCAATAAGTTGAAGACAAGCAGCAGCAGGAGCAACCGCATTCTCGAGCAGAAAACATAGCAAATCTAATCAAAAAAATCATTAAAAAAATCGCTTACCGTTGAGCGGCTCAATGTTTCCGTCGCTACGAGCGATCGACAAGCCTTGATCAGGAGACGCTACAGATTTGATCACGTACTTATCCTTAAATTCCAGCAACTCCAGCTGATCACAGAGCTTGAATCGACCTGAAGACGATGACGAGGACGAAGACAGAGCCGATTCAAACTCCATTATCTCGTGGTCAACGCTCGACAAAATCAACCCCGATAAACTCCTGGAAATATCGCGAATTATATTATTGATTGATTGAATGATTCAAGAAGACGAAGAAAAGAAGGGAGGTCAGAACGAACCGTCGGCTTACAGAAAAACCGTTTACTTGATTTAACTACCACCTTTATTATGGTAAATGAAATTAATTACCAAATCATTTGCGCGTAATTATCTGATTTTGATCTTGACTTATTGTCGTGGTAATTTAGCAAAAATACCGTGCAATTAGCTGTACCGTAATAAATTACTACCAGTACTCTGACATGATGTTTCGTGGACCCCGTTTTGGTTACGGAATAAGATAATTTTTTGATATTTCCATGCAATTCGAATATTTTAAAAATTTTCAGATATCCCACGTGTATCTAATTCTTAATAAAAATTATAATTAAAATGTCTTAATTTAAGTTAATATTTAATATTTTTATCCAATTATTAATACTCAAATTAAAAATTAAATACCTCATTAGACTGCTAACATATTATAATAATACAAATATAATTAAAATAATATTAAAAATTTACAATTATTTTCATAAATTTAACAAATATTAAATATTTATTTATGTATAATAAAATATTGAATTATTATAAATTTAATACAAATTAAATATTAATTTTTTTAATATATATAAATACAAATTTAAAAATTATATCTATCCCAATCCCCGTGCATTGCCATACTTAATGTCAAGAATACTGTTAGAATGTTGGTCAAATAATACATAAACAAAGCCAATCGACCATAAACATTCCCAAAACTGCGTGCACAAATCGGAACTATTTAACTTAAAATAAGAATGGGGTTCAATATTGCGCAGAGAAAGATAAGTCTATGTTTATGGCCAATCACATGAACAAGGCAAATCAAAATCAGTTGCTCCTTAAAAGTTTAAATGAAAGAAACATGCAAATTGCATCCAAAAAAGCCACACAATGAGTTCAGTTTCTGGTTTAAAAATGTCTCAGTTACCTCATTCTACTCTGCTACATATCTCCGTTTTACATACAACTAGAGAAAATGTACTTACTTTTTGAATAAACCAGCAAGTTCACCCTTCTCATACATGGAAGCCAAGATATCACACCCTCCGATCAATTCTCCATTCACAAAAATTTGCAGGGAATGTAGGCCAGTTACTATAGTTCTTTAGTGTTTCCCTCAGTCCGTGATTATACTCTTCATCAAGCACGTCTACACTTTGACAATCGACACCTTCACTTTCAGGAATACCAATCACTCTCTGTGAGAATCCACGCATTGGTGCACCTCTTGATCCCTTGATAAAGGCCACCACCTTGTTCTCCTTCACCAATTTATCAGTGAGTTCCTCCAATGGAACCGTCAGCTGGACATTCCGACCAGGAATCAGCCAGAGGTCAGGCTTTTTCTTCTTTGGAGGCTGCCGCACCCAAGTGGTATTCCCAGATTCGTTGCCTGGTGGGACTTTTCCTGTAACTTGGATGTGTTCTTCCATCCATGATTTCCAAGCTTGGGTTAAAGCTGTTCTATCAGGCTCATCTACTACCCGACCCACAAAATGATTAAAATGATAAAATTACTCTTAGGCAGGTTATTTTGCTGGATTCTCATTGTCAACCAACACAAATGTCAACAGTTCTGCATCGCCATTCTATCAAGTATATGCACAATGTGCCAATACAAATTGCTTGACTTGAATACATACCAATTTCAGCTAGTATACGTCCTTCTAGGTTGGTTAGGAGTTAGACTCCTTTGAAATTCACACATAAATGAACACCCCAGGCTATTTAAAGCACATTAAATGAATGATGATTGAAAAGAGAATGTATATTAGGCAAGCAACCTTGCCTCTTCGAGAAATAAATTTCAACATTATCCAACACCAGACAATAACAGGCCACCAGACTAGCACAACAAATTTCAAGAAGCAGGTGACAAACAGCATTTCTGTGAATTATCAAAACGAAATTTAATAAACATATAGGAACAACCAAAAGATTGAAAGGTCTGCCTTACTTTGCCAGCATCTTATTCTCTTCATTATCATATTCATTGAAGAGAAGTTCTCTACAGTAAAGAGAACGTAAAATCCATTATCTTCAAAGAAGATAAGAAATGCTGAGGCAAGGTTTTTTAACTTATTTCTATAAATTTCACTGACAACTTCCAAAGAAGTTTGATTTCACCAACCTAACTATGCCAACCCAATGCCCTACAACAGCAAAATAATAATAATAATAATAATTTTTTTCACTTGTAGTGATTAGTAGGAGATTCTTTTCGCTTGTGCTATCAGGTCCCATCCAAAACTCATATCAAGCCCGTAATATCGTAAAAATGTCTCTGGTTCTGTATGGAGATAATCTTCTTTTGAAATTATAAAGTGTATTTCTCCTCAATATCTTCCAAATATAAAGTGTATTTTTCCAAAGAATTAGATATTCTCTTGTCGAAGAGAATTATTCTCTCCGCTGAAAATAAGTTCTCAAATTGAGAAGATATCACCTCATCCACTAGTATTCTCTTCAACGCCGAGCTTGAGGAGACCTATAACAACGTCATACTGCTAAATAAAGAAGCCAAATACAAGGATATGATCAGAAAACATTCCCCTACATTTGCTTATCTCAGTTCGCAATCCCACCATGATTCCCAATTTTTATCGGGTTGGATCCCAATACTACCGATACTACAATCTGCAAATTACATGCTCTGAATCTATAAATCATATACTGTAGTTGGTCCGTCAAAACCAGATGTGACACATGTCGGAGCAACAAGAAATCTCGGTTTCAGGGCTTAAGTACACCAGGAATGAAATAAATTGCCCAATTACCCTTTGTAAAAGAGATATAAATTTGGCAATTTTTGGAAAAAGAAAATGCATACCTTGACGGAGGAGCATAACTCCGGCACAGATTTTAAATGAGCGATAACGCTCGAGGCAATGTTCCATGAGATGCCAACGAACTGAAGCTCATCGTTTTTGTCATAAATGGCGTAAACGCCAGACTCGGGCGGAAATTTCGAAGGGAATTCCTCAGCGGTTAACGGCACAGCAACAAACTCCGTCGCCGACACTTTTGACGGCTGAAACGACGATCAGCGAGCGAGACCTCACTGTGTCGCTATAGGGTTTAAAAAAATGGGGTAACGGGATGGAAGGTTTACAGTGGGAAAAAAAAAGAAAGATTGGGGGCATTTTGGGGATAATACGAAGAGAGTACACGAAATGAAGAGGTGTGAAGCGCAGAGATTCATCGTATTGGTGACCATTGAAAGAGAGTGAAGACTCGGAAACGGATGCGAGAAAGGAAATCCATTGACATTAGTTAGCGTTAAATCTTTCAGCTGGATCACATCTTGTGGGCTTCGTTTGGTTTACGATCTCGGCTCAACTGGCCAATCCATTGACTTCATCATTCCTTGTTGGGTCTAATTCAGATCTCCAAATTATAAGAGGCCCGGAAAAGAGAAATCTAAAAGTAGACTCAGTTGTCAAGTTGGGCTGATGTGTACAAAAAAAAAAATATATATATATATATATATATCTATAATATAATAATTTATTATATTAATATAATTAAAATAATAAAATTATTTAATTAATAAAATAAAAAAATTTATTCATTAATAATAAATAACAAAAATTAAATAAAAATCTCATAAATTTTTTTTGTTACACTAATTAAATAATAAAATTTTTTTGATAATTTTTATTCATTATTAATGAATAAAATTTTTTTATTTTATTAATTAAATAATTTTATTACAATAACTATACTGATATAATAATATTATTTTACGTAATATAAATACAGCTTATAACTGACATATGAAATTACACCTTATTATTTATTTTTTTAATTCAATATTAACGAAATATAACTCAATGTAAAAATTTGCTTAAAACACTTAAAAAATTTATGCCACTTCTGAATAATCTTTTAACACTTATATTTTGATACTCAAGGCCCTGTAAGTTTTCTTTGAAAATTTTACTGCAATTTGGTTCTTTCTGGTGTTTTTTCATAGGACAAAACTGGGATTATATGTTGTGAGCCTGGAAGGGGTTCGTTCGTTTGCAAATGGAGATGAAGGTTATGAAGAATATGGAGACACCATTTACTTAAGAATTGGCTTAAAGACGATGGTGAACTGAATTGATTCTCCTGTGAATCTCAACCCACTAACACAAGGTCCCTCCCTCCCTTTCAAAGAAGCACTTTCTGCTTCATAAAGTTCATTTTCTAGAAGCACTTCCAAACTTAACTATTTTCTTGTTGCATGCAGAAGCATAGACTGTCGAAAATTTCCTGTAAATTCCATAATAATAAAAATAAAAATAATAATTAGGAAATTATTGACCGTTGAGATCAATTTTGGTTTGGTACTTTGACCAAGCAAAGAAATAATACGAAGGCTGTGAAGACCAACAGCAAGTATTGGGCTTTGAGCGCGAGATTTGACCCCTGGGCCGCCCGATCCATCCCAAAAGTCCAAAAAAAACCCGAGATGACTGCGGTTTATATAAAACCGGGATGGAGGCTTATAAGCCGCTTCAAGTCTTCAGCGCTTGCACTTGGAGGTAGTTTCCAGAAACTGGGGTGTATACGTAGCCAACGTTTCTCGGGTAATTTCAACGAGCAAGCTTGTTCTATAATTTCTCCTAAATTATCTATTTTTATTTTTTATTTTACTTTATTAATCTTGGATCCAAGTTCTCCTCTTCTTATCCTTTTCGGGATTAAGGATTGTGAGATTTTGAGGTACTTTTAGGGTTGCTTTGACAACCCTCAATCTGTTGCGGTTTCTAATGAAGGTTATGGTTTAGCTTCATCTCGTGGCTTACAAGGTTTTTTTTTTTTTTTTGGAAGGTTAAATACAGCGTTGGAGCAGAGATAAGACTATGGCTGGCGGAAATTTTATGCATAGGGTGATGTCTTACCTTGTAAATGAGGTTCTTGTAAACAGTCTTGCCAACAGGTATATGCATCTCCGATCTAATCCTTGTTTTGCTGCTTTCTCTCTCTCTCTCTCTGTTTTTTTTTGTCTTTTTGGATGCCAGAATGCAATATAATGTTGTTAGTTGATGGAATCATATACTTCATTCTCTGCCCATCAGGACTGATATGTTTCTGATAAGTTCGTTCTTCTGAAGTGAAAGAATTTCAAATGTTTCACTTTTGGTTGGCTGCAGTGCCACTACCAACGGGTTATGCGCTGCAGCTCTAAATGTTCGAGAGGATTTTACCTTTAGAGCAATATCTCCCTATTCTTTTCACCTTTAGATGACTTGATTCCCTTTTTTGGGTGATATCTTCATTTTGGTTTGATTGTATGTTTTATTGCTTGTTGTTTTCGCTGTGGAACATTTCCTTGTTCCTGCTATCGTTAATGTAAGGGTATGCTAGGGAAAGATTGAATCCCCCCCACCCCCAAAGTTCTGACCATATGCATTCAAATTGATTGAAAAATTAAACTGATCTGTTTTCTGGTTAATGATCGAAACTAAAGCTGAGAGTGCAAAATTCACTGTTTGTCTGCTTACCAGAGCAGAAAAGAATCTAATAACATGTTAAATTGGTTTCATTTCACCTGCTGCAATAGAATTTGTTATAGATTGCAGCTTTAGGACCTTAATTCTAATATTTTCTGATTATAAATCTATATTAATGCTTGCAGTAGATTTGGTAAGTGCGATACTTTGTTTCCATTTGAGTCTACATGATTACTCCTAAAGTTATACTTTCTATGTTATCATTATTGAAACTTTTGACATGACAAATGGCATTAATTCAAGTCTATTATGATATGTTTGGATAATAGATCACTTGTACTGTTTTTTATTGACTTGTTAGCTTAGTTGATGAAAGCTTCCTGTCGTAGGCCGTCAGGAAATCTATTTCTGATTGGTTTGTTCCCTGAAGGGAGATAATCTCAAGACTTACTTTTCGGTGAGCAGTGTAAAATACCATGCATTGCATCTTAGTAAGTATGAGAATATCCTGTCACAGGTTATTGCTAATTTTGCCACATAAAGCTTTATGAGAATTGATTTTTATAAAACATATAAACTATGCGGGTTCACTGAACTTAAATATTTCTTCTTTGCATATCTAATGACCTGGATATTCTATGTTTGAATTAAATAGCATAGTTTGATTTAAATAGATGGGTTATAAGTTATTCATGGATGTATAGCAGTACCCTCTCCCTCTCTCCTTTTTTTTTTAAAAAAAAAAAAAATCCTAGGATGATTCTACGTAGGCTTGTACTGATTGTGGAAATGACTGCGACTATTAGCATCTTAGAGGCTGAGGCTCTGTTCTATTCTCCCTCTTCCCAGCATCCAATCTCTCTCAAACGAGATAATTCATAACACCTTAAATTTTCATGCTTGTTGCTCTTTAGTCAGTTCTTTTTGCTTATTTACTTCAATAAGATCTGGTCCCCTTTTTTCTATACTTCCCATATTTTGTTATCGAGTATAGGAAATAGGGACATTTTGTCAGTTGGTTTAATAATGGAACTGGGAAATGGTCTATACCTTGTCATAAGCCCCGAGGAAGGCTATAGATTAATTTTTACTAGACATGTGAACCAGTGATCATATAATTTCTGAATTTGTTTGCAATTAGAGAATGTAGTAGTGCTTTATAAGTAGGCTATGGGTCCATATGTTGTTACCTTGTTTCAGCCAATGATGACTCTTTCGTAGGCTTGTACTGATTGCAAAAAATGACGCAGCAATTTATATGTTAAGAGCTGAGGCTACAAAGTTTATTCCTCAATTATTTTGATTTTTTTTTTTTAACTTGATTGGCTGATTGTGAGTGGTGGAATTTTAGATACTCTTATAAGGAAAATACCTCTTAGATTGCTATTTTAGTTTGATTTGTATTGAATCAACGTTGACGTTTTATGATCTCGATACATCTATTGGTATTTTCCTGTGGTGTTCTCTCAGTCCTGCATTCCAAAGGTTTGCTGTGAGGACTTCAAGGAGGATAGAAGATATTTCTAACAAAGGTATGTCCTTCTCACCTTCAAATTTCTCCATTCTGTGCATGCCCATAAGCTAATTTGCATTAGCAAACGTGTATGTGTGTGTGTGTTGAAATCTTATGTTGCCTATTCTACTCATGCAGCTGTTCAGAAGCGGCAAGAACTTGCTGAGCAGATGAAAGATTTCTCTAAAAATTTTGAGGTTGGTAGCAGTCTAAGAACTTGCTGAGCAAATTTGAGATCTTTTATTTCCTTTCTTCCATGGTTTGTTTTAACTGGGAATATCTTCTTGGCTGCAGTCTAAGAACTAGCGATTCATACTAGATACAGCCATGGATTTCGAGGCTCTTGTGATTATTTTTGACAGGCTTCCTCCATGATGAAGAGGGTTTTGTCATCTTAGCGTTGGTGATGAAGCCCGTGGTTTTCTGCTTTGTGATGAATAATTGTAGAAGATAGATGCTAGCTATCTACTGCTATTTATAATAGTGGTAAATGATAATATAAATATGTGTTCTGGAGCTTATTTGTTTACCAAATTTTAATTTGCTCAGTTTCCATTGACGGGACTCCCACTGATATCAGCAAAGAGCAATGCTTATTCTTTAACAGAAAGGCTCTAATTGTAAACATACAGAACATGGCATAGACAACCAGTTGTCCGACTGAAATTGTTCTGGTTATTAATGGCATGAACATCTCGGCCCTTATATTGCAGCTGTACTCGATGGATAATGACACCCCGGTCCCAAGTTATACCGGGGTTAGTATCATTCGTTGGGTTCTTAGCCCGATCCCGTCGCAGCACAAGGAGTCCAAAATGAAATACTGACGATGAAAAACCCGTCTTCGTGCGGAGTGTTTAACGAAATACAGAAAATTCTGGTAAGCTGTAACCACGACCTGTGAAACCCGGCCATGGCGACTGTTCTAGTGAGAAATGCGAAACATCGCCAGAATCTCCATCGACGTCTATGTTTTCATACTCGAAGTTACTACCAATTGGGGGTTAAATCACCACCGGTTACGGTCACTCTTCGGCATCGAACTCTCCCTTTAACACGAACGGTTCGTAGTTCATTTCCTCGTCATTTCTTCCAGACTTATCTACGAAGCAGTTCAAATAAGAAGCTGTAGTTTAACTATTTCTTCTCGCCTCATTCTCAGGCTCTACCTTTGGGTACTGGTTTCCAATGTTTGGCGACTAATCAAAGATTTTTGAGTACCAGCACGACTACTAGCATTGGTGAATCCGAAAATTTGGTTTCCAGAGAGGGCGAAAGCTAATTCTGAAGGAAGCGAAAAGTCGGGAGATTCGCATCAAAGCAATAGTGATGATGGAAAATCAGTTCGAGGCGGAGTAATTTCTCTCCTCGTTTAATTTCTTAAATCTTTGTTTCCAATATTGAATTTTGCGAATATCAAGCTATATATGAGTTTATGAAATTGTCTGTTTCTTTGTTTTTTGGGGCAGCCTGTTTCATGGTTGAGTTTTCTCTTGCTGGTTGTCACTGGAGCTGGTATAATATGGTACTATGACAGGGAAAAGAAGGGACATATTGAAAGCAGATTTCTATGGTGAGTTTTGAATAGTCGCAGTTTTTTTATAACATGAATTAGCATATACTGGCAGGCAGTTCACTTTTTCTCTGTTATGCTGATTGTCATATTGTATGCTCTTTCTCTCTACCATTGAATGTGTTTTACTGGAGAAGATGAGAGAATTTAGCCTTTGTTTTGCGATTGGGGTGATTCTGTTATGTTTTGAAAGTTGGTAATGGCAATTTGTAATGGTATTCACTCGTTTTTCTATTAATATTTGACATCATCTAGTGTTTCAATCCTACAACGGCTGTGATTTAAAAACAACCACACTTCAATGCCAAATGAAGCCATCTAGCATTATCTATTTTGTTAGCTGATTGTGCCCCTACTACAGCAAATGATGGGTTCCTTTTTATCTCTAATTTTTTATATTTAACAACTTAAGATTTTGTTGCTGCAGAGATAAACAATGCTTAACAAGCTGTTAAACAGGGGCCATCAGCAGGAAATGCTGCCGATTGGAGGGCCATTTAATCTTATAAACCATGACGGGAAGCATGTAACTGATAAAGACTTTCAAGGGAAGTGGTCAATTATATATTTTGGCTTTACTCACTGCCCCGATATCTGCCCGGATGAGTTACAAAAACTAGCTGCTGCTGTTGATAAAGTGAGTGAGTTTCCGGCCTTCATTTGCGAGAGTGGGTCCTTTTCACCTCATTGTAGTAAAATATTCCCTGCATTTGAACAAATCATAATCGTGTCTGAAGTTGTTTTCTGAGCTAGTTAAACTAGTCGTCTGTTACACTTCAGAAGTTTGGGCAGGTATCTTATAGTTAAAGTTTCTCTCCATTACTATGATGTTACATCTGAGAGGACACTCTACACCTTGTCTATTAATCTTGGAACGGGGGTTAAGGTGAAGGGCACAATGAATCTTTTAGTATGGCATGTATAGTAAACTAAGAATAGTTCCTGTGAACCTAATATATTATTGGTCCAGATCTCTTTCCCAATCTAGAATTTGGTGAACATAGAAAAGCCGAGGAATTCCTTGTATCAAAAAAAAAAAGATTCTATTTCCAAGTTGCAGGATTTTTGTCACATGGACAAAACTAGCATTTTTACTCTTCCTTGCCATTTGTGACTATTTCATAGATATTGATTCATTTGCAATTATGTAATGGTATATTGTGCTTATAGAGGAAAAAGTGGGGATCAACATTATCCCTGTTTTCATCTCTGTTGATCCTGAGAGAGATACCATTGAGCAAGTACGCGAATATGTCAAAGGTACTTTTCCTTGAATGCATCATTTTGTTTGCATATTCTATGACCTGGGCAATACAAATTGATTTCCTTGTTTTTCAAATATCCCAGAGTTTCATCCAAACCTTATTGTGGGAGCTCGGATGAGATAAAACAGGTTGCTCGTGCATATCGGGTTTACTATATGAAGACAGCAGAGGAAGACTCAGATTACCTTGTTGATCACTCCATAGTCATGTATGTATTAGTTTTCTTTGATTCCTTCAGTATTGATTTTCTGCTAATTATATTGGTTTATCTCACAGTATCTGTGTCCATTGTTTGTTCTATTTCATTTTTGTCCTATAAATTGAACTACTTTTTGCCTGGACCGATTTACTAATTATCAAGTTCATTTTCCATGTAAATTTGCAGCTTCCGTCAATCCTGAGAAGAGACAGCAAAATAATTTCATAATTAATTATGTGTTGGATATCCATTATTTACTTTGTTTTGTTGAAATTGTGTTGTTACTTGTCTATTTCTCAATGTTGCGTCCTTTTCTTGACCTGTCCCTCACAAAAGTGTTTTTTTTAATCTAACGAAAGAGAGAACAAAGAAAGACGAAGAAAATTTTCATTTTTCTTTCTGACATGTCAACTCTCAAATCAAATAATGCCTCTCATTAAACTGTCTGATAATTCTACTTGATCTTGTGCAGGTACTTAATGAGTCCTAAAATGGAATTCGTAGAACTTTTTGGAAAGAATAATGATGTTGACTCGCTTGATGGCGTAATCAAAGAGATCAAGCAGTATAAAAACTAGAAGTGCAGCATTCTTCATTTGCACGCATGGTATTTGTTGTATGCCGATTGTTAAGCACCTTCAACATTCGCCGGATTATTATTTTCATGCTTCCCAGAGAGCATATTATATTCCTCCGGGAAAGGTTAATTGTTTTACGCGGTTTGGAAATTTGTAAGAGATGTTTCCGCATGTTAGAGAATTCTGATGCGTAAGCTTTCAAGTTCATTATAAAACCGCAATATCTTCGGTGTTATTCTTAAGTCTGATCTACAGAAAATTGGGAATAGCTCGCTTGGACATAAAGCTGCCCGTAGTAGAGGTTGTGTTCGAGCTTTTCCTGGGCGTATACCGTGGGTTACTTACCAAAGTCGTAGCGCCTAGTACCCAAACATTAGTTCGGGGCATTTTCTCTACCCCTCTTAACCAGAAAAAGCCGGGGCACCTTGCGACCCTGCAAAGCAGGTGTATCTCGAGTCTTTGAACCGATAAACCATCTTTTGACTAACTTGACTTATTTGGTCCATCAGGACAACAAGGATAGTAAATGAATATTCGCTCTGCTACTGTGTATTGTCCAGATTCCAAACCAGGATTCTCCGAACAACTGTATTTCCCTTTAATTGTGCCTTGTGAACTAAGAGTGCTAAACAGTAGGAGCTGATCGCTTTTAGACTACTCTCACAGCGAGTCGCCTTGCAAATTACACACTCAAAATTTCAAAGGAATGTTCTTCATTCCGACGCCTACGTCCTAGAACCCACCACCTTGTACTTGCGGGGATAATAAGGCTTAAAATTAAAATACTGTGACAACAATACATGAAAATTGAACAGTATCCTTACGCGTGTAGAAGGTTCGGTATAATTCGCGAAAAACAACCGTAAATGATAGATATTGCACACAAAATTTGCAAGGGCAAGAATCAAGAGCGCCCTTTTCGGTTTTTCCCTAACAATGGGTAAGCCTTGCATGATTAATAAAACTGCTGTAATATGAAAATTCTGCCGAGGACATAATATTATTGCCCTTGAACTTTTGCCTAGAACTAATACAGATGATCAATTTAGTTATTTGATGGAATACTAGATTAGCATCTTTTTGCTATAGGCTTGTATTGACTAAAGCTTGCTTGTATGTTAGATCACGCAGACTTTCCTCATCCTACGAGTTTCTATTCTGTATAAGGTCATAGTTAGTGTCCTCAAACTTGTTAGAGGTCTCAGCTTGTGGATTAACGTAGCGGTTCATAAACCTTCTCGGTCCAATGCATATAATTTCTTTCCGATTAAAACTGAATGTGTAGTTGGAAGTCCATGTTGTTCACCTCCTGCAACAACATACAGTCAAAATTCAGATTAACCATTTAGAATATATATATATATATATATATGTATATATAATGTAACAAAATACTGAAAAATAATCCAATATGTACCCCTAAAGAATGGACTCAGAGAACTTCTACAGGGATGACTGCCTTGCCTAAATAAACCTGCTGCATCTCATCTCTCCAGATCTGCGGGCATCATAATAACAAGATTATTATCGTAATGTTAGAAATCACTTTTTTCAGCACAAAATATTAAGGTGTAAAAATGCTACTGTAAAATTCATTATCATCAGAATTCTGCATGAATTTGCCGAAAAGAGAGATAAACAATGAAGGGAAATGATTGAAGAAGTCTAGAAGGTTTTGTTGTTTCTTGGTGATGTAAAACACAAAATATCTGCACTTTAATGATCCAAAAAGTATTGGAAAGAAAAGACCGTGGATGAGAAAGGGAAATCCTACCTGGTCACGGAATTCCACCCGAATGTGAGGCACATTGGTTTTGTGAATATCATTTCCATCTGGTCCTCTCTTGTAGTATTGCAACCCAATCCAATGAGACTAAGACAAAATGTTAATGGCTCAGACTCATCAATTAGGAAGGTGGGAAAGCATCAGAATGATAATCAGAAAAGGTCTATTATAAATGCGAAACACTTGGTGCATCTATATCCAGCATGGTAGCAACCATCCTTTCTAAAGATTAGCATCATCTCCTATCCTGTCAGGATAAGAGTAGGTACCTTCAAAACATGTGAGAAACCTGATTGGTAGACTGAATTACGGGCAATCTCACATAGATCACATGAACTCAACTTCCACACCTGTAAAAGAAGAACTTTAGTATAGCGGTAACAATACATGTTTTTGATGTTGAGTCGGATGACAGAGAGATGAGAGAGCTCACAGAAGCAGCTATGCTATATTCTTCCACCAAAGGTTCTTTAGTTAGATGAATTTGGAGAGGATCATCCGTTGAGAGTGATACATTGAGACCTCGTAGGAAAAACATGGGAAAAGGATTCCGATGATAGTCTAAAAACAAGGAATTGTTGCTCAGTGGAGACATAGCCAGACCAATCTGATAACCAACATGACATCATAGTGAGTTAGATACAGCAAATAACCATTTTGGTATGCAAAGTTTAAATAACTCCCCCTTTCACTTCTTACCTGTGCCAGATAATAGAGATACTGGAGCACAGGGGATTTTCTCAAATTGATTCCATGTGCAATATTATGAGCTGTAAGAAATGTTGCAGCAAGATGGTCGATGTCGCCAGCCTGAAAAAATCAGATTTGAGGCAACCTACAATACAGTATTTCAATCAAAGTACAATAAGCCTCCCAAAAATACCTCTCCTGAGTGTGGGCGGAATTTGATAGTTGTCAAGCCCTTCGATTCACGAAGCTGGAGAACAAAATCCAACAGGTTAGCACTTGAAGCACCAAAACCAAGGCATTAGCATCAAATTTGGGATCAATAGAGCTAAGAGGTCGGGACTGGAGATAACAGAGAGAATTTACAAACGAAGCTACTACCCCATGTTAGGAAAAAACAAAATAAATCTTCCCACTCTGCAGGGAGAAGTTCTACTAAATCACCATAAATTTACTGAATACAATTGAACTAAAAGTTCTATTTATCTGAGAACAGTGATTTCATGGAGGTCAAAGGGCCAATAATCATGACATTCTTTGTTTTTTGGTTATTTTCAAAGAGGAAAAAATGTCTTTGATGAGAACCTAGAAATGTTACTGGTATCAAAGTATAAGATTTGCTTGTGTATTGTCATACAAACCTTGTTTAATGTGTAGAGGTTAGCATAACAGTAGTACACATAGTATGAAAATGCAGGATTGAATACATTGGTCCACTGAGCCGGTGTGGGCATGTGTTTTGTGGGGCGTCTTTCAGGCTTGCTTTCATCATCCACCAAATCCAACCCAACCACCTGAACAAAGGAAAAGGCCAGGACATTACACACAAATTGAACAGAGCATGAAGTGCTTACTGGAGTAAATTGGCTGTAAAAGCCTACAGTTTGAGAATTAGAAGATCTCCAAAGAAACGATAGCAAACCTGTTTCAAGAAAAGATGCAACTGAGAATGAGAATCTGGATCCACAGTAACCTCAAACAGTGGAATAAAGATATTGTCAAGTATGTTCTGGAAGGACGTCACAATCCCCATCTCCTTGTAAATGTTGTACAGCCGTGGAAGCTGGAAAAAAGAAGATCAGTACACCGCAACTGAAATATAATAGAACATTCAACAATATACTTCTGTATGTTAAGTCTCACACAGAACACAATTTTTTGATAGAAATCTAAACTTGCGTACATTAATACAAAGAAGACAGTTTACAATTACAACCAGGTGTCCAACAGGAAGGAAAGCATCACTAAATGGATACCACAGTGCAACACAATCAGCCAAAATCCATTCAATTGCTAGTGCATTTTTTACAGTAAAAACCCCAAAAACGGCATTGACACAATAGAAAAATTTTTAAGGGATCAAACAGAACAAGAGGCACATATTTATGCTTTGTTCTAAACAGGATCCTCCAACACTAGCCATGCCTTGGTATCCCAACAGCAAGCTATACACAGATTAACAAAACCTCTCATTCACGCAATATATGGGTTGAGGAAAGACACAATGCATCTTTTTCATGAATATAACTTCATGATATTAAGAGAAGTCCACTGGCAGTTTGAAAGAACTAGTAAGCACAATATGCGTACGCACATACATGCGTGAAGAGATGGTAAAGGAAGAGGGAAGCAGCCATTATATTCAATCGAGAACTAATATTTTAAAAGAATTACGATGAGATCTCAGTGAAGTTTTAATCAGTACCTGAATTAACCAAACAACGTTCTCGCTGTACAATTCATTGTTCACAATCCAACTTGCCAGTTGGTCCCACTCACTTTGTTTCCTTCCATATATTGATATTCGATATTCGGCCATCTGCGGCAACCAAATTGAGCATTAGTCATGTGTGATCCCAACTGTGTGCATGGAGAGTGAGAGAACGCCTAAACCCATAACAGATGTAATGCACAGTCTAAAGCAAACAGTGGTAATAATTTGTAGACACAAGACTAGAAAAATCTCTCCTTCTTTTATTCTCTACAGCTTAATTTCACACAGACATCTGGTGTCAAACCATCCAAGGAGAAAGAGTTCATAGCAATAAAATTACATGCATGGATTCTACACTAGCAGGATGATCCGAACAAGTTAAATTTTATTCCAAGTTTCACAGTTATAATCAGTCCCCAAAAATTACAATCTGCATAACATTTGGGGGACAATGAGGCTTATAGTAGACCAAATAATTCCTAATCTCGAATGGTATAATTCACTATGTGAATTTCTAAATGTGACATTAACTAGCATCAACGAATTTTAGCCCAATTATAGCAATATATTATGGTTTCATATATCTAACATGCAAACATACTAATCTCCTAAATCCACCTAGCAATCCTCTCAACTGCCATTCCATTCAAGATGAAAACAGAAGTGAGTAATGCAAATACACACACACACACACACATGCATATAAACAGGTAAAGGAAGCACCTGGTATTTACTTGCTTCGAGATCAGAAAAAACTTGCTTTGTCAGCTCAGCAAGAAAACGACCTGTTCAACAACAAATAAAAGTATTAGCATCATTGAAGTAACATTTCTCAGGGAAGAAAAGGTTCATCCAGATACAAAATCGCACAAAGTAGTATCTATTTATCTAGTGACAAAGAAGCCCAAACCGGAAAAAAAAAATCCTAAAATCTGTAGAAAACCCCCAATCAAATATTCAGATGAGCAGTACCTAAAAAAGAAGTTCCAACAATTGATTTCACAACCAGTTGACAAAAGAAAGAAACAACCAATTAAGGACAGATTTGAAGTAGGAATAACAGATTCCATTACAGCTGCAGTTACTGGGTTTTAGATTTGAATCATATAATTTACAAACTACAAAATCTTCAATAACAAGGTTCAAGGCAATCAATATTCACACTCGTGTTTCAGCATCTGGTTCTGTGGCATAACCCAGTAAACAAGAAAACAAACAGGACATACCTTGGATAAGATTATCCTGCTTAAGAAAAATTTCCCTTAGCCTACTTTGACCACAGGGATTATACTTAAGATTAAACTTATCAAAGCGGTGAAATGTGCTCTTGTCTGCGTGCACATCTAAAAGATCAACATTCAGGTCATACCTGATCAACCAATAGAAACAAAGATTTAAATGTTTATGTTATCACAACTCAAAAAAAAAAAAAGCTATCTAAAAAATGACTATATTACAGCAACAAAAAAGTACTCGTTCGGAGATGAAGATCAACAATAGAAAATTTCATTACCCAGTTAAATCCAAACTTTCAAAAACTTCTTTCAACGTCAAGTATGTCCCATCACGGAATATTACAACCTGATTAGAAAAATTTAAAGTCAAAATACTGATGGACTAACAAAGCACACATAATACCAAATGCATTAGGGTAGCTAAAAAAATGCTTTAACTGTAAAAGAATTTGGCCATTGCCTAATGCCAGGATTTAGAATCAAAAGTGGTAAGAGTATATGAATTGTTATTAAGAGAAGTAGAGAACTATCATAAAAGATAACTTGACATCAAAAGAAGTATAGAAATTGTTACTTCATCAGGCTCTTTCCTCAACTTCGACTTTATAAACCTTAAAAGGTGTTTCTGGTTCATGCATGCCGAGTGATGAATATGTGTATCCACTTTCCTAACATTATAAAAGTCACGATGTGGCGCACTTTTCTGAGCAAGAAATTCCTTATCCGCATTAAGCATCAAATGTAGATTGAATTTCTGAACAGCACCCATAAGAACATAATATTAAAGATTTAATTGCCATTTACAAAGAAAAAAAATCCATGCATTTATTTAACTGGTAAGTGTCAAGAGAAAAGCAGTTACTTGCTCCAAAAGAAGCAGCCGATGATGACATAAAGTTCTCATGTTTCCCAATGCAATAACTCGAAGGATGTGATGCAGGTCAGTGAAAAAGGTTGTCGCATCCACAACAGGGAAAAGCTCTTCTTTCGCTGATTAGAAATAGAAAATTCAAATAAATAAAATAGAAAAAGAAAGGGACAAAAAGCACATAAATCAAGTGTCTTACAATCTTTATTTGGATAGACATGAATAACTCCATCTTGCATCTCAAAATAATGCTGCAGAAAAATGAAGCATGTTAATGACCAGAAAAGAATGGTAAGTGACTACAGGAGGTAATTATAGAGTGGCCACAATATGAGTCTCATAGGTATGAACTCACATCAGTTTTTCCCTGGGGAGTATAAAAAAAGGGTTCTCGATTAGGCTTTGGTGTACTAGGATCGGATATTACTTCTTTCTCCCATGGAGCAATTGCTTCCCTGAATAAGTATCTTTTCCGCATTTCAAGGCATTCTTGAAGAACCACATAGGCCTCCACTTCATCAGGTGATGGCACCTCTGAAAGAAGTTAGGGATGTAAGAAATTACAACAGAATTTACCATATCTCAACCCAGAATTGTTCAAACTAAGAAATTATAAATAAATCTTGCAAACTGGACAAGCAATACTTTTTTCGAACAAAGGCATCCTACATGTGCAATACAAGCAAATTTGTCAATCTTAAAATATCAACTTAGAAGTTTGTTCACATACTTATAAATACATAAACAACAAATCGCAGAGAAATGAAAGCCACTTTCATTCAAATCCAAAAAGATTGTCCAGATTTACACAATTTGTTCCCTAAGCTGTCCAGGAAAGCCTGTAATCTTCACTAGCTTAGATTTGTTGGCAACATTGATAAAACATATATTATATCATCTTGCAAATTTCACATAGAGTTCAATGAAGTTGCAGCAAGAGTACACAACTACCGTTGAACAACATAAAGAAAAGACCAAGACAAAAATTGCAAACATGTAACCCTTCAGTAGTATTCTAAACATGGCGAAAATAGAATGTGCATCAGGCAGAGATAGGAACAAGTAAATTACCAGTCGGACTAATCTGAAGTCGTGCAAAAGTTTCTTGCTCCGGCTCTTTCCTCAGAATATCAGCTGCAATAGGATCAGGCTGAACCCCATGCAGGTCACCAGAAACACTGTGAGATCGAATCATATTCGAAGCAGCTATAGGCTCTGTATTGGCATTCATGGGGTCTGGTAAATTTGGGCCCTGCATGTGATAGTTTCAAGTACAACCCCACAGTCCATAAATATACTAATGAATAATACAAATGCAACAAAACATAATCTTATGAAACATGGATTTATAGAGTAGGTAATAGCAAGGAATATGTTCATTCCACGAACTTCCACCATAACTAATTTGCGGTGCCCAACAGCACCAGGCTTTTTTGATACATATTTGTGAGACAGACAGAGATAAATATTGCATGCAATAACTCTCTATCTGAAGTAAAACGTGATTCACAACTGCTTTGAGAAAATTTGTGTGTACTACATAGTTCAATCATATGATTTCTTGGGTTAGTAGAAAAAACTTGGGTTTGTATCCACAATATTTGTTTTAAATTTAAGTGTTAAAGAAAAAAAGGCTTGAAGAAACTCACAGCATTTCCCTTGGTATGCAGGTATGCAGTTTCCAATTTAGAACTATCAGTCATATTATCCTCTTCATCTGATTCTTCGACACTCTCAAAGGCACTAGCGCTAGGTGACTTGGGAGAAGTTGGCCTGATAAGATTTCCAACCCTCTTAGCTGAACTTGCATGCCCAGCAGATTTCCCTGATACATAGCAAGAAAAGAACATGTCAAGAGTCGGGACAATTGGACATTTTAGAATTGAAATTAGTGGCCTTGCTGCCTTCTTGTTGGTTATGAGCAAGGAGCAACATGTTTCTAATCAGCAGAAAAAAAGAAGGAAACGCAACCCAAGTAGAATAGTTAATAAATAATAAGGTGATTAAATGGATTAACAAAGGTTCAAAATTATTTTCAAAGAAAAGAAATTGGAATCTTGCCAGTTTATTGATGGAAATCAATAATCTTCAAACCTATGCATTTGGAAATAAATGATACAAGAAAGTAACTAATACTACCATGAACTACTTCCAACCAATAAAATGCTACTTTATGCCCCCACTTTCTTTCAGAGTTTAGGTTTCAGATTGTTTTCCTCCATTTCAAGCTGAGTTCAATTTAAAATTTCCCAATACTTTTTGCTTCCAGGTCATAATTGCTTACCACTTTTGATTTATTCTTCTATTTTCTTTCAGTGGGAGCGCAAAAATTCTGAACTGGACACAGTTGTCTTTTGCCTTTCACTTAGATTATCAACTATATCTTTATTAACCTTCAGTACCCAAGCTACGTTTGAGGAGTCCAACACTAGAAAACAAAACTGGAGACTAAAATACACATTAATATATTGCTCTCAACTGCTTTATTCTAATCACATTCAACAACAGATACACAACTATAAGCTTGTTAGTCACCATCAGTCATGCAACAGTTTATCCAAATTAAACCTAATCTAATGAAACTCTTATCACTCTAAATATAGCAAACTATCAATCAGGCGGAGTTCATCACCCCTGCGACGATAAGTCAGACAAAGCCATACCTTCAGGCAACGTATGGAGCCTAGGAAGCCCGGCGGGAATCCCATCCACGTGAAGCGGACCGTTACGCCTCTCCTCTCCATCAACGGCGGAACCAGAAATGGCCGTCACGTCCGGCAACGAAGCCGAGCCGCGCCGATAGTATCCATTCCCCCTCCGCCTCCCCGCACCGCGCCGAGCCGTATGCTTCTTAACATGTTGCGGTGAGTCCGCGTCGGAGTTCTCATCTCGGTCTCTCTCCACTGTTTTCGCGAACTCTAGCAACTGAGTTAGGGTTTTCCTGTGCATATAATAAGCCGATACGGCCACGAACGACGCTCCTACTAAAGCCGCCATCGCTAGATGCAGTGCATACGCATCCATCACTTAAAAGTTTCTAGGAGTTTCTCCCTCTCCGCACAAGCGTTCGGCAAAAATATAAAGAAGACAATGGAAAAGAAAAAAACTCTACTAAATAGCGAACAAGAGTTTTAGCAGAGTAAAGAACAGAGAAAAGAGCAACTCTGTTTTTGTTCCGAACAAGAATGGCGAGCTCCGGTATTTATAGGCGAAACTGAGCAGAGGACATATTCGTTCACTCCTCGCTCCCCTCTCTTTTGAATTAACAACTTTTTCACTCTTGCTTTTGGTGGCAGCGAAAAATGTTGCCCTCTGCTTGCTTGTACCATCGCCGCTTTTCGCTGAATAATATTAATTAATTGTTAATTAACTTATTAAATTATTTAATTTTTAATTAAATAATTGTAATTAGTATCATTTTGACACGTATGTATTGTCCGATTGAGTTTTAGTTATTATTTTTCACGGACGGGACAGAGATGGTAACAAATAAAATAATTTTATTATCTTATGGCATTGACAGAAATATAATTATTTAATTATAAATTTATATATATATATATATATATATATATTAATTTAATAATTATAATTTAAAAAAATAAAAATTATCATTAATTTTTTTAAAATCTAATTTTATTTATCATTGTAATATATTATCTTTTTATAATATTTTTTAATTATAATTATTAATTAATATATATATTTATAATTAAATTATTTTATTACATTAATATAATGATGTAATTATAATATTAATATAATAATATAATAATATTATTCTAAAATTTTTTCAATTTTACATTCACAAAAATACTTTTTAATAAATTTAAGGAATTCGGTTAACATTTAAAATATTTTTTATTATTATAAAATTGACAAATTTTGAGTAAAAATATATTTTTTCCCTCAAAAACTGTGGATTTTATGGCAATCAAAAATGTTTTGAATGTTCCCCGTATCTCTTAAATTTATCACACCTGGTGGGATCATTTTAATAGGCAATTAAGGGAAGTGGGGAAATTGGACTTGGACCCGACATTGTCGGGTAAGGGGCTGGTGTGGGCGGAGGGTGCCGTGTAATTGGAAGGGTGGAATTGCGAGTCACTTTTTTCACTCAAAAAACGTTTTGAATGCTTACCGTATCTCTTAAATTTACCACTGGCAGGGATCATTTTAATGGGTAATTGAGGGAAGTGGGGAGGCTGGACTTGGACCCGACATTGTCGGGTAAACGGCTAGTGGGGCGGGAGGGTGCCGTGTAATTGGAAGGGTGGAATTGGGAGTCACCTTCATTATCCAAACGCGTACACGTATGTATGTGTGGTGAAATATATGCCAGGTGATATTATTTGAAACGCACATGCTAAAGGTGGTCCTTTTTATTTATGTTACTCTTATTGTTAAAAAATAAAAACCACGTGTCAATTTTAACCATCGAGTACACAGAATTTAAAATAATGGACAGTCTATAGCGTGAGATTCCCGCTTTTGCTCGTCAGCCACTTGGTTCCCCACTTCCTTTTCGTTCTTTTTAGTCTAATTATATTTCCAAAAATTGATTATTAACTAATTAAATTAACAATTTACATGAGTCAGATAATGGCTTTGTGATTGTGGAGGTTTAAATATTTGTAAATATTTATAGCAAACATGAGCACTGCAGTTGGATGTAGGAATCAAAAATAAATTACCAACATATTAATTTTAATTTTAAATTAAATTTTACGATAATTAACAAATTACTTACGTCGATCCTTATTGAACCACAACTGAGTAATATATTAGATTAATAGTGACATTATCTAAAAATGAATGAACCAAGTTGAACAATCATATGATTTGTGGCATTAGAAGTAGTGAACACAGCCATATAATTAGTGATATTTGGGGAAATGTAGTGGCTTAATTCAAGGGATAAGGTGGAAGAGACGTGACGGGTTGAGCTAAGAATGTGCGTTAGCACAGTGGGTGGTAGTGGGAGCATGCGGGCTCTCTTTGTGGTATATCTCTGCCACATTCGTGCGATATGCCCTTCAATTGCATGAGCATGACGATGCACAAGCAATTCCACCGTCTAAACAAAAAAGATAATACCATTTTTGTGTTATAGCTTTATTTAATATTTACGTTGCGTATTCAAATATTCTTTAAACACCTCCTCCACTAAAACTATCTCCGAATAAAATTAAATTTTGTACAATTGGATTAAGGTATATTTAATATAAAAATTAAAATAATTAATATAAAAATAAAAAAAATTTTATGTATTGTATTCAAATCCAAGTTTGCATTGTAATTTGGTTACGTAAAGCCAACAAAGACAAACTTGGAGCTAATAATCTCGTGACTGATCATAAATTATGCTCAAACAACATCAAATCCACGTGGGTTTGTCCTGATTTACATATATGGTGAAATCTCAACCGTGTGATTGAAACAGTGCATGGACAATGATAGAACTTATCACCAAATATTCTCCAAAATAAACAAGGCAATTGCCTTGTACTAGAAACAACAGCTAGGCCTATTTTAGCCTTCAAGGACAAAGCGTGAGGTGTTTTCCATTTCTCGATGCCCTGTTTCGAGTTTTACATCATGGGCCTCGTTGATTTTGTTTAACAGGACAAACAACTTTTGACAAGCTGACAATTTTTATTTGTATTTTATGTGGAATTAAATGATGCATATAGTACAAGGCAATTTAGCGAGTGCGGAGACAAGCAAACGGGGATGGTAATTTATTTTATTTGTATTAAATAAAATATTATCTCTTTGAAATTACTGAAATATCCTTTATTTACGAGTTACGTGTACATGCTGCCACTTGACGATGACATTTTACTAAGTATTTTGGTTGTAGGGGGTAATTCTAAACACAACTAATCAGCGTGACATAAATATAATATGAAATCTCTTAATTTAAATTGAAATAAAGTTATATAATAATTAAATAAATTATACAAAACAACGTCACTAATAAATTATATTTAAAATTTTTAAAATACAAATTTATATATGATTCGATTAATTATTTAAGTAATTATATTATACTAATTTATTTATAATTAATTATTTAATGTTATATTTTAAATATAAATTATTTATTTTAAAAAAATATTTAATTATATTTAAAATAAAATAAAATGATTGACAAAATATATCGTAAATACTATAAAATTATATTCAAATATAAATAATAGAATTATAATTTATTTAATTATTTTTTATCTACTTTGATCATTTTGCATGGCAGATTCCTCCACTGTTTACAACTTCTATCAGAAAATGGAAATATAGATTAGAGAGTGAGAAGGGAATGGGATTTTTCATGTGCCACTTCAGATTCTCTTGCATCAGAAGCTAAAAGGATTTGTTAATTCACTTGTCAAATAGCCTGCCGCATTTGCCAATACAAGATTCCTTTTAGCATAGCCAATAAAATTCCCACGACATTCTGTCCTTTAAAATTTTGACAGCAGCAATAATTATTATAAATGAATGGCGCAGGAGCGGGCGCCTGGGAATCACATTCTTCGTGACTATTGGCAGGAAGAATGCGACGGGGAACGAGGAATATCTGTTAGGCTCATGGGGGAATGAACTTCGTTGCACTGTTATTCAAAATTTCATTTGATTCCAAACTCTCCAGTGACTCATTCATCAATTCATTATCAATTTGGACATCTTGAACCAAATTTATTCAAAATGGAATCCAACTGTAGGCTTAAATCAGCTTGAATCGTTTTTAAAATTATTAATTTATTTTAATTTAAAAAATAAAATTATTAAATTTTGATTTAATTATTAAAAAATAAATTGATTGAATTATTTTAAAAATTATATTTTTAAATTTAGAAATATTAAAATTAAAAATATTTTTGTTTTTGTAGTTTAGGTTAAACTGAGCAATTGTCGATTTGGTTTTATTTTATTTGTAATTTTAATTAAATCAAAATTAATAATTTAAAATTGATTTAAAATATAATTTAATAAAATTATTTTTATTAAAAATATATTAAGTTGAAAGGTAGAAGTAATTGTTAAAAGCAATAATAGAAAAAGTGGGTACATGGATCGCTTTATAAATTAGAAGTGGATTACATATTGCTAAGAATCCTCCACAGCATATTGAATGTGTTCATTTAATGAGCACACTGTTAGTTTAATATCACCATCAATCTTTGATTTATTCGTTGTTAAATAATCATGGAATCCACAATCACTTTCGCGGAGAAGATTTCACGAATTTGCAAGATTTTGCTAGTGGAAGGTGATAAGCTGCTCTTTTAGGGGGTATAGTTCTTTTTTGCCAGGCTACAAGATGTTGCTTTCATAATGCTCAATTGAAGGCCATGAAATGTGACAAAATGCCAAAAGAATTTTCAATTTTTACTTAGAATTTTGACTTCTTGCGGGGTGTATTTAATAAGCTTCCAAGTAATATTGCAGCACGGGGGTAAATAGGTAAAAGAAATGTCACGTTAATTAAAATAATTATTAAAATTATTGGTAACGTGGGTTGAATATTTATTATTAATTTAAAAATTATTTTATTAATAATATTATTTATTTGTTCTTGTAAATTATAAAAAAAATTATATTTTATTTGTTATAATTATTCATTTTATTTGAATTTGATTTTAGCTAAGTTCCTGAGCTCAGTCATGAAATGAAACAGCCAGCCCACAGGTATGAGGCCGAGCATTTGATTCGGTAGCATTAAAGTTGTCAGGCCAATGCCTGCGCTTGAATTTCCAAATCAAAGCGGCATGTCCGCGGTTGACTAAGTAATCTGTAGTTTGACATTCGGTTTTGAAAGCAGACCATTGAAGTTTGTCTGTTTCGAACTGATTGATACCCTTGACCCAAAGTAATCAATCAAAACATGGCACGTACCCGACACAATTCTCTGTACTACATCCACCCACATCCTGTACTTCCCTTTCTTCCTTCCTAGTTTCCTACAATACGGTTTGCTGCTACAGGTAAACTTCTCTCCCTTGCTTTCCAGTTTTACTTCGCTTGATTCCTCCGTGCATCGAAGTCAAAGCTCAGCGTCTGTTGCCACCGACAGGAAGAACAAAAGGAAATCCCTGTCTTTTCAATGTCGTCCGTACTGAACACGGTTTTATCTACAAGACTATCCAGCATCAGCTCCAACAACCGATTTCGAACTCGGCCCGGTCTTTCTCCTGTTTCGGTTTCCTTTTCCAGTGAGTTCACCTGTTACTTGTTAATGCTGTGTTTGGTTGCTGAAAAAATGAAGTGATAAAAATCTGTAATTTGAGCTTGGCTTGCTTATTCCGAGGCTCAGTTATTGAACATTAGATAGACTAATTTGGTCTGAAATGTTTGTTAATTTTTCAGCAAGGAGATTTACGGTTAGAGCACAGGAGCCCAATGCAAACGAAGGTTTTGTTAACTTCCTTTCTTTATTTATTTACTTATTTCTGATGTTGTTAATGTTTAGAAGTTAATTCAATGCTTGAGATTGAAGCTCAGTGTTGTAGATTATAAAGAGGAGTTTAGTTATATGGGGGTTTGAGGTTTTTGATTATTTTGTCCATGTATATTGTAGTTAAACCACAGGCACCGGATAAAGCGCCGGCGGCAACTGGGTCGAGCTTTAATCAGCTCCTTGGCATTAAGGGAGCTGCACAAGAAACTGTGAGTCTAATGGGAACCATACCTCTATTGATAGAGCGTTGTTAGTACGGATTCTCCATCAATCTGACCTATATGACGTTTGATTTAATAAATAAAACTGTTGTGCATTTAATCAAGCTTCCTTTTCTAGTAAAAGATTGAGTTATGTTAGGTATGACGTTCCAACATTGAATTACTCTGTCAATTATTAATGTTTATGCAGCAATTGACTTTTTTTGTTATAAAACACGGTGGTTGGAAATCTATATTTCCTGTAAAAGGGATTTAGCTTTATTTGATTTTATTCTGCAGAACAAATGGAAGATTCGTCTGCAATTAACAAAGCCTGTTACTTGGCCTCCATTGGTTTGGGGAGTAGTTTGTGGTGCTGCTGCCTCTGGTACTCTTCTTTGCATATTACGAGAGAGTTTATCATCGATTGTCAGGAAATTTGAATACCTCTTCTTTCTTGTTAGTATTATTTCAATGGATGTTTCGTGCATCAACTTCCGGCACCTGCAGTGTCAGTTGGACGTTAGAGCCTTAAAAAGATTTTCCCCTTATAGTTTCATTTGAGTGCCCAATGAAAGATTCTCCAGATTTTGTGTTATCTTTGTCCATATGGTCTTACGAAGTAACGAATTTGAGCAGAGTCTAAAATCAGTACAGAAGGGAAAAAGACATACAATAGGCAATCCGTGAAATTCATTGATCTGTCTCACTCAGCAGTGATTGACTTTTGCAGAAAATAAACCAAGTCCCTGTCTTGTAAGTAGCTTTTAAAATGATTTCATTCACATCGTAGGAAACTTTCACTGGAATTTGGAGGATGTTGCTAAATCAATTGTTTGTATGATGATGTCTGGCCCATGTCTCACTGGCTACACACAGGTACTCATCTGATGAATTTAGAGTTAGGATATGTTGGATTGAATGAGAGCTTCAAACTATATACATAAATTTGCCTGCCTATTTCACTTTGTAGACGATGAATGATTGGTATGATCAAGAGATTGATGCAATTAACGAACCTTATCGTCCCATTCCTTCTGGGGCAATATCAGAGAATGGGGTATATAATCTAACCTTATTTTTTGGTCTATAACATTTAAAGCGCCAACACTCATTTCCTTCTTCCTTTTTGTTTTCCCTGAAAAATTCAATCAGGTGATTACCCAGATCTGGGTGCTGCTGCTATCAGGCCTTGGCTTATCTGCTTTATTAGATGTGTGGGTAGGTAATTGACATCAGTGGGTACATGTATTTTTTCCCATAGAACATAAAGGGTAAGTACTGTTTCACAAATCCTTCTCCTTAACAGGCCGGGCATGACTTCCCAATTGTATTTTACCTTGCTTTGGGTGGATCCTTGCTGTCATACATATACTCTGCTCCCCCTTTGAAGGTAGTTTTCTTTCTTCCTCTAGTTAATTAATGGCACGTTAGGATAAAATCTGCTAAAGCCCAGACTAAGCTTCAAATATCCTTGCAGCTGAAACAAAATGGATGGGTTGGAAATTTTGCTCTGGGAGCAAGCTATATAAGTTTGCCATGGTATGATTTCCCCTTAGATTGTCCTTCATAAATTTTATCCGTAAAGTTTTAATTCTGTCATGGGCTTCACCCGCTGGATCTATCTTATTCATTGAAATGCTTCTATTCTGACTTTTCTGGAGAAGGTATTCGGCTATTAGTCACTGTTGCAAACAATTCTATTGTATTTAACCTTGATTATTATTACTCTTTTTCTATCACAGAATACCTCTTTTCATGATTGTCATTTGAGTGCATCTAAGCAATCTGATAAATTGGATGGTCACTGTGATTGCTCCTTGATGATTTCAGATTCTTTTCATGGAGGAGGGACTAATTGTGTGTTGATTCTTCTCTTTATGTTACTTATGAATGTGTTGCTAGCGTCTGAGTTCGCGACATCTTTCTGCATTATTGAGCGGAAGGGGTTCTGTTATGGAATTTACCTTTGTAGCATAACTCATATTATGTTATCTTTCTCTTAATAGGTGGGCGGGCCAAGCTTTGTTTGGGACGCTTACGCCTGACATAATAGTTCTCACACTTTTGTACAGTATAGCTGGGGTATGTTTCTTATGTCTTTATAGTTGGTGTGTAACGTATAGCATGACCCAATCAATACTAATGTTTATATCATTACTTCAGTTAGGCATTGCAATCGTAAATGACTTCAAGAGTATTGAAGGAGATACAGCACTGGGACTTCGGGTATCCTCCGCATTCCATTATTTTATAATAAATACTTAGTACAAATGTCTTACAATTTAAACAAATTATCACATATATGGAGAAAAAACCATTGCAACTTTTTGTGCATAATGGTGCGTGAACAGTCACTTCCAGTAGCTTTTGGGGCTGAAACTGCTAAATGGATCTGTGTTAGCGCGATCGACATAACTCAGATAGCTGTGGCTGGTACACTATTTTCCATCACTTTACCTCCATATTTCGTTAAAAATATTATTTTCTTGCTGTTCTAGTGTAAAGCTAATTTACTTTTATGTTCAAAACAATCATTGTTTTTCATAGATTAGAGCCTTATAGAAATTTCATTAATGAGATTCTTAATTTCTTTATAGACAAAATTAATGATTAATCTGTCACGCTCTTAAAATTTGAGTTTGTGAATCATGGTTTAATGTGATAATTTAAAATGTAAGAATGAAGTTGTGGATATTTTGGTAGAGTTTTTAGTATACATAGTCAATATCAATAAAAATCTGCAAGTATTCAAAATTATATAACACTTTCAATATTGTTTATAAAATTTCAAATTATTACCACAACAAAATTAATCACATCAAAATTTAATATATTTATTTAATTAAATATAAACAGTTTCCTTACAACGTTTAAACAAACACGATATATACTATAAAATATTTCTTCAAAATATATTTAGTAAAAGGACATAATTTTTTTCAAGTTCACCTATTTTTGATTACTCCAAAAAGACTTGAAAAGTAAGATGTAGACTAAAATTCTGTATATATTTACAAGTAACAGAGGTTTTTTAAATAAATTTAATAATGATTATGTTTTGAATTAATCAAGTCAAAATAAACGTAAATAATCATAAATAGGTATAAATAATGATAATACAATACTAATACAATTTAGTTATTACTTTGTACAATGTATAGTTTTGAAGTACTATTTTTACGGACTGTCGTCCAATAAATGTGTAGTCTGCATACTTTAAAGACTTTATACCTAGGGATTACTGCCTACAATATCAAATTTACGATATTTTACTGTAGGACTGAAATCAAGTTTATAGTTACCGGTGTTAAACGAAAATTCATACACCATTCTATGATCTAATCACACACAATAAATAATAAAATAAATTATTTATATCATTTCACAATATTACAAATATCGGAAGTATAATTTAACAATAATAACTACTAAATTTTTTAAGAACTTATACAAAATAAGATAGAACAATAATTATGTCATTAAAATATATATTTTTTATAAAAATTAAATATAAAATTTTACTTTTTAGTTTTTAAAATATTAAAATATTCAATTATATTGAATTACTTAACTAGATCAAAAGATGTTTGCACCTTTATAACTCATTCGCTCTTCCTTTTTCCTCCCTATCACTACCTAATATTACTTTTCAAATCAATACATAATTGCTAAAATAATTAATAACTTATACTTTTTATAATAAAATGCAAATAAGTTCTCAACTTAAAATCAAACTAAAGTTCAGTCTAAAAATTTTAAAATTTTGAATTTTAAAAATAAAAATATTACTAATAATAACTTACAAAAATGTCCTTGTAATATAGATAATTATAAAAATACTCTAAAAAAAATATGCTTAAGGCCCACAATTGTTAAAATTAATCAATATACTCTAAAATTATAATAATTTTTATTTTGACTATAAAATTTTTAACTATTTACACATAAAAATTTAAATTTATGAAATAGGATAAAATATTTGTAAGCTTTATAATTTTATCCTTAATCAAAATTTTATAATTTTTTATCTAATTTTCAATAATTTTTGAGAATTTTTTTTTATTAAACTATCAAATTCAACCTAAAATTTATTGACTTGTAGTTTGAGAATTTAAAATAATAATAATTTTAACTATTAAATTATTAAAATCAAATCTATTTATTTTCTTCAATTTTTAATAATTTTTATATTAAAATAAATAATTTTCTTCTTAAAATAAAGAGAAATAAAATTATTACCTTTATTTTTTTTACTTTCCTCCTCCTTATTGTTCTTTTTCTTCTTCCTCTCCCTGTTCTCTCTTTTCTTCTTTCTTTCTTTCTTCTCTCTTATCATGGGTGCTACAATCTTCTTTTAGTTTCTCGCTTTATCCACACACACACCTATATATATAAAGATACATATGCCAAAATTAAGAGATTTGGGCTTTAAAAAAATTTGGGCTTGGGACATTACACATTTAACAGGACACATCTAGAATTTAGCGAATGTGCTATACCGTCATAATTAGCCTTCAAGAGTATGTGTTCAATGTCTAGATTTTCCCATCAAAACATAGTATTTAGTTTTGATCAACACTCTTTGAGAAACTACTATGAAAATAGGTAGGGAAAGCTCTAGAACCCTATATAATCAGAACTGAGAAGATTAAATTTTACAGACAAGATTAGATCTTACTCAAGATCTCACCTAACCACCCATAGATTCCAAGAACAAATACTGTTTATTTGTGTTGGGCAAAAGCTCCTGTACACAGAGTAAGGCCGATTTGTTTGTTCTGAGTTGCAGTTAGACTATGTTGTTGACGGATTAACCGTAATTCCCCCATGGCTCATCGTTATATAATCTGTTGGTCGCAGGTTATTTGCTAGGAGCTGGTAAACCATATTATGCCCTTGCGCTGCTGGCCTTGCTTATTCCACAAGTTGTCTTTCAGGTAAAACTCTTCCATTAAAAGTTTAATTTATGATTAATCGTGCTATTGGCAAATCAATTGGGTATCAGTGGCGCCATGCTGAGCGTTAGACATTATGAAACAATAAGAACAGCAGGCTTCTGTTATGAATCCTATACAATATGCACATAATGATAAATTTTCTCTTAAGTTTCGAAAATCTGGCACATTTTCATCTTGCATGGAGTTTATCCTGGTGAGCATTGCCATAATTTTACCCGAATGTGTCTCAATCTCGTTACATTTCTGCTAAACCCATACTTAGTTTTAGTATTTATGGTACTGCAGTTCCAATACTTTCTCAAAGACCCTGTAAAATATGATGTCAAATATCAGGTATTTGTTCTATTATCCACCGTCAATATTTTATGCTATATGAACTGCTGAAATTGGTGCTGGATAGTGAAGTTCATGCTCTTCTACATGTGTCACAGGCTAGTGCCCAGCCATTTTTGATTCTCGGTCTGCTCGTGACTGCTCTAGCAACAAGCCACTAATCGTCTGAAACAGTTTCTTAGGACACCTGCAAGGTAAATCTAGACTGGAAGATATACAAAGAACACGCAAATCTCGATCTCGAAAGAGGAAAAAACAATTGAGTAAAAATTTCTGATCAACATCCATAGGCTGAACCCGCCGCTGTTACCTTCAAAAATCATCTCTGAAGAACATAGTGGTTAAGAAACATGGCCTAAAGCTTATTATCTTTGTTCTTTTTCTTTTCTGCCATTAGTGTGCCATTTACTCGTTGAGATTCCAAAACCAATGTCTGAAGATTCCATTCCAACTTTTCAGATGTCGTCAACTTTCAGTTTTTGTGAGATTCTAAACGGGTTTGTTGTCATGAATTGTAAACCCTAACTTCTTCTGCCTTGGAATTGAATTTCTTGTGTTAGTGAAAACCTCAAGAGACACGTTTAATAACTTATTATTTATCTGCAGCGATGGCCAGATTTTGTTAACATAATATATGAAACGATAGACAAAATTCAACCTACCTCGGAGTACGTACGTTGGGACTAAACGAAACCAAGAATCAATTTTATGGCTACCCGGAAAAACTAGAGATGATGCCAAGCTTAAAGCACACAGAAGGCCACAAAGGACAGACGGTGACCGGTCTGAAAATGGGCTATTTTACTTGCTAGTGCTCTCGTCAATGTCGATCCCTTCGTCGAAAGAAGACTCTCCTGTAGGATCTCTACGGCCCATCTCCTTGTGCCCTTCAGTTCCATGTTGCGCTTTCTGAAGCTGTGCAACCCCTCCAGTACTGTGCATCTCCTCCTGTTGGCACCCTTTAACCCTAGAAGCTCCCCCTTCGTCTGCCCTCCACGATGCACTACACACAAGACAATATCATGTTAATTTGAACATATATGCAAACGAACTTAACGCAAGAAAATTCCAACAACACAATCACTAGAGAGAACCTGGGCGAGACGCTGAAGGTTCTTGTCACGATTTCCATCTCCCTGCCTTTCTCTGGTGTCTTTTTCTGCTCTTTTTTGTCTTGATGCCATCATCAGTATTTCCTTTTCTCTCTCACGACACCTGGTATGGAAACTAAAAAAAAATTATCTAAAATTGTGCGGAGTAGACCGAAAGATTTCGGTTCTTTATATGATGGAGAGGAAATTTATTATGGAAAAAAGAGAGCAAAATGGAAGAGCCACGTAGGGGACAGACGAGGCGAAGAAAGAACAGCGCAGTTATTCGGTAATGACACGCAGCCGCTACAGCAACCTAGGCAATCCTTCTCAATGACACGAGTCCGCCAGCCTGCTGGCTAGTTCTTCCCCCAGACTTCTGCGCGCGGTCTCCTTTGTTTTGTTGCCTCTCTGAACTTATTCCAGCTTTTGTTTTTGTTCTCTATTGACTCTGGTCAATGCCTTTGTTAAAGAATTTACGAAATCTTCAATCTTCTTTACACCCAACTTAAAAGCTAGATTTTTATGGACACTTTGTTGATTTCTTTGATAAATTTTGCCGAATCGGTTGTTTTTTTTTGATAATTTTCGTTTCGCATTACATATCGGATTTCTTTTTCTATCTTTACCAAAGAGAGAGTCAATCACATTCGGCCATATCGTAGAACAGTGCGTGTGCGTGCGTGTATTGGTAATGTTTGTGCATTTGTGTCCATTAACTATGATTCTGTCTGGTTTTGTCCTTGCATTTTGGACTTCTATCTTAGATTTCCATTTTCTGTGTTTCTTCCCAGGTAAATAGTTAATCCTTCATGGACCATCAACTGCTGGAGATTCTTACTCGTTTTGCATGGATAGAAATGCAGAGTGAATTTTGCATTGACGGACGTCGATTGACAGTTAGTTCTCTGCTTACATTTCATTTGCAATTTCTTACACTATACTCGTAAAACAATTTCAAACCAACAGTCGATTGATCATCAACATACAGAAAGGAATCAAATCCAACACACATAAAATTTGACAAAGATTCAACGTTATTCTATTAAAAGTCCACAAACTACAACGTACATGCTTAAAAACCAGCAAGGAGGATATACACACCTCTCCCAGCTATATATATATATATATATATATAATCCTAGAGAACTACTGAAGGCATATCCTCCCACACTGCTATAATTAAAACAGACTATATTTATGATAGTACTAAACCAAATCTAAAGCATGAGAACACGAAAATACGCTACACCTACATGCCAACCAAAGCCTAGCAAGAGCTCTGAACTTTGGGAAATATTACTAACTACTACGAGTTTTGAACTTTGGGACTCGTCAATCGGGATCCCTTCCTGAGCTGCACGCTCGCCGCCGGATTTGTCTGTTGTGCTCAGTCCACCTTTGCGGCCCATATCCTGGTACCCTTCATGTCCTATCTGCTCCTGCCTAGTCTGGCCTCCACGGCTACGCCCTGCATATACACAACATCAAAAACATTAGCTACATGCAGAATTTACGAAACTAGTTAATCTAAAGCTTCTCTTTGGATTACCCACGGCCAGGCGCTCCTGACCTTCAAGGCTCTTGCCACGAGTTCCACCAGGAACAACAGTTTCTCCTTGCCTTGCCCTGGCGTCAAGTTCTCCTCTTTCCTGCTCTGAGGACATTGTTATTATCTCAAGTAATTAGGACTACTACTGTACACTCACTTTCAAGGAAAATTTATACAGTTCTGTAAACTACCAGAAGCTATAGAGCGCAGGTTTGAGAGCTCTTACATAGAGAGTCAACTGGTGAAGTAAGGAGTAACGCATACGGTAAGATGGTACACGCGGCAATATAGGGGCAATCTACAGATTTGTGGCGACAAGTGGACGCATCAATCGTTCTGAACTGTCCTTAAGACGCAAGCATGCAGAATGACAGGAGTCAGGAGTACACTGCCTTCGTAATAAAACGGTTGCGGTTAATTTTCCAATGCGTGAGCGAGAGGCTGTCACTTATCCGCAAGAATAAGCAATCTCTAACAGTCTTTTATTTTTTCAATTTTTTATCCGTAAATAGCATAAAAATTCCCGTTATTTTTATCCTGGCAGTACTGACCGACAGCCGCATGAGATAAAGAGATTGGATCTAAATGGTTCCTCATTACTGTGGTTTGAAAATCAAGTAAGGTGTAAAAAGACTTATCAATCGTGCCCGCAAACAATACACACACAGACGATATCAAGGCTGTAGAACCCCTACAGGTTTTCAAGGGATCAACATTTATTGTAGGCCTTTGAAAACATGGGGAACTAATTTACAAGGAAAATTTTTCCTTTTTCTTTCTTGGTGCTAAAGCATTGCAATAACTGGATGTAAAACAATAAAATACAATAAATTAGTACAATTTAATTACGAAAAAATCTTAGATAGGACATCAATTAATAAAATTAAAAAATTTATTTAATAAATTTATAATTAAAGTAGCGGGATTATTCAATAAAATAATTCTAGTTAAATATTGAAACTTTTTTTAACTTCTAATTTATTGAGTAAATTTCTTTTATTGTATTGATTGAATTTCGTTATATTAATTATACTAACGTAATAAAAATATTTTATCTAAAAAGAATTTAGGTACACGGGAAAAACGCAAGCGAGAGAGCTTGAGCAAATTTCGTATTAAGCCACAAAAAGGGAAAAAAAATAGGTCCCAGCAAAGATCAAGCATTTTAATACAAGAATGTTTTGTGGTGGATATTAATTGAATGAAAAATCTTAAAATAATTTCAATTTCAATCGTATTAGAATATTAAAAAGGTTTAATTTATGTTAATACAATATTTATAAAATAAAATTAAACCTGTAAACAACGTTTTCCATTTAAAAGTTATAGGATCTGTTCTTCCATCTTTATTAACACCATCTCACAATTTCATAACAAGATAAATTGACGCTGCGTATTGATAAATAGAGTGAATAAAAGACTATGTACAATCAAACACATGACAAGCATTTAGATATCCGCAGTAAAATATTCTAGATTAGCGTAACTAAACTAATGCGGTGAGATTATCGATATTATTAATATTATAAAATTATTTAATTAATAAAATAAAAAAATTATTAATTAATAATAAATAAAAATAAAATTTTTTATTCAATTAATATAATATAAATAAAATTTTTTTATTCTGTGAGAGGGCACTCCTCATTCAATGTAAGATTTTCTCTCAACAGTACTGTCTGTCCTCGGATATATGTGCACTTTGATTGTTTCCGTACACAACAATTCTCCTTCATAGATCTGCAATCTTTTCTAGAGTTACTTATGGATTTAGCCTTTGGGCATGGCGTTGAAGGAACCATTTTTTACTGCTTCCTTGGCCTGCCGCCATAGTGGTATTGAATGCGTTTTGATTTTTATACCGATAACTCGTTGTTCATTCCTAACGAAGGATATTTCGAAACTGATGGCAAAATACAGGGAAGAGAGGCGACTGGTACCATGACAAAACAAGGCCAAGACCCAGACACCATGTATAAACGACCCTCCAAGCCAAACAGACAAAACCCTAGGTTACAACAGAAATTTCGAAGTTACAGAGGCTAGATAACCAGCAGAAATTCAACAAAGAAACAGTTCCGGCAACTCCGGGGAAACCTGGAGTCTACTACTACGACCAAAAATCCAGAATTTTGATCTTAGCTGCGAGTCTTGAACTTGGACTCGTCGATTTCAATCCCCTCTAGGTAGCCCGTTCTCCTCCAGACTTGTCTGTTGTGCTTAGTCCGCCATTGCGTCCCATTTGCTGATAGCCTTCAGTCCCAATCTGCCCCCTCCTCGTCTGCCCTCCGCGGTGGCCTAGCTCCTGTTATCCTTCCGTTCCAAGCAGCTCCTTCCTTGTCTGCCCTCCGTGGCTCCGCCCTAAACATGTTGGTTCAACACGAAGTTTAGACCATCATTAAACAAAGATAAAAAGTTAACCAAAAACTGGAAGACATGCAGAGGTAAAACTTACCCTCGGCGAGGTGCTTCTGAGCTTCAAGGCTGTTGCCGCCTGTTCCGCCAGGAACAACTGTCTCTCTCTGCCTTGCCCTAGCGTCAAGCTCTTGTCTCTTCTGCTCTGATGACATTACTTCGATCAATATCTTCGCAACTCAACTCTTTTCATTCAATCTTTCGCGAAGTCTTCAGTGTTTCGTCCACGGAGACACCAAGCCTATGGTAGTAGAATGACACGTGTCCATATATTGTAGTTAAACATATATCTTGATGCACTGGATTATGTCTACCTTTTGCATTGTAGTTGTGGGCCTGGCCATGATAATGATTGGGCTAATGAGCTGACGTAAGCCCATTTGATTTAGCACCCCGGGCTTAATAATTACCAGGTTGGGGAATATGATTTTATTTTTCATTTTTAAAAAATAAAAAATAAAAAATTTATTTTACAAGCAATCCAATCAATTTCAACTGAATTAAATTAATAATTTAAGTCAATTTAAATTAATTTAAAAAACTATTAATTCAATTTTAAAAAATAAAATTAATAAATTTTAATTTAATTTAGATTTTGTTCAGTTATTTTAAAATTTATATTTATATATTTATTTTTATTATTTTAATTAATTAATAAATGATATTTTTAAAAAATTAATTAATATAAAATTTTAAAAATAATTTTTATTTTTGAGAGTAAAATTAATAAAATTAGTAAAATTAATTGCCCAGCTGGCAATTAAGTTAACAGAGCAAGTCGCAACCGTCTATTTTACAATTCCACACCAGCTAAAGAAAACGACAAAAAAATTCCTCTCGACGTATACCAGTCGCAATAGTTGCGCGACATTCTTCACTCCGCCGGAACTTGTGGGCTCAGCTCGCGTGGGCTGCCATAAAAGAACCTGAAGAAACTAATAGAACTTTAACGCAATCCCAGAGGGAAGAAGAGAAGCAAACCAAAATACTTCTCTTCTTCTTCTTTTTCTTCAACCTCCCCAGAATAGTTATACAGATAAACGAATAAAGGAGCTTAAAGATTTAGGCATGGAGAAACAAGAGGAAACCACCAGTCCCAATCCGAAGAAAACGATCCCGCCGTACATGAAGGCGGTGTCGGGGTCGCTGGGAGGGATCGTGGAGGCATGTTGTTTACAGCCAATCGACGTCATCAAGACGAGGTTACAGCTGGACAGAACTGGAAATTACAGAGGAATTATCCATTGCGGCGCCACCGTAACGCGTATGGAAGGCTTGCGGGCTTTGTGGAAGGGATTGACGCCGTTCGCTACACACTTGACTTTAAAGTACACGCTTCGAATGGGATCGAATGCAGTGTTTCAATCCTCGTTTAAGGATTCTAAAACCGGGAAGATTAGCAATCAAGGTCGGCTTATGGCCGGATTCGGTGCTGGTGTTCTTGAAGCTCTTGCTATTGTCACTCCTTTTGAGGTTTGTGTTGTATTTCTTTTGTTTGATTAATGGAAATTGAATTCTTTAATTTTTGGATCTTGGCCGAGTTTGTTTGATTTGGGTGATTAGGGTTGTGTTATGTTTCTCTGCATTTCCTGAATACAATTTCTGTAGCCTGGTTGAAAATGGAATATGATGCTTTTTTATAGTAATACATTTCCCATTTTGTTGCCTAGTCTGTATTGCCATATGAATTTTAAGGTGTAGTGTTAGCTTTCCATCGTTTTATTTTCTAGGAAAACTTATTTTCTTTGATGTATGAATTTCTCTAGCTTTTATTATTTGGTTGAGAATGCAGGGAAACCATGGTAATTGTCTTTGTTTCCGAATGAAAAAGCTTTACACTGCTGATGCTGGAACTAAATGTGAGATGCCTGTATGCGGTCTGTCGAGCATCAATTTAATCGAAGTATGAACTGCTTCATAATGCAGTTCAAATAATTATATCCAATATGCTTGGCTGTGTGGTGAATTCTGGGTTGTGATAGTTTCCTGAACTTTTCCTGAACTTGTAAGTGGTGCATGGAGTAAGATATGTGTCAGTGACAGTTTTATGCCGGAAATGGTCTTTTTGTTGTCAAAAGTACTTAAAACAAATCAAAGAATGTTTCTCTAGTCCTCAGCTGTTGTGGAGAATTTTATTGTTTGGACTGTAGGATGTGCTTAACTTTCTTAGGTGGATATAGATGTCAAGATCATATGTTTATTTAATTTCATTGTCCTTAGAGTGCAACATTTGGCTACACATTCCTTTCAGCAACCTTGTTGATTGTCAATCTGCCCGAAAATTTTGTCTGCAATTGCCCACTCATAATAATAACTGGCTTTTGCTTGCTAGCTTACATGATGAATTTTGTCTTAAACTGCACATTTAGTTAATTGATGAGATTCTTCCCCTCCTTGTGTTCCATCTTTCTCGTTCTTAGATGATGTGATACTGCCATTTATACGAGTATGATGATTTGTTGCAACTGTAATTGAATAATACTGCTTCAGATTAGAAAATGGAATTATAACTCTTGTAACAATAAACAAAAACTAGTAATGATTGGAAAACAATTCTAGCGTAAGATTTGCCTAGGTCTATCAGCTGGGCAACTGTAAAAATTGCAGAAGAAGCCAGGGAAAGAAAAAAAAAAAAACTCCCTTGCTTCATTCTAAATCAGATTCCTAAAACATGACATGTCGTATGTTCATAGCTTATGCTAACTAAAGTGTTGAATGAGACTCCAAACAGCATCTTTGCTTGTAATGACGCAAGATGTAGAAGACATCCCAGCATGTCAGCATTGACAATCACACTGATGCGTTTTCTGGATTTTGGTGTCTGTATAAATTTCAAACAGTTGTATCATTTATCTGCTTTTGTGTTTGACTTGCAAAATTATCTACTCTAGCTGCATATGTTTGTTATCAAAATTGCAATTGCTTTTTAAGTACCACTTCTGGATTGGAGCAGGTGGTGAAAATAAGATTGCAACAGCAGAGAGGGTTGAGTCCTGAGCTTCTAAAATATAAGGGTCCCGTACACTGTGCTCGCATGATCATCCGTGAAGAAGGCCCCCTTGGACTCTGGGCAGGTGCTGCCCCAACTGTTATGCGCAATGGGACAAACCAGGCGGCCATGTTTACCGCCAAAAATGCTTTTGATGTACTCTTGTGGAAGAAACATGAAGGTGATGGGAAAGTCCTCCAACCATGGCAGTCCATGATATCGGGATTCCTTGCAGGAACAGCAGGTCCTGTATGTACTGGTCCCTTCGATGTTGTCAAGACAAGGCTAATGGCACAGAGTAGAAGTGGCGGTGAGTTGAAGTACAAAGGCATGATCCACGCAATCAGAACAATATATGCTGAGGAGGGGCTTCTTGCTTTATGGAAAGGACTGCTGCCCCGCCTCATGAGGATCCCACCAGGTCAGGCCATCATGTGGGCCGTGGCTGACCAAGTGACTGGCTTTTATGAGAGGAGGCATCTTCACAATGCACCCTTGTAGGTATTGTTTCGGTGCTTTGCTTATTACAGTTTGTAGTTCCATTGAAGCTCCTAGCCATAAATTGCTTCGGTATTTTTTTCGTTTACTGAGTTCTCGAGGCTTCTCTACTTGGAACACAAGTTTTGCAGACCCTAGCAACAATTCAATGGGCCTTGCAAAGAGAGAAATGTGGGTAATTGCAAGATTTTCTCAACCTTTCTTCTTCTATGCCGATTTCAGAATAGATGTTATTTCAGGAGGAATTTCAATGTTATGCACCAGTGCGTGTGGATTTGGGAATAGAAACCTCCAGCTGCTTCTATTGAAATAATAATTGAAATTGTTTTCCTTTAAACTTTCCATACGGGCATATGGTAGTTAATAAGACAACCTCAATTCACAGAACTTTTTATAAATAATTTTCGTCCAGCCCTTTCTGTTGACCCTTGCCGGCAATGCAATTTCTGTTCTATTGTATTATAACATACCATTAATTCCATAAAAATTTGCTTGAAAGCATGACTATTTTTAAACCGAACCCGCCATATTTTTGGTGTTTGTCAACTCTAATTAAACTAAGTCGAAAGTCTTGTCACTTTCTACTTTGCTCAACTCCAAGTGTAAGTTACAGGATTTGATTCGCATGACCTACCACCTCCTACTATAGTGAAGACTCAGCCGATTTCAATCATCGGTACAATGTTAATATATAATTTCACGCAGAACTACGGCCCTCCGGAGCTCTATCAACAGAGAGAAAAAAATACAACAGAACAATACCCAAATGCTATGATATAATGAATTACGGACCAAAAATCTCTATCCCCAGTTAGCACCATCGACGACAAATCAAAGACAATTTTGGAGCATCTAATATCTGGAGAGCTCTCCCTCCCAGAAGGATTAGTTATGGCACCTATACGGCAAAACAACACAAACCAAAACCTACGATAAAAACTGCAAACAAGAAATTGCCTCTTTTTCACATATAATATATCAAAACTGATTCCTGTAGTGAAATAACTTTAAAATGAATTTAAAAGAGATACCTTAAAAACCTCTGAGCAAAAATTTATCACTTCCCCTCCTAGCAAAAGTAGAAGTCAAACCAATAAACTAAACCGCATTTTTCTTACTTCTGAAGCTCTCCTTCAGCAACGCAAATTTTTTCTTGCATTGGTTTACCGTCCTTCCAGGAACTGCAGCTGCAACGCGCTCCCAGCGCTGACTGGTTTCCTTTGGGAAGCTTTTTAGAGCCTGAATCAGTGCTCTTTCTTGTACAGCAGACCACACATCTTGTTCTGAACTAGGAGAAACCCCGTTTGCAGCAGCTACATCAGTAGGATTCTGATTAACTGAATTTGAAGACTCTTCTGAGATATCTGTCTTTGAACCATTTTTTTGAGGCACTAGAGGTGTTGGCATCCGTTCTACTTCCTCTCTCGTTGTAAGGGGAGACGCAATTGACACCGCAGGTTTCCTCTTCTCAAGAAAAGCGTCAAAAGCTTTGGCACCATCAGGCTTCTGCAGGAGGACTGTTTTCGTTGCCTTAAGAATTTCTTCCACAGATCTTCCCGTACCAATGTACTCCGAAATAACCTCCCACCTTCGCGACGTTCCTTTGGGATATTTCTGCATTCCTTTTCTCAAGAGCTCAATCTCTTCCTTTTCCCAAGGTTTCTCCTTTTTCTCGAAGCTTTTTAACAGTGAACTTCCATTAGCCTCCACGTAACCATTCTGCTGTGAATTCTTCTTTTTGTCTTGTTTCCCGCACTCAGATTCATCTGCACGTCCAAGCGAATTTCTGATAGCTTTTGCTTGTTCTAACTCTGCACTTCTTTCCATCTTATCACACAAACTTCTCAGCTGCTCAATATCAAGTGACATACAAAGGCTTTCCACATCCTCCCCAGAGATATCAAGCAAATGCTGGGATGCAACTGACGCTGAAAGCATTCGAAGACGAGTCCGCTCTTTGCGCAAGAGCTTTTTCTCTTTTTCCTTCACTTTCTTCTGCTGTGATGCAACTTCAGCAGCTCGTTTCTCCTCCTCTTCTTTCAGGCGTTTCTCTTCCTCAGCAGCCCTGGCAGCTTCTTCCTCCTGCAACTTCTTCGCCAAATACTTAGCCTCCTTCTTCTTCTGCTTCTCTGCTTTCTCTGCTTCTTTTCTCTTCAGTATTCTTGGATCTCTTTTATAGGCATTGTCAACAAGAGTTCGTACACGTGCATATTCTTCCTTTCTAGCCTTTTCTGATAGTTTTGCATTCTGTCTCTCCATCCATCTCTTATGATCTCGGGACTCAGCTTGCTCAAGATCAAATTCATCTGCATGTGGAAACTCCCTCCAGCTTTTAAAGCTGTACCAAAAATTGTAAAATCCATCAACTTCCTTTAAAGGAGTATTCTCATCACCTAATGATGGCACCGGTTGGGTAACAGACCACCTGCCGTTTCTCATAAAAGCTGGACCAAACACCTTGAAAAAGTCTTGTGGAGCACAGTCAGCGGGGATTTCATCATCAAACTTGTCTGTGGAGTCATAAATTCTTCTCTTCACAGGGTCAATTAAAACCTCATATGCTTCTTGGACAGCCTTAAAGTGGCTTTCTATTTCATCCTTCTTTGCTTGTTTTGCAGCTTCAGTTTCCTCAGCAAGAAGAAGAGCAGCCTGCTTGTCAGGATGATGTTTCAAGGCAGTCTCACGGTATGATTTTCTTATCTGATCTTCAGTGGCAAGATATCTTAAATGGCCCAATCCCAGCAAGGCATAGTGATCTTGTTGATTGCTTCCTGCACCAGACTTTTTTTTCCCTTTGTTGCTATATGACTCATATGATGGCATATACACTTGGTCCTTATCCTTGGACACTTTCTGCTCATCAACATCAGCATTTTCCTCACATCCAAGGAGTTTAAGAGCAGCAGCATGAAAAGAACGACCAGCAGGTTCATATTTTGAAGCCTTTACAGGAAGGCAATTTGAAGAAACATAAATTGGCTGACCATCTACTATCTCTGGTGAATAGGAAATTAGACGATATCTTGCATGGACTACCATAATGCTTAAAAACCACAAAAACTATAAATTACAGAGTCATTTAAATGCCACTTCAGCACCCTTCTGTATGGATGAACCCAATGGATCACCAATCTGCAACTGAAGCCAGACTTTAATCGACAAGCCACATCAACTTTAAATAGTGATAATAGGAGTGCAAGGCTAAATTATCATACTAATCACAAAATTCATGCAAATCACAAAAATTCCAGTTTTAAACTCAAAAGGAAACTTCATGACAAACAAAACTGTAGAAGACCAGATTAATCAATAAGAGAATCAATTTTACCAAACAGACTGCTCCAAATTAAATAATTAATTTTTTAATTTTATTTAGTTCCTGGTTCATGAACCAAACAACCCAATTCTAGTAAAGTCGAATCGTGCATAATGATATAATCATGGAAAATTCACACTCAAAAGCCGTGGCATTAATTTAAAATAGCTACTCCTAACAATCCTGGATTTCAAACAAATATAGATAATTAAATCACAAATTAATTAATGATTGCAATAAACTAAGATCGTACAAATCAAATAACACAAACAAACGGAAATAGAGAGAGACTTACTGGTATGGAAGTTTTTGCAAAGCAACAAAGCAAAATTAAAGCTGAGAGGGTGTTAAGGGTTCTCTTCCCCTGCTCCGTGCAACCCCTGAAATAGCAAGTAAATCGTTAATCAAATCGACGTGCGAAGGCTTGTGCCGAGGGATGAGTACAGTAGAGAAAAAATCAGACATCAAAATTAAGAAATATATATAGAAAAATACAGATTATCGAAGAAATGAAAAGAGAAGAGAACCTTTCTTTTTCTTAGGACAGAATAGCGGAAAGCCAGAGGCGAAGAGACGAAAGGGAGAGAAGAGTCACAGGGAGAGGTGAAGCTAAAGAATCGACTAGGGTTTGGGTATATATAGGAATGAATTTTGATGTCAAGATTCGAATGCTATTCGCAAAAGTACTTATATGCCTTTAAACGCTACGCCAAACAAGGTCTTATCTTTGCTTGATGCACTCTCTTATTTTATTTTACCCACAGCGAACCGAGTAGAAATCGAAAGAGGTAACTGACATTCAGATCCCTCATTATTTACAATTATTAATTGAGAACATCAATTGTCCTGTATCTTCCGCTTCTTTTATTTAAGGGCGTGATTTCTTAAAATATATCAAATAACTCCTCAAACTATACCCCTTCATACTCGAATGCATTGTAAGGGTAAATTGGTCATTGATAGGAGACCATATGATACAAATGTAAAAAAATATGTCCTTAAGAGAAAATATAGAGAAGTTAGGGAGCCAGATGTTATTATTCCAAAAGAAAAAAATAACAACGAAGCAAAATAAAAAGAAAAAGAAAATACAAAACCCTAGCCAGAGTATGTACAAAATTCCTATATAAGCAAACGCTGCCGTAGCTCCCCTAGCGAGCTCTATCTTCCGAGCCACCTCTTAGTCTTTGCTGTCTTATTCTTTATCTCTGCAAAACCCTAGCTCCACCGCCGTCAGTTGATCCCAGTAGGTTGCCTTCTTTGTTTGTCAAATTGTTTAATCTCAATTGCATATAAACCTCTAACAGAAATGGATTTGCGTTTTCTTTTTATTTATTGTACGGAGTTTGGGTAGATTCCGAAAGCTCCACAACGATGTCGGACGACGAAAGGGAGGAGAAGGAGTTGGATCTTACTTCTCCGGAGGTTGTCACTAAATATAAAAGCGCTGCTGAGATCGTCAATAGTTAATACTCTCACACTGTGAATTTAGTCATTTTCTTTTTTTTATAATGTGATATGTTTCAATAAGATTGTTTCTTTTGCTGCTTGGTTTGATATGAAGTGAAAAATTTGCAGAGGCGTTGCAATTAGTGTTATCAGCATGCAAACCAGGAGTCAAGATTGTTGACGTTTGCGAGAAGGGAGATTCATATATCAGAGAGTAAGCTCTCCCTATGTTTTTTCTTTTTCCATTTTCTTGGAAAGCTCAGTTTTAACTATGTAACGTGTTATTCATTCATTTGTCTATCTTTTTTTTTTTGCGTAAAAGGCAAAGTGGCAACATGTACAAGAATGTTAAGAAGAAGATTGAAAGGGGTGTAGCATTCCCAACTTGCGTTTCTGTAAACAACACTGTTTGTCATTTTTCTCCGCTTGCAAGCGACGAGACAGTGTTGCAAGAAGGTGATATAGTCAAGATGTAAGAATTTTCAAACTTCTTTATGTAGACGGCAGTGCTTTTGCTCTGGGAGAAATTTATATTTGGAGATAGAAATAATTGTGAGTTTTTTTTCTGGATGCAGTGATATGGGGTGTCACATAGACGGGTTTATTGCTGTAGTTGCACATACCCATGTTCTACAGGAAGGGCCTGTTACGGGCAGGGCAGCTGATGTCATTGCAGCTGCAAATACTGCTGCTGAGGTTGCCCTGAGGCTTATAAGGCCAGGAAAGAAGGTAAATTGTTTGTAGTGATATATTTTTTTCTTTTATGTTTTCAAAGTGTTTTAGTTGGGGAGGCTTAAATGTTAGAATCATTAGCAGCTTCTCATGTAGTCTTGTTCCCATAAAGTTTATAATGGTTTAGCCTGGGGATTCATTTGCCTATTGCGAAAGATCAAACTATTTTGATTATAGCACTTTGGTTATGTGTTTTCATCTGTATGTTAGCTGTAGCATAAAAATGACTTGTTTTGGCACTTTAGCCCTACTTTTTTTTCTCTTTGTTGGTATCAATGATTCAAAAAGAGTTTCGTGCTTTGCATCTTGCTTTTTCTTTTCCTAAATGTTCCGCTTTTATTAAAGTGTGTGATTTCTTATTCAATTTTGTTTTGACAACCTTGTGTTACATGTAATGCTCTGGCCTGTAACTTATGGTGCATTTTCATTTTCATTGCATTCCCTAAATGAGGAATCTTTGTGATTAGCTATGGGCCAAAATCCAAATGAAGCTTTTGTCATGGTCACCGCAATTGGTGAATGTTGTCATTCACAACTCAGTGAAGACAGAGTCAAGATTTTCATGCTTATGAAATTGATAGTTTTAAGTAGATGTCCGTTACAATTTGAAAAGTGGGCAACTTTGCCGAGGTGATTAATTATGTGTTGATTTCCTCTTTTCCCTGTTGCCGATATTATGCATGGCTTCAATGGGGCTGCTTTTGGTTGATACATCCTCTTCAGTTGATACCTCTTGCCTTGTGAGCCAACATCATTTCCACTTCATAAGTTTTAGTCTTTTCTGTAATTTGCTTACCTCAAGCTAGTTTGGAATTTTTCTCTGTTTCAAATTTCTTGTAAAGCTCATAGTTACGGGTTTGCAGATACATTCTTTCTCCCCGTTATGTCTGTGGGGCTAGTAAACTGTGTTTTCAAATTGTCTGTGTTTGCCATGATCTCTACATGATGATGACTGCAAAGGTGATGGATGAAAGCTCCGATGAAGCCTTTTAGTCATAGTTAGTATCATTTGTGCTTCTTTTGTTCTGCAAACTCTATTTCTCCTCATTTCTACTTTTTTAATTTCTTTAATATCTCATATTTCTAGAAAGAAAGTTGTTTTTTCACAGGCATTTGCTGAATTATTTTCATTAACATGTTGCAGACATCCAGTATCCCTAAATGATGAAATCATATTTGAAGCTATGGGCTAACGCCCAAATGAGGCTTTTGTCATAGTTACTCTGATAGGGCAGCATCATGTGATTAGTGATTTTAGTCTGTGAGATACGCAACTATGTCAGGGATATCAATTCCTTGGTTTACTACTTTGCCTGTTGCCTATACTGAAATTGGCTGCATATTTGGTTGCATGGAAACTGATGCATATGTTCTTGGTGTTGTTATCTAGCCAAAAAAAGTTATGGACTTGGACATGCAAGTGCAATGTTTTGCAGTGTACTGCTTATGCACATTGTTCTGCATGTGCGAATCTTATGCTCGATCATCGTTATTCTTTCAAAGTGTACTTGTATCCAAGTATTTTTTTTCTCTTCTTTCTATCGTTTGTTTAGTATCTATTCTTCTGTGGCAGAACCAAGATGTAACAGAAGCGATTCAGAAGGTAGCTGCTGCATATGATTGCAAGATTGTTGAAGGTGTCCTTAGCCACCAGCTGAAGCAGTTTGTTATTGATGGGAACAAGGTTGTGTTGAGTGTATCCAATCCAGAGACAAGAGTTGATGATGCAGAATTTGAGGAGAATGAAGTTTATGCTGTGGATATAGTTACAAGCACAGGTGACGGCAAGGTAATCATGGTTTCAGTATGAGTCACACCATCTTTGTGCATGGTATATTATTTGTGTCCTCAAGTTTCTGTATATTGTATTTGCAGCCTAAGCTGTTGGATGAGAAGCAGACGACTATTTACAAGAGAGCGGTGGACAAAAACTATCACTTAAAAATGAAAGCTTCTAGATTTATCTTTAGTGAAATTAACCAGAAATTTCCAATCATGCCTTTCAGTGCAAGGTTGGTTGTGTTTTTACACCTATTCTTGGGAAGTGTTGTGTTTTGAACTTTTCTTATGCTTCTTCTTATTCTTTAATGTAGGGCTTTGGAAGAAAAAAGGGCTCGGCTAGGGTTAGTGGAATGTGTGAATCATGAGCTCCTGCAGCCATATCCTGTTCTTCACGAGAAGCCTGGTATGAATTTGCTTGCAGAAGTGTCTTATTACTTATATTGGCAGAGCCTTGGTTGGATATATTCCATGATTTTAGTTGATTAGTACTAACCGTGGACTATGATTTTATAGGTGATTGTGTTGCTCATATCAAATTCACGGTTTTACTGATGCCAAATGGGTCGGATCGGATCACAACTCATGCCCTGCAGGAGCTGCAACCCACCAAGACAATAGATGATCCTGAAATTAAGGCCTGGTTAGCCTTAGGCACTAAGACTAAGAAGAAAGGTGGTGGAAAGAAGAAGAAAGGTATCTAGAAATTACGTGCCCTAAATACATTTTGATTTTCTGAATCGACTTAGGGTATGGTGACACTCAATTGTGAGTCTGTTTTGTGTAATTGCAGGTAAGAAGGGTGACAAGGCTGAAGAAGAGTCAACAGAAGCTGAGCCAATGGATGCAACAAATGGGGCTGCAACTCAAGAATGAGATTCCATTCACTCCTTTCCCCTCCACCCATCCCCCAATTTTGATGCTTTTTTCTCTTGTATCTGCTTGCTTTAGTTTATCAATATAGTGTTTAGACAATGATTCTAATAGGCTTCTCTATCATATGCATCCTTTTTTACTGTATCTTTTTTCTTTTTAAGTGTTTTGATTGACAATTCAAAAGAAAAAAAAATTAATATCAATAAACCTACTAAATGTGTTGAAATTAGACAACTTTATTATGTTGTAATTCTCATTTCTATCTGTCAAATTAGTGTTAAGTTCTCTCGTGGGAGCATTCTCACTACTCTCACGCGCGTGGACAAAACAGCCACCGTAGCGAAGGATTGCAAGTTCAAGTGTCGTTTGGGTGCCAAGTGCAAGTTTCTCGACTCTTTTCTCGACGACAAACTAAAAAGTGTTGAAGCTGGCTCATCGGAGCTGGGTGCAGATCCATCGAGGATCGTTTCAAGGTTTCTTTGTGGGCGCGTTTAGTCAAATTTCAGTCAAAACAGAAAATTAATTTGTAAACTGTTAACCAAAAAGCTTGAAAAGGGCAACTGAAGATTCAGTCTTAACACATAAAGAAAATAAAATAAAATGCTGGCACCTGTATTGTTGGTAGTTATTTTGGCATACACTTCACAGGGTAATTAAAGTACTCTATTAAAATATTTACAAATGAGAACAACTGGGAATACTGATGCCTTTTCGTAGTAGTCGTTGATTAAAATCACAATACTAAATGTCATAAATATCATATGTCCTTGGAACTTTTTCAGGACATATATTTCTTCTCTTTTTTTATCAGAGAGAGTAAGCTGTTAGCCCAGAATAATGTAACAGAGTCGCCAATGGCAAGCACGTAGTTGTGTCTCCGCGGCAGCTCAAAATTGGGATCTAAAAGCCTTAGAAAGACCCTTCCAAGCGGAGCTTTCATACTCTTTTTCCCTTTTTCATTCTTTCAATTTGTATTACTCTGTTCATGTTGATTTCATTGAACTCGCCAGCCAAGAGCTCGGATTTGTTTTTGTGCCTCAAAAGTACTTGATTTCATAAATGCAAAATTTAAAAATAATAGGACTGTACTAATTTGACGTAGAAAATGATTATTATACGCCCATTCTGGTCCTGCTTGACTAGTACTCCAATGAGTAGTGGTTGACGCTTGTATTTCTAAGCAGGTCTCGGCGTTTGAAGAATTGGGAAAACAGAAACAACTTATGGAGTGAGTAAACAAAATGATGTATACATTTCTTTGTTTCCCCTTCTATAAAAGTTTTCATTTCATTTTCATGAGTATTGACAAACCTATAAACTTGATGCTGTGATCCTTGTTTGCCTTGGAAATGCAGACAAGAAAGGACCAGCAAGCTTATATTTACAGGGTTTTCTGCGCCAGAAGGGCAATATACAAATGAAATTTCAATAGGAATGAACTCACAGCCAGCCCAATCAGCTATGAAAGAAACAGAGAGAAAATTTGAAACCACCATTCAAATCACAAAAGCTTCAAAATCACCTGCAAAATATACAAATATAACGTACTGTAAGATGTGGAATCCAATAATGATTATCAATGTGTGGGTGCTTGCATTCTTGTGTCCGTGCGTGTGTGCACCTGAGAGAGAGAGAGAGAAAAACAGATTCTTAATTGCTCCAGATCAGAAATGTTGAACAAAAGAAACACAAAAGATAACTCAGTTTCAAATGACATGTTTTTAACTATAAATACACCCTATCAAATTCTAGAAGAAAAATGTTGTTGGGATATTATATGAAGACTAATAAAAGAGAATAGGAAAAACTTACAGTTGCTGCGCTGACATATGGGAATAATAGAAAATCTAAAATGGCTTGGACATGAGACACCAACTGATAAAAATGAACATTTGTCACCAAGGCTATGGCATCTTCAATGCCTGTTTTAATTGCATAAATGCTGAAGAAGGCATTCTACTGATGGCTGAATTAAAGGATTCACCATGAAGGGTGGCACATGTTTGAAGATTGTCTCTCACTGAGTTTTCTAATGACAATTGGTTAACTGGGTCTGAAAACTTGATCTGGAGATTGAATAAACAAATACAGCAGAAAAGAGTCACTGAATTCTATTTAGTCAATCACTGGTTTTTGACATCTTAAGGTAGGTATAGTCTAAGAATGTTTACCTGTCTCCTTCTTAACTCTTTACTGGGAAGAGTACCCTCACCGTGAGACCTGCTGGAGCTCGTATTGTCACCACTGCCATTCATCATAAACATTGACTAAGATAAACATCAATTAATAAGAAAAACACGGCAACTAGAATCACAGGGTATCTAACCTGGACTCTTCCTCAGCCAAATCATCATTTCCAGCCAAAATTACACTTGTACATACGCTGCATTGATAAATGGGAAAAAGATCATCATTAATAGTATGAAGGTTGGTACAACACTACGATTGTAAATGACACAACAAAAATTCAAGGTTGAACTAACACCTTAGGATCTGATCAAGTTTGTTGAGAACTTGAGGTAGTCTCATAGTTAAAATTATAGACAGGGATAAGCCAATTATCTTTTTCTGGACAGAAGATACATTGTCGACCTGTATACATATATCAATAACAATAATTCAGTTAAAACCAACAACATGACTTTAGCTCACTTTTAATGCAATCAGAGAGCAAAACAATGTCTGTTTACTAGCAAGTTCCAGTTCTATAAATAACATCATTTTAAAGACCAAATGTTATTAGGTGAACCCCAGTTTTTTGCCTGTATAATATAAGATCATACAGTTTAACAAACATGCAAAAAGCACTAAAAGTAATAGGGTAGTAAATAGGTAAACAACAAGAAATGATTTCTGAACAACAGAGTCCACAGGTAGAAATATATATACACTCAAAATAAAAATTTTGAATCCAACCCAGCAGGTGTGAAACACAATGCAGCTTTTGATATTTCAGCAAATATGTAGACAAGTTAAAATAATTTAAATCATAACACATAAGAGGAACTTCAGTAATCTCCAAATTAAGATGCATGCTCTACTGACCTTGTCAAGCCATATGTCAACTAGACAAAGAAGTATATTTTCTTCAACTGGAATTCCCGCCTGCTGGAGTAATAACGAAAGTGATGGTTCAGATGTTAATTGTGCAAGGTAATTGGTGTTCATCACCAAAATTCTCGCAAGAATAGCAGCTGAAGATGCTTTAACGGCTGTCTTAGAGGGATCATGATCATCTCCTCCACTCAAACAGATGACAATCAGTTTCTAGCAACATTGAAACAGACAGATGCTTGTTAACAAGCTTCCAAAAGGCATAACATAAACTAAATGCATCAAATATTTGCACATAGGTTACTGATTGGTTCAACTGGTAAACTTCTTGGGGAGGCACAAGAGGTCTTGATTCAAAACCCACTTACATATGGGTTTGGGTAGATTTTGATTTTATTTAAACAAAAAAAAAAAAACAATCACAGAATCAGAGGCAAAGAATACCACTTACTTGTAAAGTACTGCTAATCAATGGGGGCACTTCAATAGGAAAACACTGCAAAACAGCATATCCAAGATGTTATGAGATTTACTGGATTCATTTAAAGGTAAAGGAAATCAACAATTATCATAAATACATTCTAAAGGCACGGAAATCAAATGACTTGATTTATTTTCCCTTAGCAACTGAAGGCAGAAATTGAGGATATGGAGCTATCATCAAATGCCATATCAATATCTAAGCTTTGAAAGGATATGATAAGGTATGAACAAATTTAAGGTTTGAAAAAGGTAGATACTGAAGACATCAGTGGATGGTAAAAAGCAACATCGAAATTAAACTCTTACAATTAAAAAAACAGTACCAGCTTCAACAAAATTCCAATATCTGAAGTAACATATTTTTCAGCCTGTTCTGTGAAAATTTATATGTTTCAAGTTTAAAGTACCTGTATTAGAATATCGATGACTGGAAGAATTGTGATCAGCCCTCTGTCATTAACATTTCCGACAACCAGATCGAGAAGTTTAGCAACGCTGGAGGCATGCATACTTACAAATTCAGTTCCACCCAGAATAATGTAATTCTCAATAATATTGACAGCAACCTGCAATTATTTTTTCAATCAAAACAATATGAACTCTCGATCAAATTCATTCACTAAGAACAAATTAAATATATATGTATATGTATATGTACACACAGGCGTGCGCATGCACACACACACCGCAGTCCAATAAAATACTGGTCATTCAGACTTATACACACACACACACACACACCACAGTCCAATAAAATACCAGCCATTCAGACTTCACCTCCCAAATGTATTAAAGTGAAAAGCAGTTACAATAGCAGAACCCTTTCTGACTTTTTTGTTCCAATCATCAAGTTTTAGTAATAAAACTTCAATTTAATCATAATCGATTCTAGTCCAGCATTTGATCAGTTCCTCAAAAAGGGGAACACACAAATGGTATGTGTTCTCTAATTAAGTCTAACCTGCAAGTGATCAAAACTTCTTTCCATGACTTCCACTAGACACGGAAAGTATGCTAATAGTTGAGGCACCATTGCAGGAGCATGAGAAACTGTGGCTTCCCACAACTGCACATTATATCAATTGCAATTAGCACCATACATTGAAGTATAAAGGCAGCTGACTAAATAATGGAAATAAAACAGGTAAGCTAACCAGCATGCTGTCCTCGAGAAGATTTAGTTCATCTGGACTATTTCTATCAATTCCCCTTTGCAAAATGGGAAGCAGCATGTTGTAGCAATTGGGTGATTGATAGCCAAGAGCAACCACAAAGTTCCGCAGGGCAATAAGAACCTGAATCTGCAGAAGGCTTTCACCAGAAGACTCCTCCCAAACCTTTCCAAAATTAGAGAAAATATAAAAAAGGTAAAGGAAAGAGAAGGGGAGAGGGGGATGGATACTTTGAATTAGTGTGGCACAGGACCAATTTTAAACATACCCACTACCACCAGAAGATTTAAGTGTTAATATTAGTCACTGACAATTAATGATTTCTGCAGTGTACTTCCTACTGGTCAAGATGATAGAGATGCTTTAATTTCCTCAATGTGCTCATGTTGCATGAATAGATATTCTTCTTCTACCAAAGAAGAAAGTGGCCCAACACTTTTCCTGCTTTACCCCATGAAGTTATTATCTTCTATAATTTTCCATGTCTTAAATATTATATATGTTCATTACATGCCATCAACCATATTAAACATGACCACCAAGCTCAGGATTATACTTCTGCCATAAGAAGACCAAAGTAATACGGATCCCAAAATCTTATAATACAACAATCTAGTAAGCAAGAAATGCAAATAACTAATCTTAATTAAAACACAAAGCTTCAAAATTTAAATTGTGAAAGTGTCAGTCATGTGCCCAAAATAAAATCTTACAGTGGAAGGAATTCAAGCCAGACTCTGAATAGTCAATTGAAAGAAATCATTCTCTTTTGTGAGACCCAAGAGTATCATTTCACTATATACAAGCTTCCAATTAATTTGTAATGGTTGTGTATCAGTTTAAGATATTGACATTATGGCTATACACATTTGCAGTCAACTAGATAATGCATGATATGATTTCATATGATGACCTGTACTACCTATGAAAATAATTTTGATTTTTCTCAAAAATATATCAGGACAGAAGAAAATTCAGAGTGGAGGCGCATTCTAATAAAGGCAATCAGTAAAATACTCCATCCAAACTCAAGTTTTTGGACCACTGCTGTAAAAATGATTGGAGCACCTTCAACACTTCCAAGCTTTAAACATTTTATTCACTTGTACTCAAGGCGGAGTTGTTATTTATTCAAGTTTAATTGAAAACACAGTGCAATCTGCAATTTTATATTGGCATCTTCTGATGGTGGGTTAGGATTCATACACTCTAATAGTCCATGAGATTTCATGTGTTCCAAAACTTGTGTCATTAGCTTATGGTTAAGCATCATTGCACAAATTCTTTGTATTCTTAAGCATCGTTAATTATCACGGTAACCAAGCATTAGTTATCAAGGTTCTCAGCGCCTTAAAAAAAGAGAAAGATAAAACTCCTATTATGATACCTTCTGAAAAAATTGCACCAACTTGTTTGCATATGGAAGGACTTCACTGACATGTCCGATAAGAACAGAGATCAAATTTAAAACCTGAACCTGAAATAAACAAAAGAAAAACAGGATTTCAGTTAGAATGACAGAAAGTGAACTGTCAGAAAGTGCGTGTATATGTATGTGCATTCTTGCATGTATGACATGGATTAGATTCAAATTTAAGTTAAATGTCAAAAGCAAGATTTGCTTTTATAAAATCCTTATCTCTTGTTTGTTAATGCACAGATTTCAAGGATTTTAGAACACTTCGAGATAAAAATTTCAAGAAACATACATGATGTAAGAAATCAATTCTCTACAACCTAATAAAATATCCAATTTGTATTTTCCTACACAATTTAAACTTTTCACATACCTTTGAGTCGAACTCTTGGACTTCCTCAACCAACTTAAAACATGAGTCCCAACAAGTAGGAAGCAGATCAGTAAAATCCTGTTCTGAGAAGTTAGCATCTTCAACATGCAAGCACAAAGACCGACAGGCTGCTAGCTAAAATAACAATTGCAAATATAAATTAATTGAGCAAAATGCAATCAACATCCATGAGTAAGAAACATATCTAAAACAACCCAGTTAGGGGGGAAGAGCTGATGCACGGAAGAAAAGTGAACTAATGAACCGTACCCTCACAGGTAGGTCTTTCTCCATTAGCAATTTGATTAAAGCACAATACACCGCTCTTTTTGTATCATCTTTGATCTGTCAAAATGCAAACATTAGGAATACATAACTTCTTTTCCTATAAGTGTAAACTGAACAAAACTTGAAAAAACAGAAACCAAAGGCACATAATTTACAAATAACAATTATTGTAACATGTTGGCTCATTGAAATTCTGGCTTTATGTCCTTGTTCTCTGTTTCTTTAATTGTGGATATATGTGTAAAGTTTTTTTTTTCTCTTTTTCCTTTTTAGATGACATGGGCAATCAATTAGCATTCACACCCCATAGACTCCAAGAAATTAAAAATAAATATGAAAAACATAGACCTCATCAAGTTTCTGGTGGCAAAGAGAAAATAGTTTGGAGTAGCTATGGCTGGTGTTCAGAACCATACCACCATTACTGTGACTACTATATATGTATGCATATAAAAAAAATTAACCCTAACAATCATCAAAGGTTATGTCCTATGCAGCTAATATTGTTACCTCAGAAACCCACTGTCCCAATATTATTGCAACTTTTCGATGGATGATATGCATATTTGGATGATCATTGGAGAGTTCAAGGGACAAAGCACCATTAAACCTGTAATCAATAGTATACGTGCATTATTGAAAGTAACTAAAGGCAAAAGAGAGCGTGCTTGTGTGTGCATCCATATTTTTACTATCAAAAGCATTTGAAATCTGTGATAGCAGTACAAGGGTGCAGCAATGTGGGCATAGGAATGAACACATCAGAGATTAACCAGGGATAGCCAAGTTCCTAATAATTCTTGTGAACATTCCCAATTTTAATTACAAAAAGAAAGTGGCTTAGCTAGAACAGGGGATAAAACACACACCAATCTTTGAAGCTCAGGTAGTTTGAGAGCTCATAATAAACATATGCTGCAGCAGCATAAGCAGCATCTTTAAGAAGCAAGCCTGGCGTGATTTCGGTCACTGAAGTTGAGCAACCATTCATTGCCTCTTGAAGGATGGACACCACAACAGGAGCTAGCAGCTATAATAACAATTAGATTAATCTAAAATCAGCAGAAACTGTGGTTGGAAGACACCATTACACCAAATAACAAACAAAACTTGAAAGTGACCCACTTGGCTATGGTTTTCAAACAATACGATGTATAAAGCTTCAGCACAAGGCCTCAGTTTTTCTGTCCACTGAACCATATCCTGCTCATGGTAAAAAGACTCAGGGTTCTGGTACCACTCGTCTAAGTCACTAGCCGTTAGAATGAAATACCTGTTGAACCATCCATAAATAGCATAGTTTAAGTGATGCAATTTTTAATTGGAAGTACAACAGCAAAGGACAAATTATTAAAAGCGAAACAAAACTTTGGTCATACAATCCTGAAAGTTTTATGCTTAGAATACAAACCATAAAACAATTCGTTCAATTTAACAATAACTCCACACAATCATAAGGAACCTGATGGAGGGGAAGTAATTCCACCCAGCTGCTTCTCCTGCCTTTATCCATTTATTTTAAATCCACAAGTCTGAACAACAAGCTTACTCATATCAACCTAGTACCTTACTATCAATTGTTATCTGAAGCAGACCAGTAATGCTATTCTCATCATTGTTGAAATCATGGAAGATATTAGGGGATGGGAAGCAGGTTGAATAGTGTTCAACTCTAAAAAAAAAAAAAGAAAAGTCAGATGACTGCATTAATTGAGTTTTTAAGACATCTTGCAAGTAAAAATTTGAATGGGAACATTGTGGTAATCGGTGCCGCAACAGTTTGGTTAGTGATACACATAGTTATATTCAGAGAAGTCAAAGTTATTTTCTCAGGTCAAGCCTGGAAAGATAAGTCAAGAACATTTCTCATAAGCTAAAAAAAACAAATAACCAATTAACTTTGGAAAACGACAAAACCTATATTTGAGTAGTGTGATTATACATGTTTATACATGATTACTCTGATTTATTATAAACCACAGACTAATCCGTAAACCAAACAAAATTAAAGAGTGATAAACTGATTAATCATCCACTGTTGCAATGATTATAAAATGATAAAACAACATCAAATTAACAAAGCAATGCATTTTCACCTCAAAATTTTGTATAAGAAACACAATCTGATAGGTAACTAGCAGAAGTCTGAGTTTCATTACCTTCTTATCAATACATTACACAAAAGAACTATCCGGTCTTTAGGCAGAAGGGAACCCATGAGTCCACCAACAACATAGGAAATGTTTTTCCTCATCTGCTCTAGCGTAACCCCATTTTCATCCATCACCCGCCCAGTAAGAATTGGCTTGTATTCTTTACATTCCACTACAGATTTCACCAGTACCATACACTGAATCAAGAATTGCTCAAATGAAAATAGCTCTGGCTCAGGGTCTGTTATCTTATTTAAACAGAAATCCATGACAGGCGGAAGGACACATTTATCACCAAATGTATACGGATGCCTGCCTTGAATTGCAACCAAAACTTTCATCAATTTGGTACAAGTTCTCTTTATGAAGTCCCAAAATTTAGGGTGTCCCTTCTGAAAAGATGAATCTGCAACAGAGGGTAACTCCTGTGAAAAGTTATTTACCACTAGATTTGTCACACATGTGCGCGTGCGCGCGCGCACACATGTATGTATGCATGCATGTATATATATGCAGATATATAAGTAATATATATAATTAAAATGACTTCAGCTTTATCTCCAAAAACCACTTCTATGAATAGCACGGAAGAGTGGAATGCTCACTGCATATTACCAGAGTATAGACTACAAGTTGCTTTTTCTTAACAATTTTAAAAGTCAAAATATGTCATGATTATGAAACAATCATCTAAAATTTTAGTTCTTTGACCAAGATCTGAGAAGGCATCTCATGCAAAACAAAGCATGAATACACACGTATACAGATGTACGTGTATGTGCGTCTCTAGCAACAATCAGAGAACAAGTGCGAAAACTCACAGTAGGGAAGAAATGATTGGATGGCATTCAAGAGCGCTGGAGAGACCTCCTTGACGGGACGTATTTCCTGAAAGATAAAATAAGCAAAGATGGAACATTTTTACACTGCCAAGTTAAGAATAGAAACAAAGCAAAAAAAAAAAAAAAGAGAACTAGATACTACCTGTATGCATTTTGCATCACTAGGAAAACCTGAGATTATCAATTGGCGTATTATCTTTAAACACAATAACCATCTCTCACATATTAGGTAAGGTTCATCATGATGCTGTTCCAAAGCATTTGAAGTATAGCTTGGAATAACCCTAGAGAAACCATGTAATATGGTCTGCACATCACTCTGCCACAGGTGCCAGCTATAATCAAAGAGATGGGATGATATCTGCCAAAGAGAATTCATAAATAAAAGGCTTTTATCTTTATAACTACAAGCTGCAAATTGAAGACATGTGACTATAAAAGGAAGGGCGCAAAAAAATTCGAACACTGACAACATGATTTTACTACCAATGGAAATTAATGTTTGTCCGGCAAGGGCAGTAGTGACAATTAATTAGGTCAATTTCGCAAAGTAATTAGTAGTAAGGGCATATAGACCTCAGAGCAAGCATAACTCTCATCCTTTATAACATGCAAAAAATGAAGATGATTAAATCGGTACAAAAGAGAGAATGTTGCAAACTGAAAATGTGCACTGTTTAGAGCCTCGTCCAGAAAACGCAGAAGAGCAAAACCAATGTATGAAAGCAAATCCATAACCCTAAATTAAAAAACCAGAAAGGAATAAAAATGCCTAGACACCCTGCTGATGAGAATCAGATATTCTCTAAAAAGCTGGACAGCAGAAACCTGGCAACTGGAGTATAATCTGCCTCCTTATCACATCCACACTTCCACAACGAAGGAGCAAAATGAATCATTCCCTAATAAAATAACATAACGAGGAGCCCAATCACCTCAACTGGTCACTAATGACCAAAATATCCTCTTCTAGCCAGGCAGCTCTACTATCATCGCTGTGGCTTGAAAAGCAAAAAACTACCTCAGGAGCACACCAAGGCCTAGTCAATCAGCACAATCTTCAAATCTATTACCTTCAAACTTTGTTGACAGAAAAAATAAGGTTTCAATTGCTGCCCATGTCCTGATGTAGGACAGAGTAGCATAATAAAATAAAAGAGGAAGAAAGGGGAAAAATCCCAAAATTGTATTAAATAATTCATCCATAATATCAAATCTACTCAAAACTGAAAACTAGGGCCCTATTTATAGCTGTCAAATACATTAGGAAGACTGTAGTATGAAAAATCATGACATAATTAAAATAATCTTAAAATCCAAAATAAAGATCACTTCCATTATTAGGTCCAATTCTCATTCATTTCTTCATTTGGCAAATTTATTTGAAAACCATTTCACGCCACCAAAACTACTCATACTAGTTGCCGGCACACTTCCCTCGTATGCAGTAAAGCTAATTGTAGAAATTAAAGACTTAAAAATGTTCCCTATGATCGAGAAGCTTCATGCAGCCTGTTGATAAACTCGAGTAAAAGTACCATCTTAAGAGCGAAACACAATGCCTATGCAAAAAGGTATCTGGATCGTGAAAACATGCACGAGTCCTCATGGAAGATCTAATTATACTATAGTTTCAAAATAAATAAGTAATATAAGAGTGCAGTTGTCAAACAGGAAAAGATTCTTCTGACAATCGATACCACTGGATATATTTAGCTATTTGCTATCGCCAAAATCTTCATAGCAAAATGAAAATTCTATGCATTTCGGTGGGGTAATGTTAAGATTTCAATGGCAACATAATGGCATGATTCAAGCCTAGGCTCCAATAACATTCTGCTGGAACTCAACAATCTTGGCTAGATGGCATCTTAATCCAAATAACTCAAACTAGTTAAATGGATAGAATCAAAATACAGCTATGAGAACAGAGTCAAATCTTATGTCTGCAAGTCAAATACACAAAACTAATAAAAAAATTAGAATGGATGGTACAACAGCCTATACCTCCGCAAAATTCCTCTGGTCTGCAGTAAGACGTTTTGTGGACAATTCCTTTAGGGTTCGGAATAGCATCATAAAAATCCTATGGGAGGTAAGAAAATCTGCCTCTTGAAGCTGTTGTGCTAAAACAGAAAAGAGCTCCGGCCTAAACAAATCATAGGAATCATGGATCAACACATAGAGTAACCTTAATGAAGAAATGCTGAAAGAATAGACAATAATAAATGAGTTCCATAAATGACAATAAAAAAAACAGAATATTTTGGAGCAACATAAGTTTTGTCACATATACTTTAGCTCAGCATAAGGGGGTGCAAAAAGGAAAATAAACACTCATAGGTACCAATATAGAATAAGAATCAATTAGAATAACAAAAATAACTGCTTATTAGGAGAAAAAAAAAGTTCAAACTTTATCACATAATTTATTTATTATCCGTACAGACCATCTCCTTTTATTACCATTAACTTCCATAGCCACAAATCATAATTAGCTAGTATGAATAAATACATATACAGTGAAATGAGTACCATTCTCTAGGATAATCAAAGCGAGCAATTTTGGAAACAAGCACGGCCAGCATTTCAGCTATCTGAGAAGGAACAAAATGCATAACACAAAATTAGCAAAAGCTACTATCTGAACGCATAGAATTCGACCAAATCAATAGTAGAAAGCTATTATACTTAAGAAATAAAAGCAGGTCAAAAGAAGAGTAAGAAGAATAAGGCTTAGACAACACCTGATAGTTTTCTTCTCTTGAGTGAGATAACAATTTTTGTCTCAAATGTATTTTCTCCTCGCTGCTTATTCCCCTGAACAGAAATTCTCACGTCACAATTTAATCCAATAACCGTTAATAATACTTCTCTCCTGTCCACGGGCATTCTCAGAGTAGAAGTAAATACAACAAACAAAACACATTAATTTAATTATAAAAACAAAACACAAACATGAAGCTTTGAGAAAGTATGCAGATCATCAATGTCTTACGAAGAATCGCGCCTCGTCCTCCAGTAACGATTTACACTGTTCTTTAAGTACACCGAAGCCATTAATCGTACATCCACCTGAGAAACTAAATCCTTGGCAGTAATGACTATCTGCATTAAAGCATAAACTTAATTCAGTTCAAAAATTATTAAGCTTGACCAGCATTAGAAAAGGTTATAGTAAAAAACTAAACTAAAACCCTAAAATGGAAGAATCGAAAGTACGACCATAAGGCAAGAGCAGAAACCAGGTCTACTTTCAGACTGAGAGAGCGCCGCCTCGGCCGGTTTGCGAATGCTCTCATCGCCGCTCATTGAATTAGCTAGCAGCCTATATAACGCCGGTAAATCAGAAGCAGAGAGCGCCATAGCAGTTGTTTATCAACGATTCTCACTGACTGAGTAGCAGCGAGAACTGGTAGGACCGAGTTAGTGAGTAGGATCGATGAGTCGTGAGACCTGATGAGAATGATATTTGGTATGTCGAGAGGTAGAGATTACATGAATCTTGAGCTGCGTTGGAACGAGAGTTTGTTATGATTGCGATTTACGTCTCCAGGTGAAGAAGAAGAAATATGGAACAAAAGAAGAGATGGTCCTTGCTTGAGTTTGTATGCATTATTTATACAAGGTGGCGTTCCACGTCTCCAGGTGAAGAAGAAGAAATATGGAACAAAAGAAGAGGGAGTCCTTGCTCGAGTTTGTATGCATTATTTATACAAGGTGGCGTTCCCCCTCTTGGCTTCGATGTTTAGAAGTGTTTCGCGGACTTCATTGCATGCAGAGCAGTGTTGCTTCTTTACGGTGTGTATGCTATCGAGTGCGGCCATTTTTAATGAAACTAATGATCTGTAAATTAGAACCGCGATGATCCTTCACCATGGATTGCCGTGTCCCAGCAACTGAATCTCAGATAAATACTCTTCCTTTGTACTCTGACGACACCGGTATCCTGAAACTAAGAAGAATCACTCTATGTCGTAACATGGGTTTATTTAGCAATAGGGGGAGTGCATTTAAATTAAAATTTAGGCCCAATAAAACATAATACGTGGATGGTCGTTGGGCCGACTTTGTCCTTTTCCTAGCCCGACCTCAAAATGGGCCAGCGCAACCAGTGCGTGTGGGTTATGCCTTCTTCTGAATTAATACAATAATCTGTTTACTGAACTCTTATTGGTCGTCTTAAACGGCTCAAGGCCCCGAAGCATGGGAACTTTCCTCTCCCCGATAACCTATATATTCGAGGATCCTTAAATTTCAAACTCCCTCGTCACTTGTTTGTCTCTACTGTTCCAAAACGGCGCAGTTCAGTTTGTCTGCAAATATTAAATACACGAAAATCCAAGTGAAATGTCAGGTTCGAAGATGAATACTCGCTTCGTGCTATCGGTTTTTCTCTTTTCAACGTTATTGATCTTGAGGGCAAAGGCCAAAACCATCGACCCGTACAAGGTACTTGTTCTGTTTTTTGGCTTTTGCTTTGGGTTGTTTAAGCTTCTTTACTGTTCCTAGTTGTTGAATTTTGCAGTAATTTATTGGCAATCATTGGGGTAATGTTGTTCGCAAGCCATTGCTATATATGTTTCCCTAAGAACTCTTCTCCAATTTTGATAGAAATTATTGGTTATTTCAGTAGAGCAGATGTTCGTAGTTGCTGTAAAAACTTGTCGGCAAATACGTGAAGCTGCGACAGAATTGTCAATACATAGAGACGTTTGGTTCTGTTAAATTTGTATTTAATTTTCACGAAACTGTTATTCGTTTGTGTATTCAAGTGGATCGCATGATTTAAATTCATTTCACGGGATAGCATGCTCACGATACTATCTGTTATCAGGTTCTTGGGGTGAGCGAAATGCGAGTCAACGGGAAATTCAGAAAGCTTTCCACAAGTATGTCTTCTTTAAATTCTTATTTCTTGCTATGATAGTCTTTGTTCTTGAAGCTGGTCTTCACGCATTTGTTGGTTTTGCATTCTTCTGTTGCAACTGATTTCTATGCGATGGAAGCCCAAAAAAAAAAAAAAATAGTTCATCCTCGATTGATATCTTGACTAGAGTATTTGTAGTAATGTGTGTTATCTATTTAGTATTGTTATAAATGATGTATCATTTTGAGTTGCATTTTTTGAGGCCTGCAAGGTTGAATGAAGCAATCTCATTTGACTGTTCTTGGTGTAGGTTCATTATTTTTTTTAGTACAGGAACTGTCATAGGTTTAATGTTAGAATCTTAATTTTGTTCAACTTCGCAGATCGATAGATATCTGTTCAGATGCAATGATGCTCGTACAAATGATGGTAGACGCACACAAATAAACACACAAAATTGCTTAGTTTTCTTTTTACTCATGGTTTCTTTGAATATCTCCTATAGGCTCTCTCTTCAATACCATCCATACAAGAACAAAAATAAGAGCGCTCAAGAGAAATTTGCCGAGATTAACAATGGTACAGTAAACTTCTTTTTTATTTTGATTTTAGAGGAGATTTTTTAGTATCCAAATTCACAAAGTTGAAACTACTAACTTTGACCCTTATATCAATCATCAGATGAAGTACAATTAATCATTATTTTTTGTAATTTTTAAATTGTTATTTTTGTTGTTTTCCAGTTGTATACTGTAAAAGATGTTGATTCATTTTTGCTTCTTTGATCAGCATATGATATTTTATCTGATGAAGAGAAGAGAAAAAAACTATGATTTGTGTGGGGATGAGAAGGGCAGCCCTGGATTTGATGCTGGCTATCCTGGGGATCATGGTGGATATACGTACCTCACAAGTGGTGGCCCAGGACAAAGTCGGTTTACCTCTAGACCTGGTGAAAGGCAGAATACGGGTGGGCAGGGAAGTTCCCAATCTTTCTCTTTTTCCTTTGGTGGCTCTAGTGACTCGAATTCATTTGGTTTTGGTCTAGATGATATCTTCTCTGACTTTTTTGGGGGAAATTTTAAAGGATGGAACCAATTTAGTGGTTCAACTGATTCTAGGTCTCAATCTAAGAGTTCTACTGGGAGCATTAGAGCCATAAATTCACAGATCTTCAAGAAGGAAATAACTGGCCAAGGGATGACTTGGCTTTTATTATTTTATTCACCATCCTTGGAGATGGATCGCTTTTATGACTCTATAATCGAGGAAGTTGCCAAGTCACTAGAAGGAGCTCTGAAGGTACTTGACTACCTGTACATTTTCGTGAGGTCTTTCTATTTGATCTTCTGTTGTTCTTTGCAAATCTTAAGATTCTTTTTCTCTGATAGTCAGGAAGCATAAATTGTGAAACTGAAGTGTCTCCATGTAAGGAACTTGGCATGCATCACCTCAGATTGCCCAAGATATTTGTGTATTCATATAAAGAAGGTGACGAGGGTTCTCTAGTGGAGTACAATGAGCATTTGGTTGCAAAGAATTTTAAAAATTTTTGTCAAGACCACTTGCCCATATTTCGAAATGGATCAACCTAAATCATTTTGAATTTCCCTTTGGTATTGGGGAAAGATTTCCAAAGGTGTTACTTATTTCCACAAAAAAAAAAATGCACCTATCATCTGGCGTGTTCTCAGTGGCTTGTATCATGCACAATTGACTTTCTACAGCACGGAGGTATGTTATGCTTGTTCACTGACTAGTTTTACTCTTTATTTAATTAGGGTGGTTAGTAGGGGAGATTAGCGTGGACTTTGGGGCCTTGAATTAAGCTATGCTTCTGAGCAAGAACTTGGAAGTAAATCAGATTACTTGTTTGTTATAGGAAAATGAGAAGAGGGTGGTGGGGGGTAACTTTTAATCTCTTATTAATGATGTAGTAACAGTAATTGTTATGTTTATGTAAGTTAATGATGTCTCCAATCCAGCCATTAAGGAGTTGGGAGTTGACGCTCTTCCAGCTATAGTTGGCTGGTTATCAAATGGGGAGAAATACGTCTTAAAAGCAGGGATGTCAGTGAAAGATCTGAAATCTGCAATTCATGAGCTTAGTGTATTACTTGATGGTTTTGCCAAAAAGAACAAAAAAGCACCTTCTACTCTGGCTAGCAAAGCACAAAGTGATTCAGTGGAGAAGAATCAGATGCCTTTATTGACCGGCTTGAATTTTGACACTATATGTGTGGAGGCAACTCCTGTTTGCATTATAGGTGCTTTCAGGTCTTCCAGAGCAAGGGAGAAGCTTGAATCCTTTTTATCAGGTGTAAGTAATATCTTCTTGATTATGATAAATTTGTTAGGAAGTTGGAAATCAGAAGCAGGAATATCATATTATTTTAATTTGGAGAGGAGCACAGAGGATACTTGCGGTCCTTAAGCATCACTCAAAATTCTTGTTTTTACATTCTCGTGTCTTGTCATCGTGTGATATTTTTGTTATGTTGTCTTTCTCTGGATGAATTTTCTCTGAAATTACATCATTACCTACCAACCGAACATTTTGAAATTTTCATCTGTGCCTAGACTATTTAAAAGATAGTAATTTGATTGGACTTTAATTTCCCATTTGTTGCACGTTTTATGTTTTCAGGTCTCTCGGAAATCAATGTCTAGGCAACAATATTCAGCCGCTGGCTCTAGAAATTCCATATCTTACGCAACAATATTTGGTGATAGGTGTAAGAGCTTTGAAATGTATTCGGGTTTGACTAATTAATGTAGTTTTGTTGCCGTATTTATCAAGGGATCATGTAACGTATATTGAAAATTTTCGATCTAATATTTACCTAAAAAGACATTAAAATTTGAAAGTTAATTGCCAGAAACCAATTAATTTATAATAAATTACTAGCAGACACCGACACACCTAACGCAGTTCTTCTGTGTAGCATTTATAATTCAATTAAAACTCTACTATTGTAGCTGTCAGCTTGTCCGCATGAAAATTTGTAATGGCCAGAAAAGTCCGAAGAAAAATAAACGTGAAATATTTCTAAGGTCACTGTAATTTATCACGAGTACAGCAATTCATCATATGCAGATTATTACCAGCATCCGTTTGTGGTGCACATTTTGAAGGTCCCCACCCAACTTAAGAAATTTGGATGAGTTTTGAATATCATGATTTGATTTAATAAAATGTGATCAATGCGTTGAAATTGTTTGCGAATATATTTATATATTTTTTATTTTAAAATTTTTATTTATATTTTAAATTTTTTTATTAGGTACTTTAAAATATATAATTATGGGTAAAGAGAGGTAGTTGACATTGTGCCTCTTAAAACTCACATCAAATGGACTATAAATTCGTCTAAATTCCGGTGTTTCTGCGTAGAAACATAGCTATTCTTGAAATTTGCCAGTACTTGAAAGCAGTATTTGGGCACAGATGAAGAAGTTCAATGGGGATGCAGCGCTGACAAGCCAACCAAAACCAATGGAATTCTGCCTTGGCGAAACTCAGAACTCTTCATGCACTAATTTCAGCAACTTGCCGACACAAACATTAGGCCAGCATGTAGCTCATCGGCTAGTTGAGATTGGCATCTCCGATATCTTCTCCGTTCCCGGAGACTCCAATCTCACCCTTCTTGATTACCTCGTTGCGCAACCGGAGCTAAATGTCATCGGCTGCTGCAACGAGCTTAACGCCGGTTACGCTGCTGATGGCTATGCACGGGCTCGTGGTATTGCTGCATGTGTTGTGACATTCACTGTTGGCGGCCTTAGCATTCTCAACGCTATCGCTGGTGCGTATAGTGCAGATCTACCTGTCATTTGTATAGTTGGGGCTCCAAATTCAAATGATTTTGGTTCTAAAAGAATTCTTCATCACACCATTGGCTTACCTGATTTTAGCCAAGAACTTGCGTGCTTTCGGGCTGTCACTTGCCATCAGGTAAAACATAAACCATATCATGCATGATTTCAGATTAGCCAAACTTATTCCTTTTGGCGATTGATAATATTTTGCCTGTTTGATCTCTTGCTGCATTGCATGCAGGCCGTTATCAATAACTTGGAAGATGCACAATATCAGATTGATACAGCAATTGCAGCATGTTTGAGGGAAAGCAAACCTGCTTATATTAACATTAGCTGCAACTTGGTGGCCATTTCACATCCTACTTTCATTCAAGATCCAGTTCCACTCTTCATCTCTCCTAAGTAATTCTTATAAAATCCTGATACGGAATTTTATCTGAGTAAAAGTAAATCTTGACCATAAATAAAAAAAAAAATGTTACATGTCATAAAATATTTTAAAGATTAATAAGTTTACTTAATTCTTTTGTTATATGCAGAATAAGCAATGACATGGCCTTAGAAGTTGTGGCGGAGGCAGCAGCAGAGCTGCTGAACCAGGCCGTGAAACCAGTTATGGTGGGCGGTCCGAAATTACGGGTTGCCAAGGCTTCTAAAGCTTTTGTTCGGCTGGCAGATGCTTGCGGTTATGCCGTAGCAGTCTTGCCTTCTGCAAAAGGTCTAGTACCGGAACATCATCCGCAATTTATCGGGACTTATTGGGGGGGCATTAGCGCTGCTTTCTGTGCAGAGATAGTAGAAACTGCCGACGCTTCCATCTTTGCTGGACCAGTCTTTGACGATATCAGCACAATTGGAGACTCACTCGTCTTCAAGAAAGCAAAGGCAATAATTGTTGAACCAGAGCGTGTGCGAATTCCGAATGGTCCTGTCTTCGGATGCGTACTTATGAAGGATTTCTTGAACACACTTGCCAAAAAGCTTAAACGAAACACTACAGCTTTCGAAAACCACCAGAGAGTTTATATTCCGGAAGCGGTTCCTTTGTCAAGGAACTCCAAGGATGTGTTAAGGGTTAATGTTCTCTTCAAACACATACAGAAGATGTTGTCAGGCGACATGGCTGTGATTGCCGAAACGGGTGATTCTTGGTTTCTGTGCCAGAAATTAAGATTGCCTCGATGTTGCGGGTAAGACATTAAAAGCTTTTAAAAGTAACGCCTGATAATATTCATTTAAGTTTATATATGGGACATTGTTGATGTATCTATAAAAAGGAAAAATGGAAAATGCAGACATGAGAACCAATTGCTCTATGCTTCAATCGGGTGGTCAGTTGGAGCAACACTTGGATATGCACAGGCTGCTTCAGAACAGCGAGTGATTGCTTGCATTGGCGACGGGAGCTTCCAGGTTTATACCGTTGCGATTATAATATATCCACAGTGAATTAACTGAAAATGTTATACAGAAATAATAACATGGAAAATGGAGCACTTATGACAACTCGTTCAGACATGTATCTATACAACTGGACTTGACCTAATACTGACAGTAAGGTATGGAGTTATTGTCTCACTGGCCATGAATTATTAATTGCTAGATGGCTGCTCAAGAAGTGTCAACAATGCTTCGATGTGGGCAAAGGAGTATCATTTTCTTGATAAACAATGGTGGCTACACGACTGAAGTAGAAATTCATGACGGACCATACAATGTCATAAAGAACTGGGACTACACTGCGCTGGTCAAAGCAATCCAAAACGGTGAAGGGAAATGCTGGACGGCTAAAGTGAGTCAATAAATATATCGTAGTTTTGCAGTAAAATAGTACTTGATCATGGTGGGAATATTCATTTAAGATATCGTTGTCAGGTTCATTGCGAGGAGGAGCTAGTTGTAGCAACGGAGACAGCAATGGGAGATGAAAAGGACTGCTTGTGTTTCATCGAGGCGATTGTTCACAGAGACGACACCAGCAAAGAGTTGCTTCAGCTTGGAAGTAGGCTCGCTGCTGCCAACAGCCGCCCACCCAAATCTTCGTGAATTCACGACATCGTTATGGCAAATAAAATTACTATTCCACGGCCTTGTTTAGGCTCAATGGGCTAAATAATTTGAGGACGGACCCAAATCCCATTACCAGTCGACATATGTTGGGCTGATGGTCTCTCTTTTGTACTAGTGTGTTATTGATATTTCATTTTGAATTGGTACTATAAATTGAACGTTTTTAATTTATTTCGTGTAATTTTCAAAACTCAATCCATTTTAAGTTTCTTCAGTATTACAAATTTCGAGAAACTAAAAAATCTATCATTGACAGTTCTAAGTTTTAAAATCTTGAACCAATTTTTAAAGATGGAATTTAAAATTATATTACCGATAATTATTATTACAGATCTAATTTTAAACTAATTTTGAATATTCAAC
>CP135581.1:6556116-6759889 GCA_032401905.1 Swietenia macrophylla
TTTTTTTTTCTAGTAAATTCTCGGAACCCCTGAAAAATAATTATTTTCTATTACTTTCCATTTCCTCGTACAAGAGTCAGATCCATTTTCGCTCAAACCAAACAAAGCCTATTACTAAACCGCCCCCGGTTTCTTCATTTTAATAGTAAGATCCCATCACTGTAAAATCCTCGCTATAATTATCTCTCTCGCTTACCAAACCAAATCGTCAATTGATTCTCGCGACGCTCGTCAAGCCAGAAAACACTTTCCGAAAACAGTTATTCTCTGATTTTTTTTTTCCCGCCGCATTTGTCGTTCGTCGAAAGCTTTGTACCATTGATCAAGAGCGCTTCGATCATGGACACTATGATCGGATCACTTGACGCTTGCAAGCCTGCTTGTAGCGACATAGCCAGCCCGGCAAACGGCGTTGTTACGACCATTCAAAGCTCTGTTTCGCCCACCTCGCTGGTTAATCCGTCGGAGGCGACTCTCGGTCGCCACCTCGCTCGCCGTCTCGTTCAAATTGGCGTCACCGATGTTTTCTCTGTTCCCGGTGACTTCAATTTGACTCTTCTTGACCATTTGATAGCAGAGCCTGGGCTTAACTTGATCGGCTGCTGTAACGAGCTGAACGCTGGCTACGCTGCTGACGGTTACGCAAGGTCGCGTGGGGTTGGCGCGTGTGTGGTCACTTTCACTGTTGGCGGTCTTAGCGTGGTGAACGCGATCGCCGGTGCTTATTCTGAAAATCTACCGCTGATATGTATCGTTGGCGGGCCAAACTCAAATGATTACGGCACTAACAGAATTCTTCACCATACCATTGGTTTGCCTGATTTTAGCCAAGAACTCAGGTGCTTTCAGACCGTCACTTGCTTCCAGGTATGCTACAATTTCACTGCGCTTTATTGCTTGTTCTTCATCGTCCGAATCAGTTTTGCTGGTTTTGCAGTTTCTAGTTATTCGAAATAAAATAACATTCTGATTATGAACTTGATGGGTATAATTATTATTTTTTTATTTATTTTTATAGTTATGACTGCAAATTAAATTGTGGGAAGAACAATTTGATATTTGAAGTACAATACGATTGTGGGAACTCGATGAGTAAATGGTTTTTGGTGTTTGATAATTGATAGGCGGTGGTGAATAACTTGGAAGATGCACATGAGTTGATTGATACGGCAATATCAACTTCTTTGAAAGAAAGCAAGCCTGTTTATATCAGTATTGGTTGCAACTTGCCGGCGATTCCTCATCCTACTTTTAGTCGCGAGCCCGTTCCATTTTCACTCTCCCCCAAGTAATTTTTCCACTCAACGGTTAATGATAATCGCTTATTTCGAGTGTTATTTCGATTGTGAAATATGATTGATTAATGGCAATTTTTTGTTTCTATATGGTTTTCCGGTGGAGCAGATTGAGTAATCAAAAGGGCTTGGAGGCTGCAGTTGAGGCAACGGCAGAGTTCTTGAACAAGGCGGTGAAACCAGTGTTGGTTGGTGGGCCTAAAATGCGAGTTGCAAACGCTTGCGATACCTTTGTTGAGCTTGCTGATGCTTGTGGTTATGCCCTTGCAGTGATGCCATCGGCAAAAGGACTAGTACCAGAGCACCACCCCCATTTTATTGGAACTTACTGGGGTGCTGTGAGTACTGCCTTCTGTGCTGAAATTGTGGAATCTGCCGATGCCTATTTGTTTGCTGGACCTATTTTTAATGACTATAGTTCTGTTGGGTACTCTCTTCTTCTCAAGAAAGAGAAGGCGATTATTTTGCAGCCTGATCGTGTGGTGATTGCAAATGGACCTGCATTTGGTTGTGTTTTGATGAAGGATTTTCTGAGAGCGCTTGCAAAGCGGCTCAAGCGTAATACCACGGCTTATGAGAATTACCACAGGATTTATGTTCCTGAGGGTCAACCTCTGAAATGTGAACCCAAAGAACCCCTGAGGGTGAATGTACTGTTCCAACACATTCAGAAGATGCTGTCTAGTGAAACTGCTGTAATTGCTGAGACTGGGGACTCATGGTTTAACTGCCAGAAACTGAAATTGCCCAGGGGATGTGGGTAAGCAATAAAACTAATTGGTATTTGGTGTTTCTCTGCTTCGAGTTTGAGGTTTATACATTTGAGGAGTGATATGAATTTATTTTTGCAGGTATGAGTTTCAAATGCAGTATGGATCAATTGGTTGGTCTGTTGGTGCCACTCTTGGGTATGCGCAGGCTGTGCCAGAAAAGCGTGTCATTGCTTGCATCGGAGATGGTAGCTTCCAGGTATGGGTGGTCAATATTTGTCTTGATTAATTATGTTTGGAACTATGAAAGTAGTACAGGTTGGGGTTTTGAACCAAGCAACGTGTTTCTTTGCATGTCAATCACTCCCAATAAATTATGGCCTTTGAATTCGTTAGTAGTTTATATCTTGGTGATTGCCTTTCAGGTGACTGCACAAGATGTTTCAACAATGCTGCGATGTGGGCAGAAAAATATTATCTTCCTGATTAACAATGGTGGTTACACCATTGAAGTTGAGATCCATGATGGACCTTACAATGTGATCAAGAACTGGAACTACACTGGCTTGGTCGATGCAATCCACAACGGCGAAGGCAAGTGCTGGACAACCAAGGTCAGTTATCTAATTTATTACAATTGCTTTAATCCATCATCCCAGCTCGGGGAAACGCTCATCCTGAAACTGTTTTCCGAATTTGTTATTGCAGGTCTTTTATGAGGAGGAACTCATCCAAGCAATTGAGAATGCAACTGGACCCAAGAAGGATTGCTTGTGCTTCATTGAGGTAATGCTTCACAAGGATGATACCAGCAAAGAGCTATTGGAATGGGGTTCGAGGGTCTCTGCTGCCAATAGCCGCCCGCCAAATCCCCAGTAGATCTGGCCCGCATCACCGAAAACAAACTCTTGTCATTTCTCGTTATTAAAGGAGCGTATCTTTGTGTTTTTACTTTTGGTATCTTGATATCTGTTTGCATATAATCTGCAGAATGCTACTGGTTTTCTGTGTAATTTCTTTTGAATTGTGATGTCTAGTAAATCCTTGTCGCTTCATTTCTCTTCTCTTATTGGTGCAAAATCTGACTAGTAGAACGATCATGAAAGCGACAAAAATGAATGTGTAGCACAATGTTGCATATTTCCATTAACGCCTCTTTCGAAATTTCAAGATCGTGGTCCTCAACCCCTGTCGGCCGCCAGCATGTGGAAAAATATTTGAGCTCCATGGAAGTTTCAAAAATCTCCCTGATGTCAAAGCCAAGGGGTGGCCTAACAACTCATGAAAATCGCTGTTCACAGAAGTAGATTTTTTGAGCCTTCAAATTTATGAGGTAGCTGATTGATTTGACTTGGCCCTGTCATCCGTCTTTCTCAAGAATATAACATATCCAGTGAACCGTCAGGTCTATAATCCACTTTCTGAGAAATATCTTCGTATAACATCGCAAGAATAGAAAATTCTGTGGTTAACAACCAGTTTGCTTGAAAACAAAACTGATAGACAACATGTCGTTCGTCAAAGTATAAATAAAACTACAGAGTATGAGATGGACGACAAGGCTTGATATTAAAATATTTACTTAATTTTAGAAACTTTTATAATAATTGAACCACGAGTTTACTTAAATACACCATGACAACACTTCAATGAACAACGAAAGGATCAAAATGTTAGGCGGGTAGATGGGATTATTAACAAGGCATCTATGCTTGAGTTCTTATTTTCAAAAGTCTATGGCCAATTTCTGAAGTTGAAAAGTTGGGGAATGCCTGATGTTTCACGAGAACTTGAATTGTGTTTCTCGAAATTTTGTTTGCTTTCACGTGTTTGTGTCTACACAACTCACGTAAGCTATCGCAATGTCAAACACCTTTGTCAATATCACTACTCTTTTCATTACTAAAGTACCAGTAATTGGTGGGCGTAAAGAGGCACTAAGTCCAGGGCTAAGAAGGCTGCTAATAATAATAATAATGTCCTGACAATTCTCCTCTAGAAAATTCTATTTGATCTGACCGTTCTCTACGGTCGAGTTGTTTGCCATGCATAAACTGTGTCCATGTTGAAGAGGTTCAACAATTAAGGGCTTATGTGACTCTGAGCGAAGCATTCCTATGAACAGTGCAATACCCGATAAAAATAGAATCAAGCCCGCGGTGTACAGCAAAAAACTTACATCAGCCAAGAACAGAAACAGTGAAACACTCTATACAATAAAAGTTTGCCAAAACATGACACATGAACATCTAGGGATTGTCGGGGTTACCTGGCGAAAGCACAAGACGGCCATTTTGAAGTAGGGCGGGAGGAAAGGGAGCTTGACAATTGCTAATATGTGATTTCAACCTGGGTATGTTTGGGTGCGCACTTCTACATCGGTGGCATCGCAACTCTGACGTCAAGAGGCTGTCATCGTCTTTTATTGTTGCTTTGCCGTGATTACTTATTTCCTCGAGCACATCAACTGAATCGCGAAAAAATGGAGTATTGAATGAGTTCCAGTGCTTCTTATGTTTAAGATGTTTGGAGTTAAATTCTTGGCTAATAACATGTAAGTGTAGTTGGCGCATAGATGGAGCCTGCAAGTCAAGAGTACAATAAAATCACAATCTTCAAATTTTCACCCAATCTGCATCTAATCTGAGCATTGAAGCTGTTATGCTGAAAATCAGGACAGAAAGTCAACCAAAAACAAAAACAGAGAAAAAGAAAAGGAAAAGGAAAAAAGAAAAGCTATGGAATGTAGAGCAAAGTTGTATACACACAAAAGCAGAGAAGGTAAAGCTACAAAAAACGATGCATGGCTTATTGGATCCACCAATACACTAATTATACCCCAATTCTAACTTTTACACATAAAATCATTATTCTTCATGATGTACTCCAACAGTCGATATGATATTCTGAGAACCTCAACCCAAGTTCTATTGGCAACATCACCATATGTAGCCGCCATCATTTAGCCAATAACATCATTTGGCCCTGCATTCATTTCTGATTTCTGAATTCTTTCAATTCTAAATACATTTTACTACAATGCCTGAAACCATGTGAAGGGCCCTAGCATGAGAAGTTCTCAGCTGATAGATGATCTCCATAACCAAAAGACTATGGCCAACGCCAAATTTTGGGTTGGCACAGACAATTGCACTTTTGTTTAATTATGGTATTATATGTAAGAAGGAAATATGAAGAATGAGAAGCTGAAAGAAAGAAATAGCAATAGCAAATAGCTTCCGAGTGCAAGTGCTGTATACCGAGTGATATCCAAGGCGGAAGAATAATGATGCATCTTCATTCAAGAACTTTTTGGCCCACTTCAAACCCACCGCGTGCATTGCTTTTAATAGTTGCAGATGTTCTTTACGTACATCTGCCAAGCAATCAAGACCATTACATCGTGCCAATACCAAGAGGTGTTTCTGCGCCTGTAAAAAGGGAATGAAAATCCCTACATTGATTAATTCAACTTGAGGATATGATAAGAGGGGAGACAATGTGAAACATTGTACCTTTGGATAAAGATCATTTAGTACAATAACATCATCTGATATCTCTAGCAGACCATCTTTATGCTTTTCAGGATGCACGGCAATGTGGTAAAGCGATTGAGCCCATGAGCCCCAGGCCTTGGCGGTGCTTACACCAATCTTCTCATCGTATGCATTTACCTTTCCAGCCCTAAAACGATTAAAATCAGCTCCTACTTCGTTTTGAGATCCCTTGCACTTCTTGCTTCTCTCATATTCATAGGCACCATCTCTCTTGATCTTTTGATTAGCAGTTGAAACATAATTTCCATGGACATCCTCAAAGTGATCTTGTAAAATTGAAGGCCGTGAACTAATGCTTTCATCACTTCCCTCTGGTAATTTCTCTAGGGACCTCACAATAGTCAAAAATCCATCAAAAAGTGATGTGTAAGCCATTTGAAGAATTTCACAGCCTTTACCATAGTCACCACCAAGACAATTTGGTCTATGCGGGTTCATATTAGGTCCAAGAACATGTATAACATGGGTCACACCTTCCCTACTACACAAGGGAGAAGTTGAAGGGAGAGGAACAACCACAGCACTCCCAGGGGAAAGAGATTTAGCCCGTTCCTTGGTTGCAACCTCTAGGGCAGGTCCTGCAGCACTGAAAACTGCAGCATTCACACCTCCACCTCCAGGTTTTAGTCGCCTGCATAGTGCAATCTTTTAGAATGGTCTAAATATGAGAATTAAAATTGCAATGACAGGCTTATACAATTATCATCCTTCCCAGGAGAAAATATTGGTTTAATGGCAGATTCAACATCACATCATCTCTAAGTAGGCAACTTTGCAATCAGAACTAAGGATATTAAACCAAGCAAGTAATCAAATCCAGTAATAACCAGGACATGTCGTCTCAGTATTTAAAGGAATGAAAGTATAGAACTAGGTGAACATAGAAGGGTTGAGGGATTTCTGGATATTGAAACAAAAATTAAAAGAATAAAACAGCCAGCTGGTTTCTGATTTTTTCCAGAACATCAAAAGACATCAGCTTCACCAGAGACCAAATGGTACAGGCAAAAGGAGATTCCATGTAAGGGTTTCAAGGGGGAGAGTACCGCAACAGTTTCAATTTAGCACCTCCAATGACTTATTTAACCCTAACAGAACTCTATGCATTAGCACAGAAATCATACATACTTACCAGTTGGCAGCATTGGCTATTACATTGCAGCGTAGACCTCCTTCGGTATAAAGTCGAGTAATATCTCCCACAAATGTGAAGAACTTTTTAGGGTTGATGTTTTTTTGTGCAGCTTTAGCCCTTACCAGAGACAAAATTTTTGATCCATGAGTCAAGTCCACTAATACAAGCCTGGAATTTCCAAGCTTATGGGTGAATTCCTCAACTTTCTCAACAATTATATCAGAGGCCTTCTCATTATTGAATTGGAAATCTGATGTTGAAATAGATGCAAATGCCAGAGTGGGAACATCACTTGAAGAATCATTGTGGCTGACAAAGCTCACCACGGGGTCATCATTTCCCTTTACCTCCTTGCCAGCAGTATCTGATAATGAGGAAGCATTTTCTTGTTCCTTGAGTTGACAATTCTTTTCCTCAATTATTGGAGGAGGCACAGAATTTTGAGTGCTACTTGCAATAGAACCCACATTAGGAGGAACCTCCACTTTCTTCAAGAACCTCATTATACCAAGTTGAATTTTGGCATCTGGATTCCTCTGCCCAAAAGAACCATGTGGAAGGGTATCTGATGGACCAAGCCCACTATATACATCAAGAGCAGCTTGAACATCACTCTCATTCTGGCATAATGTGATTCGAGAGAACCCTTCACTCAGCCTAGGCAATTCTTTCTTTTGCAGCATCCTGTTCACTACTGCTGCAGCTTTTCCACCTTGCAAATTCCCTTCATGCCCAGTACGTTTAACAGAACGAGATACACAAAGTTTAGCAGGAAGATCAAGCACCACAGCATGCACGTCTACTTGGGGATCTCCGAGCTTAACAAAATCTGCACATTGTTCCCTCTCCAGGTTGCATCTGTCAATAAATACACTTTTTCCCTCCTTCAATGCACTGGCTGCACTTGTTAGGCACTGAACCTTTGTCCCGGATTTGCCATTATTAATAGTGTCCTACAGCAAAAAATGAAGTGGAAAATACCAACCCATTAAGAAAACTTTAAATACTTGCTCATGGGGTCATTGTCTATACAGCGAAACGATCAAGTCAGGCGGAAGTTTACATCATTTCTTTCCAGGTACTAAATCAGTACATGAAAGAAAGATATTCTAGTACTTATCATTCATTATTTACATAAATGATCAATTTGATTACTAGTACAAATACTTGCCCAAAACAATATGAGCTTCAAAAATGCATAAAAGAACGCATTTCATCAAATACGTGTGACCCAAATCACTTGAGAAAGAAAGAGAAACAAAAAACCTGGCAGACGCGGACCCAGGGCCGGGCCGAAGAACGCATGACGTGCTCGCAGAAGGTTGACTTACCGCTGCCTGGCGCACCAACCAAAATCACCACGATTTGCTTCGCCTTCTTTTCTTCATCTTTCAATCAAAAAACACGCATTATACACTCGAAACGTTACTAAAATCGCTTTACGATAATTTGATGACCCTCAATTGGCACCACAATCCCGAAAACCTCTTACCTCTTGCTTTACAAGTATCGTCGGTATCCATATCCATTTTCCGTCTGAGATTCGGAGCTTCGACGAGGCTAAGAAGTTAGAAGATATGCCGAAAAGTTTTCTCCGAGCTTCAATTGCAGCTTGCAAGCTTGCCGGCTTCTAGGTGTTTGGGCGCGGTCTTGAAATGGCCCGAGCCGAGTGATTAACTTCTTAGTTGTGGGCTTATGGCCCCTTGTAAAAGATTACCAAACTAAAACTCGCTCCATCATGGAAAATGTTGAAAAGACAAAACTGCCCCGCCAAGATATTTCTCGATAACAAGGCCTCTAAAAATGATAGAACGAGTTACATGAATATCTTCCCATAATTTTCAATCGGTAGTTTTCTGTAAGGGTATATAGCAAAAAATTCCGAACAAATTCTTGACTAAGGTGACAAGGGTAGAAATGTCTTTCTATATTATTATTATATATATATATATATATTTATAAAAAGGGAACATGTGGTCAAACTTTTGTTTATTAAAGGGAACCATAGATAGTAAATTCATTACGTGTTGTGTCATAGTACTTTTAGTTTGTCTATAATTGACAGAATTTCCTATAACATCTTTATTTTGATGGAGTTTTACCAAGTATGCCTTTGTCAATTTACCAATGAACTTGTCATGCATTACAAAATTCGGGATGGTAGTCAGTTCATTGGAACCGAAAAGAGTTGGTAATGGTAAGTAATATGGCCTTGTCCTCAGTATAGGCCAATCAACAATGAGAACAGCTATTCATCATCTGAGAATAATGAAGCAGATAAGAGACTAAAATCTGCATTGATCTTCTTGTCATATTGCATACACTTTGTGACACAGGAAAATGATAGAAATTAGTAGTCCACTAGATTTTTTTGTTGGAAAATGACAGAAATATAACAGCTGAACATAACCTGACCTTTTGTTGTAACATATCATTAATCTGAAAGTTTATCTTTTGATTAATTGTCTATAAAATCCTTTGTTGTTTGCATTATAACTTTTTTCTAATCAATGCACCACCTAAACAAATATTACAGAGGCTAAGGAAAAAGGTGGGTGGGGGAAAGAACTCCTTGAACAATTTTTTGTCAGGCACAATGCCCAAAATCTCCTGATAACATAACTGTCTAGTTTACTTTATGTTGGATGAAAAAACAAATGTATAAATCATTTCAACTGCAAGAAGTCTATATATGCATGCACCAGTTAACGCCCTGCAACAGAGAAAATGATAGGAAAATCTCACAAGTTAATGGCGTAAAAAAGTTGGTCTTGGTGTATCATTAGTGCAGGACAGCCAATCCCATTTGTCAAATAGCCAAGTGCTGTAAGTCAGTTGACGGCGTAAATTGAAAGATCATGCATCATCTCCCAAGGTTGCTTGTTAGATCTCAGAGCAGTTTATAGAATAGATCAAATACCAAACTTGCTAGGATGTGCTTGTAACCAAGCCAATTTCTCTACATACTATAGCCAAGAGAAGGTTTACAAGCTAAAAAGCCCTAGCATAGAGATAGCTCTCAACAAAGCAACTCATCAGCATAATCCAAATAAAAACAGAGCTAAAAAATGTATTTCTAGACAATGTACTTGAATCCATGTAATGAAAATGCCATGCGGTTGCCTCTGTTCAATGCATGTCGCCAAATGTTACAAGACCAACCATCATCTTATTGACAAAAGCAAATAATTTTACACACACCTAGAGTGTGAACCACCAAATAAATAAACCTTGCATGCAACAAGTTAGTTGCAAAATCCGGAACATTTATTTGATGAAACCAAGTGACAGGGTCTTCGTTCATAGAGGAAATGAGCAACATTCACTATTATTCATCATTTAACATATTATATTTCTAAACCAGAAGTTTGGATTTAATAATATCTATCTTTTAACCCACTTTAATGAACTCTCTTTTGCTCAGATCAATTTCTTGATTTAAATAACCCTAAATTTCAAGCTAATTTAATTTGGAGCACAGATTATATAGTTTAAACCGGGCTAAGTTCTGTTAATATGTAGTAAACAACATTCCAGCACATACCTAAATTAAAAAAGATAGTTCTAAAAACAAACTAATGGAGAGATTGTAATAGATACTAGTCCGATTGTTCGAGCAGTCAGCTTTTAATTTACTCACAACCTAGGTTGAGTCATTCAAGCATTACAAAAAATAATATATTGATTAAATGACCAACAACTATGAAGTATGATAAACGAAGAAGCTACAAACTTGAAAAATTGTGCATTACCAAAACCAATCACAGGAAAGCCAAAACTAGATTCAAGATAATAATATCCATCAGATTAAATGCATCAAAGATTCAACTAACTCAAAACACAAAAAGAAACGACATCAGACTTCAAAATCGACAATAAGGGAAAACCTCTACAGAGAGGAAGGAAGCTTCTTCGTCTACTTGGATCTCTGTCGCATCTTTCGGCGCTTTCTCTTCAATCTTCTCATGCGCTTCTTCTTCCACTGAAATAATAATCATTGCAAATGGGAATTAGAACCAAAAAAATAAAACACAGAAAAGAAATTGAACAAAGTCTTCAAAGAAAGTATCGGAGGAAAAAAAATGAATTGCTTCCTTCAGATAGCAAACATTTAGAGCTTACCTTGGCTCTCATGGTGACCGGGTTGCAAAGACTTATACACTCTCTTTCAGTAGCCTTCGGAACCCTAGGTGAGACAGAACTGGAAGCGGGGGGTGGGCAACAATCTATATTAAAAACCTAGCAGTGCCAACAATAGCGAAAAGGCCAATTTAGACCGGAAAAGTCCGGTTCGCCATTCTTTTAATTTTGCGGACGACACCCGTCTTCTAAAACTCAACGACTTGTCACTCTATAATATTATCTTCAAACGATATATCGTACATAACCATCTTCGAGCACATAGTGCACCGACGATTTGAACTTTCGAGTCGGGTCATGCATCAATATCATCCCGACGAGTCTTCTATAAAGCCACTGTGACGCAGTTGAGTTCACAGGGAAGACACTGCGCCCATAGTGCCAACAGCCAATGACAGGCTATATGAGTGATGATCCCGCATTCCATTTAACCAAATTAGGGGACCGGTTGGCTCGCAGTTTCTTCAGGTGTAGAATTCTGCTCTTATCATTGTTTTTCCTCACTCATTTCCTTTTGGTTTCTGGAATATGTCAGAGCGATGAGCAATCCTTGTTGCTCCAAACGAAGAACAGCCTTGTGTTCAATTCTTTGATATCTGTAAAGCTGGTGCAATGGAGTCGCAGAACAGATTGCTGTAAATGGAGGGTCAAACCTGTGATGTGGCTGATCGTGTCATTGGTCTTGACTTGAGCAACGAATCAGTCTCCAGTGGAATTGAGAATGCAACTGGTATTTTCACTCTTCAGTATCTGCAAAGCCTGAATTTGGCTTTGAATAGTTTTCAACGGAACGCAAATTGCAGTCAGGTTGTGCAATCTCACAAACTAGACAAATCTGAATCTTTTTATTGCTGATTTCGTGGGCCAAATTTGAGAATGCAATTTCCGGCTTGACAAGGTTGGTTTCTATTGATTTGTCTAATAACGAATTACTTCAGGGTTCTTTGCTAGAAATTTCTCCGAATGTCTCCCTCTGGACCCTGATAGTGGGACAGGTTTCTCACGTGCACTACCAAGTTCCATAGGCAAGCTCAAAATTCAAAAATTTGTCAAGAATAGAGCTTCCATCTTGCGATCTTACTGGAACAATTCCCACTTCCATCTCTAACCTCATCAAACTATACAAATTGTCATTTAACAATTTCTCTTGCCAACTCTGTTCTTTCAAATGTTGAAAATTTCAATTATCTAGACCTCATTTATAATGTTTAGCCTGGCGAGATCTTATCCACTCCCAGGGAACAACTTGTAAATCTTGTTTATGTTAAAGTACAATTTCCTCAATGGAAGTGTTCCTCCATCTCTTCTAGCACTTCCATCCTAGCAGAAGCTTCAGCTTACCGATAATCAATTTCAGGGCCAGGTTCCTGAAATTTCAAATGCATGCTCATCTGTATTGGATACCCTGGCTTTAATGGAAACAAAAATGCTTAAGAAACTGGCGAATAATGATTGCTGATGAAGACGAAGTTCAATCAAATCCCAAAAAACTTGGTTTTAAATTCCGGGGAGTCAGCAGATTGTACTGCCCGAATGGAGTATCAGTTACCATCAAAGGTCTAGAGATGAAGCTGGCGAAGATCCTAACTTCGCTCACTTCCATTGACTTGTCAGTTGTCATGCAACAATCTTCAAGGGCCAATACCAGAACGAATAGGGTTATTCAAATCGCTGTATTTTCTCAACTTCTCTCACAATGCTCTCACAGGGCCAATCCCATCTCATTCGGAAACTCGCGAAAGCTTTAGTCCTTGGACCTCTTAATGAACAGCCTGAATGGGAAAATTCCCGCACAGCTTGCAATCTTAAATTCTTATGAAAGTAAGGAACGATATGGAAATTTAAGTTTTAACTATTAACAAATAATTAAAAAATTTTGAAGAAATTTATTAAATTAATTTAAAAACTAAAAATAAAAAAAAAATTATCTTTTTATTGAATTAATTCTTTAAATTTAAAAATTTTTATTGTATAAAAAATATATTTATTTAAAATATTTTAATAATTAATTACAATTATTACTAATAATTTTAATAATTTTTTAATTAAAAAATAAATAATTAAATTAATTAAATTATATATTTAATTAATTTATTTTTTTTCTCAATTTTTATTAATTTAATTAATAAAAATAACCGAATTTAGTTAATTATTTGAATTACATTCACAATGTATTTTGAAACAATTTACTCCCTTTGCCACCAGGCACAGGCCATGAATTTGGTCCTTCTGCACCAGCTTCAGGAAATGAAATCGATTGGCAGCTCAGAGCCAATTGATTGCTGAATTCCTCCCCTATGCTGCTTTCTTCTTCTACCCCCCGCTTGATGCGTCTGGTTGTAACTTCGTGCTAACTTGTGCCGCCTTGTCCTAAGTTGAATTCAATTATAACCAAAAGAAAAGTTTTATTCCTTCTTACAAGTTTCATTTCAGCTATTATTCCAATGAGAATTCTAATTTAATCATGGCTTTCCTTAGCCAAAGTCTTTGGCTTCGAGATGGTTTTGGTTTCAGGCCAATGCCAGAGCGATCAGCAATCGTTGTTACTGCAAATGAAGAACAGTCTCGTTTTCAGTTCTATTTTATCTGTAAATCTGGTGAAGTGGAATCAAAGCATAGATTGTTGTCGTTGGGGCGGTGTAGTTTGTGATGGGGCTGGTCGTGTGACTAGTCTTGACTTGAGCAACGAAGCAATCTCAGATGGAATTGAGAATGCAACCGGTCTTTACAGTCTTCAGTATCTGCAGAAGCTTAATTTGGCTTATAATGGCTTCAACGGAGCTCAAATTCCATCCAAGTTGGGTGATCTCACGAATTTGACTTATCTGAATCTTTTAAATGCTGGCTTTGCGGGGCAGATTCCATTTCGATCTCAACCATGAGCAGGTTGGTTACTCTTGATTTGTCAACTTTTTTCTGGTTAGGAACTTCTCTCTTGAAACTGGAGAACACTTTAGCGCTCTTGTGAAGAACCTTACAGAAATCAGAGAGCTCTATCTTGATGGTGCAAATATATCAGCCCAGGGAAATGAATGGTGCCAAGCTATATCATCTTCGCTGCCTGAACTGAAAGTTTTGAGCTTGTCAAGCTGTTTTCTTTCAGGCCCTATCCATCCTTCCCCCGCCAACCTTCCGTCACTCTCAATAATTCATTTGGATGGGAATGATCTACCATCTCCAGTTCCAGATTTTTTGGCCCATTTTTTGAATTCGACATCCTTGCATCTCAGTAGTTGTCGGTTGTATGGGGCATTTCCGGAGAAGATACTCCACATAATTACAATGGAGACTGTTGACTTATCAGGTAATCAATTACTTCAGGGATCTTTGCCAGAGTTTCCGAAGAATCACTCTCTTCGGACCTTGAAGCTTAGCGTGACAAACTTCTCAGGGGCACTACCGGGTTCCATTGGGAACCTTAAAAATTTGTCCACAATAGAAGTTGCAGGTTGCAGGTTCACTGGTTCTATTCCCACTTCATTGGCAAATCTCACCCAACTAGTTGACTTGGACTTGTCATCCAACAATTTCACTGGTCGAATCCCATCTCTTCAACCCCAAAAATCTCGCCTACCTAAACCTTTCTCCTAATGTTCTCACTGGTGTGATATCATCCATTGGCTGGGAACGGTTGTTGAATCTTGTTTATGTTGACTTAACGTAGAATTTCCTTAGAGGAAGTATGCCACGATCTCGGTTTGCACTCACATCGCTGCAAAAGCTTCAGCTTGCCAACAACCAGTTTGGGGGCCAAGTTGATGAATTTTCCAGTGCATTTTCCTCTGTATTGGGGGCAACAGACTTGAAAGGCCGATTCCCATGTCAATCTTTGAACTTAGAAAACTTAAGATCCTCATGCTTCCTTCCACAAGTTCAATGGCACGGTGCAGCTAGATAAGATTCAAAGGTTTGTTAACCTTAATAAACTTGACCTTTCATACAACAGTTTCTCAGTGAACGCAAGTAGTAGTGATTCTTCTTTCCTTCCTCAGATTAGTACGCTGAAATTGGCTTCTTGCAAACTAAGCGAGATTCCCAATCTAAAGAATCAATCTGAACTGTCTTATTTGGACCTTTCAGACTGTTAGAATGGAAGCTGGCAGAGACCATGTCAATGGGCAGTACGTTGAAATAGGAGACCCATCTTCAGATCATGCGACAGCAAGAGTATCAACAAATTCTGCAGCAAAATCTCATTCAGTTAGCATAGAAGAATTCAAAAGATGATGCTGTTGTACATGATTGTACTCCTTCAGTTGCTCAGATTAGTTATTGTTTGGTTCTATAAATACATATCAATACAAAACAAATAGTTAAGTCGATCAATCAAAAGTTTTTGTGCTTATTTTCTTTCTCAGACAATCTAATTTCTGGGGAGATACCTAATTGGATGTGGAAAGTTGGTCTGGCACATCCAAAATCTTTCACACGATCTTCTGGAGAGCTGCAACAAGCTTATCCAATTTCTGATAACCCCACTCTCTGAGTCCTTGACCTACATTCCAACCAGCTCCTAGGAAAGATCCCTCTGCCGTCACCTTATACTGTCCATGTAGATTATTCCAATAATAATTTTACTTTCTTCAATCCCAGCTGACATCGGCAATTTCATGCCCTAAACACCCCATTGTTTTCCATTTCAAACAATGGCCTTACAGGAGTTATACCTGAATCAATTTGCAATGTTACAAATATTCGGGTTCTTGACTTGTCAAATAACAAGTTGAGTGGCATGAGACCCTTGTGTTTATTCGAAAGGAGTAACACTCTTGGTGTTCTAAATTTAAACGGAAACAACCTCAATGGCAGTCTCTCTGTTACATTTGCTGGAAATTGTTCATTACAAACTCTAGATCTCAATGGAAATCAACTAGAAGGAATGGTTTCGAAATCTCCTGCCAGTTGGAATATGCTGGAGGTTTGGACCTTGGGAACAACCAGTTCTATGCTAGCTTCCCATGCTTGTTACATAATGCCTCTAGTTTGCACGTTCTGGTTTTACGATCCAACAACTTCTCAGGGAACATTAATTATTCAGAAAATTCTCTCTACTGGCCCATGCTTCAAATTATCGACTTCGCTTCCAACAAATTTAGTGGAAGACTACCACAAAAATGGCTATCAAACTTAGAAATGATGATGATTGATGAAGCCAAATCCCAATCGGTGCCCAAGCAACTTCAATATAAGTTCCTGCTACTCGATCAATCTTACTATCTGGATGCAATTACTGTTACAAGTAAAGGTCTAGAGATGAAGCTAACGAAGATCCTGACTTTATTCACCTCCATTGACTTTTCAAGCAACAAATTTGAAGGTCCAATGCCAGAAGAATTTGGACTATTCAAAGCGCTTTATGTTCTGAACTTGTCGCATAATGTTCTCACAGGTGCAATCCCATCACCTATTGGGTGCTTGCGACAGATAGAGTCCTTGGATGTCTCAGTGAACAACCTGAGTGGGACAATTCCTGCGGATCTAGCAAGCTCAAACTTACCTGTCTGTCCTGAATCTTTCATATAATCACTTGGTGGGAAAGATTCCATCCAGTACTCAACTCCAATCCTTTTTGTCCACGTCTTTTGATATAATGAAGGATTATGCCGACCTTCTTTGACAAACGATTGCCCAACAAATTCCAGTGAGTCACTACCTTCTGCACCAGGTTCCAGCAATGAAATCGATTTGCTTTTCATAGTCAAGTCAATTGGATTTGCAGTGGGCTTCGATGCAGTTGTTGCACCCCTAACGTTTCCCATGAACGTAAACAAGTGGTATGATGATCGAATCGAGATTTCTGAATCACCATTGATGATTCTGTTGTGTTTTAATATTGATATCATCAATTAAAATGTTCCAGTAAACTTATTTTTTACCTCTACAACTTAGCATTATGAGTTCTTTTTCCGTAGAGGTTAAATATAACAAGAAATACTAATTCACTATGTGGAGCATAAGATCTTTTAATTCACAATTACAGAAAAACGAAATTGTTATTATTAAATAAAAATGAGTGAATGATCATTGTTCAGACTGCTCAGTTGTCAAATCGAAGAACTGGGATTCATGTTTGATAATCTCAGTTAGAAGGTTAGAGGAAATGAGCCCAAGACGAGGAGGACTTCTATTTCTCCCCCACCCCACCCGGTACTTATGATCAACAAATTTGACAGAATTGACAGAAAGTCAAAGGGATCTGATCCTTCCAGTTCCAAGTCTTGATGCCGTGTTTACTGGTGTTGCCTTCTTCTCAACGCTCCATGCCAGAAACACGATCCTCTTTTACGCTAGTCTTCGGAAAATAATTTCCTGGAAAAGAATTGGGCATAGGAAACATCTTTGACAGAGACATTATTTTAACAGTTTGAACATAAGAAAAGCAAAGGAAGCAGAGAATGCATAGATCAAAAATGGAACTTCACCAAACAACTGAAACTATTGATTGCTGGATTCTACAGACTGTGGCAGACAGGTGGACTTCACCAAGCTCTCCATTGTCTTCCCATTCCTGCATTTCTTCTTTTCTTTTCTGGTAAAACGTCGTTGAATGAAACTGTGTACTGAATTCCAGATTCTCAAGTACTTATTACATATGGTTAACTAAATTCAATGTTTGAATTACTGTCTTTCTTGTTCTTCTTCTGTATGATCATTTCAGCCTAGGACTAATAAAAAATCGTTGGTATTGCAACTTAGAATTCAAGTAAACAACAGCAGCAGCGGCAATATTGTTTTTCTGGATAAGATTCTCTCCTAGTCCTAATCCTATTTTTTCTACCCCATGGTGCAAGTAGAAATTTGAATTGACTTGGGCCCAAATAATTCAGTGGGTACCCTTGAAAACGAAGGTTGGGTGTTACTAAACCACATCATTAATCAACTAATTGACCTTTGGCTTTTATTGAGCTCAAAATTATTAATTCCAATTATGAAATTTTCTTATATTTAAAGACTAAATAAAATTTTATTCTTTAATAATTTTTACTGTAAAAAGTATGAATTATATTTTATGCATAAAAATTTACATTTTCAATTACATTTTAATGTTCTCGAGACAGATTTTTAACTAAAAAATATGAATTATAATTTATTTTTACGTGGGTCGAATAATTTATATTGCTTTTTTAAAATATATATATATATATATATTTAATTATATTTTAAATTTAAAAGTGATTCTATGTGGTATCGCTTTTAAATAAAAAAAAAAACAATAAACTTCACCAAAAACTTGGCAGGAAATTGAGTGGTGGCAAAGGTTTGCTTGGGAGAAAATGGTAGTGCCAAACGCGAATTGGACAGAAAACGAAAACTGAAGACCCTGTCAAGTCTTCCCATTTGCAAAGTCCAAAATGGCAGCCTGACTGCAGAAAACTTTCCAACCAAGACTTGTTGTTTATTCTGCATTCTAAACCCATGTATTCAACGTTAGTCACTTCGAGAACGAAGGAGGTGCCCACATTCATTACTCTTCCTATTTGATGTCGGCCCCAGCATTTCTCTTGCCCACACCAGTGGGGAAGAGAAATAGCTTCTGTAAAATTATGCCGTGAAGTTCTAATAGGTAAGCAGCTTGTGATAAGTGCCATTACCACGTAACACTGGAGGGATAATTCCAACTATCGTATTGGATTTTCGTCGAGTCAAATAAATCGAATATCATTTAACTGGCAACCAAAATGCTTAAGAAACTGGGGAATAATGATTGCGGATGAAGACGAAGCACAATCAAATCCCAAAAAAATTGGTTTTAAATTCCGAGGAATCCGCAGATTGTACTACCCCAATGCAGTAACAGTTACCAGCAAAGGTCTAGAGATGGAGCTGGCGAAGATACTAACCTCATTCACTTCCATTGACTTGTCAGTAGTCATGCAACAATCTTCAAGGGCCAAAGCCACAACGAATAGGGTTATTCAAATCGCTGTAGTTTCTCAACTTTTTCCCACAATGCGCTCACAGAGGCAATCCCATCATATTCGGAAACTCGTGAAAGCTTGAGTTCTTGGACCTCTCAATGAACAGTCTTGAGTGGGAAAACTCCTTCACAGCATGCAATCTTAAATTACGAAGGTAATGAAGGATTTTGTGGGCTGCGTTTGACATTTGACAGGGAAACAATTTCCAACAATTTACTCCCTTTTCACCAAATTAATTGGTTAGTGTTTATTCAAAGTGATAATATTCATCTGCATTTCTATGATTTTCACTTCTAGTTACATTAGAAACATTGACTTTATGAATAATTAAAAAATTTATTATAAAATATATTTTGTAAATAAAAAAAAAGAAGTATTGATGAAATAGAATTATATTTAGGAAAAATTTCTTTCTATTTATAAAGACATATTTCTTTTTGTTTTAGAAAATAAAATCACATTTAATAAAATTAGATTTTTGTTATATACCCATATACACACATTATTTGTTTTATACTCTAACCATGCAGAGGCCTCAAGAAGAAGAGAGCACTGTGTATTTTGCTTCTGTGCTTTAAAGTCAAAATCAATATTTACTTTGTAGTTTCAAAACTTAGAAAGTATCCTCTTAATTATTATCAAGATATTTCATATTGTTCTTGCAAAAAAAGATTTGTACTTATTAAAGTAAATTTAACGATAGCTACTACGATATCTTGCCGAGTTAAATCAAATGAATTTTGATATATCAAGGTGTGAGAATTTTGTTGAATAAATTCACTTGAAAAGATTTAAAATTAAGGCGACATGTATAAGAAGAAATTTTTATTTTGTATAAATATATTAGTACTTATAATCATCGATTTTCTTAATATACTTTTTATTTTGGGCGTGACTTTGTAATTGGAAGATCGAGAAATTTAAATTACTTTAAAATTAAATTGTCTTTTTTATTTAATTTATATTGTGCTTAATTGCCTAGTTATAATTAATTAATTGATAAATATTAATTAAAACAAATCTTTGGTCATAATAAATTAAAGTTGGTAAAGACTAATTAAAACAAATCTTTCAAATCCAAAGTAATAGTAGTCATTTTATTTTATTTTATTTTATTTAATATAATATAATGTGAAAGACAGACAATTAGGAATTTTGTTGAGCTTTTACTGTCTGCCCCATTCCACGGTCTTAAACTATAGTCGTGCTTCAAAACGAGAAGTTGACGTTAGACGCTGAGTCTACTCAAAAAGTAGTATACGAATGGACATAAGACAGCTGTTTCATTTAGTTGAATTCGTCCACTTGGCTGCTTTCTTCTTCTACCTCCCGCTTGATACGTCTGGTTGCAATTTCGTGCTAATTAATTGTGCCGTCTTCTCCTAAGTTGAATTTAATTATAAACCAAAAGAAAAGTTTTGTTACTTCTCACAAGTTTCATTTCGGTTATTATTCAAATGAGGATTCTAATTTTGTCATGGGTTTTCTTAGCCAAATTCTTTGGCTTCAATATGGTTTTGGTTTCCGGCCAATGCCAGAGCGATAAGCAATCGTTATTACTCCAAGTGAAGAACAGTCTGGTTTTCAATTCTACTTTATCTGTCAATCTGGTTCAGTGGAATCAAAGCATAGATTGTTGTGACTGGGGCGGTGTAGATTGTGATAGGGCTGGTCATGTGATTGGTCTTGACTTAAGCAACGAAACAATCTCTGATGGAATTGAGAATGCAACTGGTCTTTACAGTCTTCAGTATCTGCAGAAGCTTAATTTGGCTTTTAATAGCTTCAGTGGAGCTCAAATTCCATCCAAGTTGGCCAATCTCACGAATTTAACTTATCTGAATCTTTCAAATGCTGGCTTTGCGGGGCAGATTCCCATTGCGATCTCAACCATGAGCAGGTTGGTTACTCTTGATTTATCAACTTCGTTCTTGTTAGGAGCTTCTCCCTTGAAACTCGTGAACCCAGACTTTAGCGCTCTTGTAAAGAACCTCACAGGGATCAGAGAACTCTATCTTGATGGTGTAAATATATCAGCCCAGGGAAATAAATGGTGCCAAGCTATGTCATCTTCGCTGCCTGAACTGAAAGTTTTGAGCTTGTCAAGCTGTTTTCTTTCAGGCCCTATCCATCCTTCTCTTGCCAACCTCCCGTCACTCTCAATAATTCATTTGCATCAGAATAATCTGTCGTCTCCAGTTCCAGATTTTTTGGCTGATTTTACGAACTTAACATCCTTGCGTCTCAGTAGTTGTGGGTTGTATGGGACATTTCCAGAGAAGATACTCCAGATAACTACACTGGAGACTGTTGACTTATCAGGTAACCAATTACTTCGGGGATCTTTGCCAGAGTTTCCAAAGAATCACTCTCTTCGGACCTTGAAGCTTGGCGAAACAAACTTCTCAGGGGCACTACCAGGTTCCATTGGAAACCTTAAAAATTTGTCCACAATAAAGGTTGCAGGTTGCCGGTTCACTGGATCTATTCCCACTTCAATGGCAAATCTCAGCCACCTTGTTTACTTGGACTTGTCATCCAACAATTTCACTGGTCGAATCCCATCTCTTCACCCATCCAAAAATCTCAGCGGTCTAGACCTCTCTTACAATGCTCTGACTGGTGATATCTCATCAACTCACTGGGATAAGCTTTACAACCTTGTTTATCTTGACTTGGGGCACAATTCACTTAATGGAAGTGTGCCACGATCTCTGTTTGCACTCCCATTGCTGGAGAAGCTTCTGCTTGCCAACAACCAACTTGAGGGCCAAATACTTGAGTTTTCAAATGCATCTTCCTCTGTTCTTGACACTCTTGATTTAAGTAGCAACAGATTAGAAGGGTCTATCCCCATGTCAATCTTTGAACTCAAAGATCTTAGAATCCTTCTCCTTTCTTCTAACAAGTTCAATGGCAGTATACAACTAGATAAAATTCAAATGCTTCGCAATCTCACTACACTGGGTCTTTCGTATAACAACTTGGTAGTTAATGCAAGTAGTGGTGATTCTCCATTCCTTCCCCAGTTTAGCACATTGAGATTGGCTTCTTGCAAACTGAGGGTGATTCCTAATCTAAAGAATCAATCAAAACTATTTCACTTGGATCTTTCGAACAACCAAATTTCTGGGGAAATACCAAATTGGATTTGGGAAGTTGGAGATGGCGGTCTTACACATCTAAATCTTTCACACAATCTCCTGGTAAGTCTGCAACAACCTTACGCTATTTCCCCTTGCAGTGTCCTCGACCTACATTCCAACCAGCTCCGAGGAAGCATCCCGCAGCCACCATTAACTGCTGTCTATGTTGATTACTCAAGCAATTTTTTTAGTTCTTCCATCCCAGCTGAGATTGGTAAGTTCATTTCCGCTGCCATCTTCTTTTCCCTTGCAAATAATAGCCTCACAGGAGTTATCCCTGAATCTATATGCAATGCAACAAGTCTTTTAGTTCTTGATTTGTCAAACAACAATTTAAGCAGCACGATGCCTACATGTTTGATCAAAATGAGTGAGACTCTTGGGGTGCTAAATTTGAGGAGAAACAACCTCGATGGCACTCTTTCTGATGCATTTCCAAGAAATTGTAGATTACAAACTCTAGATCTCAATGGAAACCAACTAGAAGGAACGGTTCCCAAATCCTTGGCCAATTGCACGACACTGGAGGTTTTAGATCTTGGGAACAACCAGATCAGTGATGTCTTCCCCTGCTGGCTAAAAAATATCTCCCGTTTGCGTGTTCTTGTTTTGCGACTCAACAGATTTTATGGGAATATTAGTTGTCAAGAGGATAATGACTCCTGGCAAATGCTTCAGATTGTCGACTTAGCTTCCAACAATTTTAGTGGAAGACTCCCATCAAAATGGTTAACAACGTGGAAGGCAATGATGTTTGATGAAGAAGCACAATCAAAGCTCAATCACCTTCATTTTGAGTTCCTGAAACTCGGCAGACTGTACTATCAGGATGTAGTAACAGTTACCAGCAAAGGTCTGGAGATGGAGCTTGTGAAGATCCTAACTCTATTCACCTCCATTGACTTTTCAAATAACAATTTTGAAGGGCAAATACCAGAGGAGATAGGGCGATTCAAATCCCTCTATGTTCTGAACTTGTCACGTAATGCTTTCACAGGCACCATCCCATCAGCTATTGGCAACTTGCAACAGCTCGAGTCTTTAGACCTCTCAAGAAACTACCTGAGTGGGGCAATCCCTTCACAGCTAGCAAGCCTAAATTTTCTTTCGTTCCTGGATCTCTCACATAACTATTTGAAGGGAAGGATCCCATCAGGTACTCAACTCCAAACATTTTCGCGAACGTCTTTTGAAGGTAATGAAGGATTATGCGGACCTCCTTTGACAAACGATTGCCCAACAAATTCCAGTGAGTCACGACCTTCAGAACAAGCTTCAAGCAATGAATTTGATTGGCAGTTCATAGTTACTGGAGTCGGGTTTGGGATAGGCTCAGCAGCAGTTGTTGCACCCCTAATGTTTTCCCAGAAAGTAAACAAGTTGTATGATGATCAGATTGACAAATTTCTGATGGTGATTCTGCCAATGGTGGGACTCAAATACACAAGTTCTCGTGAAAGGAGTGTTGAGGCAGAAGAAAACCTCGAAGATGAAATCACAGATGATGATGCTGAGGAAATTGAAACCGAAGAATACGGGGGGCGTTATTGTGTGTTTTGCTCTAAACTCGACATCACAAGGACAAAGGTTGTCCATGATCTTAATTGTACATGCCCTCACTCACCACCTATATCTTCTTCTTCTTCCACTTCTTCCTCATCTTCTTCATTGGCGTGTTTTGATAAAAGTTGAACTTTCTTATGTTCTTTCCTATTCCGTTTTGTACATATATAGCTACACTCAACATCAACCCTGGATTGGGGGTGATGAGAACAAAACGTGAACAGATAATTTTGTAGTGCTGATTTATGAACTTGGTTTATCAGTTTTGGTCCATGAATAGCTATACAAGCATCGCAGAGTGACCCTCTAACACTCACTCAGGAATTTTGACAAACAGGTAATGCTCGTAAAACTTCTGCTTGCATACTACGCCTGAGCAACAGTTATTATCCGAAATACAGTCCACAGACAACATTCAAACTCAATATGTAGAAAAGGATAAACATTTTTGTTTGTCAAAGACTGTTTACCAAACGAGGTAAGAGCACCCGATTGTTGTAGCTGCGCAATGGCGAATGACCACGAAATCAGGCTTCCTATGGCAAACATATGAATTAAAGAATATAATAATATTCAGGTTCCTGAGTTTCTATAATATTTCAAACGAAGACATAGTTTATCATTTATATTAAATAGGTCCCCATCTCCAACCCAAATAACCAAATTATCCCTATGAAATTTTATTGAGATTGAGATGTAGGGTTAATAATTTAAGTTATTGTATTGTATTTTTGTCATATTGTATTCGTGTAATTTAAATTTAATTTTCTTAATAATTATATTATAATTAAAAATTTTAATAAGTCATAATTAATAAACGATTAAATAAATTATAATCGTTTTGTTCATTGAATATATTTTAAAGTTATTGTTTTATATATATATATAATATTTATGATACTATTCATATAATTTTGTTTTAAATATAATTAAATATTTTTTTAAAATATTAAAAATATAATTAATTTTAAAAAAATAAAATTTATAAATAAATTTATTAAATAAAAAATAAATTAATATAATATAATTATTTAATTAATTAACCAAGTTATAAACAAATTCACATATTAAAATATTAAATTAAATTTAATATAATTATTAATCGTATTATATTATATTATTTATTATTTAATAACCAAGTAATTTTGTGTCAACCAGAAATCTTCTGTTTTTGTGCAAAGTTTATCTCAATTTGATGAACCATATAAAAATTATCATCCTTACTTCACCGGGGGTCATAATACAAATGAATAAAGTATGCTCTTATTTGAGAAGTTTCGAAAACTCAAGGATTCAGATGTTATTAGGCCAACAAACGGAAGAACAAATTAGTAAAAGATTTTACAATACAAATGGGCCTTACAGGGGAGTGGGCTTTAATCCTAAAATTGTACGGTATTTAATTCTCCGCCCCTCTGGACGGTAAACCAACGGAAAACTGACGTGAGGAGGGCAGTTATTTGAAGCCAATATTGCTGATCTAACGGCTGCCAGTCAATCACGATTCATCAATTTGATCACATGATCATATTAGAGCTGCTACTGTCAATTATGTCGCGGTGGAACACGATTGGGTTGATTAAACGTTTTATAGCACAGATAATACGTCCTTTTGCTTGCTTTCTTTAACCATTCGTGGCTCGTGGTAGCAGGGAATCGTCCGTGCACCCAAATTAATTCACCTGACCTATATTATGTAACCTAGGTTCTTCCGTGCAAAAAGTTGAGATGGAACAATTTTATTAATTAATTAATTAAATATAATAAAAAAATTATAAAATATTTGTTAATATATTTTTATTAATTATTAAATAATTTTTTAATTTTATTAATTAAATAATTATATCTTGTTAATTATACTCACACGATAGTATTGTTTACTAAAGATTTTCAACTGTCTCATCAACTATGCTCAAACAATAATACCGTTGACCCAAAGCTTTCTTGTAATATGTCGTTTATCTTAGAAATATACTGTCCCTTTTAAGCATTTAAAGGAGGAGACATGCTCGTCGGCAGCACAACAAATTGTTGAAGAGACCCAGAAGATTTTCCTATTCAAGAATTCCATGGAAACGAAGAGGGAAAAAAAAAAGTTTTCCTGATCAAGTATTTCTTATGTGGGTGAGAAACGAAACGGCCAAGAACGTTGCATTGCTTTGGATCTTTTGTTCCGCGAATCAATAGCCGAATTTTCAAGTCCAGTATCCCGTCTTACAGATTCCTGAGAAGTTAAACAATAGACGAAACATGCATGGAAGACACATACATATCTATTTCACGACGGAAGAGACTATCATACACGGCCAATGCTGGCTCCTCAGTAATACAGACACAGAGGAAACTACATAGAGTGATACCGATAGAAATAAAGGGAGAGGAGAAAGCTAGTATCTCGTGAAGGAATCCAAATACATTAATGCGTCCGACTCTTCGCTTTGGAAGCCATTAAAATCCTGAGAAGCTAGCAGCGGCTGTGAAGCTTGCACTGGATTTTGTTCCTCCGGACCTGTTAAGTTGGTGATACTTGAGTAGAATCGCTCCGGGAAGTAAGGGAAAGAACCTGGAAGGGATGTGACGGCTTCTTCGGGATGATCAACAGAGTTGAGGATATTTTCGTGAAACCATATCACAGCCTTGAGGAACTTCACATAGTTAATGGCTTCCTCCAACATTGACGCTGTGTCCATCTTCGTTCCTCCAGGAACCATGCTCTGCAAGATCTTGAACCGGTCGCTGATTCGATGCCTCCTGTTTCTGGCCGCCACGCTCTGTGGATCAGTCGACAGCTTCACCGTTTGGCTTCTGCTTCCGTTCTTCTTCTTGTTCTTCCCATGGCTGGTATTTGGAGACTCAGTTGACTTGGGGTTGCTGTCTGAGAAAACGTTTTCCATTGTTTCTGGAGTTAAAGCTGAAATTCTGTAATTCCCTCAACTACAGTTTGCGTTTGGAGTGTCAAAGATCATAAGACTTATATATATATAGAGAGAAAGTTACATGTGGTATGTCGATTGCTTGATAGTGAAATGAACGAGATGTCGTCATATGAGTCACCCAATCTCTGGCACAGGATTTCGATGTCTACCCTAGTGGCGTAGGGCAACAAGAAGACTAACCTATAGGCCAAAAACTTGAAAAAAAAAAAAAAGGAAAAAGAGTTATCTTCCTTTCCTTGCTTAGCTTTTGAAGATATTCTTCTCTCTCAGGCTCAGCAGAAATATTACACAACTAGCTGCTAGACCCCCACAAACAATTGGTTAATGCGGCAGGGAAGAAAGACACAGAATTTGTCTTTTGCATTTATTCAGTAGTGAAGAGAAAGAAAAACGAAGGGCTGGGGGGTCCTTGTTCTCTCTGAAATCGAAGTGGATGTACCATAGTCGCTCGTATGCATAAATCCAAGAACCTAATTGTTGCCGGGCTTTTGTTGTACGAAGAAATGCCTTTTCCCCCCATAGGTTTGACACTGTTTACTCAGTCAATGAGAGTAACTATTCATTTGCCCCTCGACCACTACTCTTTGACAAGAAATAAAGCAAAGAGATCACAATTACTATTCATCAACTCTTCTTTTCATAATAATTTCGTGGGATTGACTATCTTACAACTGATGATTAAATTTAAACCAAAAAACCAGAAGATCCTGAACATATTCTGAGTCATTTGAATCAGTGCTAGATTCAAGTTGCATCCACCCAAGCAATCGTGAGAACCCCACCCTGATTTCTTTAGGCCCCAAAGGTATAGAGAATTTGTTCTTTTCGGAAAAGTAATAGCAAATTCTACCTTTTGTTTAGTTTCATGCATGCTTTGAAGAGGCTTAAAGAAGCCGGAAGCCCAATGTGAGTGCGTTTTTGTGAAAGAGAGACTAAATTTGTTCCTCTTTGATAAACACATTTGAAAAACGTCGTACACTTTCTTGGGGATCCAAAAATAAAATTAATTTCACCATCTCCACCGCATTTAACAAGCAAATATTGAATATGGCCCAATACAGTTTTAAAATTTGATAAAATCTTCCATTTTCAATTTGCAGCCACGTTATTGTCACCACGTATGATCATACTTTATTCAACATCATAAATGATGGAATGGAAATTTCATGGAAACACAAAAGCTGATGGCAAACAATCACAGTGGAGAAAGTATGAGACAGACAACGAGAGACAAGCGCAAGCAACAGCACATGTATCTCCGGATTTTGCGTTGAGAGTGGAGTGGGGTAGATGGAATAGAAACCAGAAAATTATTTTTACTTGTTCAACCGATCAAAATTTACCTACTTTACCTGTCCTCTCAAATCTCTGTCAATTCATATATCAGATCAGATCAGATCACTCTGCAATCAGTCTCTCAGCTGATTTATGTGATGATGAAACTAGAACAAGAACAATTATAAAAACAGCATAACTACTGATTGTTTTCTACTTTATTAGACCCTTTTGACTAGACTAGTAAAGAAAATCATATCAAAAGAAGTTAAAACCAATAACAGTTTCTACAATTCTGGGACAGAATAGGTTATCCTTTCTATTGCGATTAGCCCATTCAATGCAAATACTAGCATTGCAGGTTTTAAAGTCCCACGCTGCTGAACAAGGCTACGATATGTGTGGCTGCTAATTGTGTTGAAACACAAAGAATACTGCACTATATACAACCTGTTAATAGTCCATACATATGGTAAATCTTTCATTTTACCCTGCACTTCTGAAGCTCTCTCTAAAACTTCAGTGACCAGTGTCTTTCTTCTTCATTTCTCCACATTTAATAAATGTAAAAGAAAGTGATAAACTGCACTATATGGGTCACAATTTGATGATAATTTGCATTAATTCACAAAATATTGAAAAACCATTGCTAGCTAGCTTCAGCTCGATCATCGCTCGAGTAAAAGTTCATCCGGGGACCAGATCAGACCTTCTCTCTGCTGCAGTTATGACCACATAAATACGTAAAGTCGAAGCTCTGAATGAACATATATGAGCAATATGAATGATCATATGAGACGACATAACTGCAGGGACTGTTGTCATTAGCCTTAAGCCTGCCTATGTATGTCTCACTTTACGTGTTCCATGCAAATGAATTGACGGTGGGCACGTGGCATCGGCACGGGGGCATGGGCATGGGGGGCTTTTTTTTTTTTATTAACCTGAAAATTGCTTGTATACGTACAGGTACTCAGACCTCCATCAGAAATACGGATCTCTGTGAACACAAGACGGCGATGACCGAACGAGAGCGGCTATGATTATCTGTCTAATTTCAGAAATTTGTTCTCTAAACTGCAGAAAGGGGGCGTCGTTTGGCCCTACTCCTTTCACCAGTAAAGGACGCAAATTATATTCTTTTTATGAACAAGACCGGGTTTGCAGCCGAGTCGTGGAATAACACAGTCCAATAATGACATGTTAATGGAAATGGGCTGAATCCAAGCTGATCCAAGTTTTGTTTCTGATGGAGAGCCCAACTCTTTTAGTCTTGTTCTGTTTCTCGCAACACGTGTCATCCCACCAGTCGCACCAAAATCCCATGTTCATTTCTTCTTTTTGTAACAAGCTTCAGCACTCATCATTCTGTGCAGTAATCGAAGAATTGACCGAAGAAGCTCGTTAAGTTGTAAGCAAGCAAGCAATGGCTAGTATCACCTGACACAAACGACGAAGGAAGGTTGCCGAAGCATTAGACAGGCGAAGATCAAGGCGCGAAGAAGAACATACTTCACCATTGGAATGGCACGACTGGCCGCAAGGGACAAAGACCCTGGCCCTCATTGTGGAAGACAGAGGCGCGCCATACCGAGTGGCCCGATCGTGCCTTGGACTCACTGGTGTTGTGGTTAATATTCTAATCACTTCAATTTAGGACTTATTTGATATAAGAAAATAAACTATATATTATTTACAAAATATAAAAATCTAGGGACTTTTTTGAATTACATCATTAAATAACTTCAAGTTACCGAATTATAAGTTCTAGATCTACGGAGGACGTATTCAGTTTTGCGACCATTAACGAGCTCGGCTTTCCTGTTGTGTTTCTTACGCAAACCCCATAAACCCTAACGCCATAACTCAAAATTTCCGTCACTTTCTAGAGAAAGAAAACCAATATGGCCACCAGGCTTACCCTCCGTCTTAGATCCCAACTCCTCAACGCCCTCTACAACAATCCCCGACTCATTTCAACCACCGCCGCAGCCGCCACCATCACCAAATCACCTTCGTCAATTGTCTACCAGTTTGTCGATATCAACACTAACCAAATTTATGCCTTCAATTCTATACGTTTCCTTTCAACCGCCCGCCGCCACCCGGTCCGGTCAAACCGGGTTGACATCGGTGCTCGAGCCCGGCAGATGCAGAATCGCCGTCTCTGGACCTACGCGCTAACCTTCAGCTGCATCGCTGGATTTATAGTAATCGTCCTCAATAACTTTCAGGACCAATTAGTCTTTTATGTTACTCCAACCGATGCTCTTGAAAAATACAAATCAAACCCTGCGAAAAATAAGTTCAGACTCGGAGGTTTGGTGCTGGAAGGGAGCGTGGCCCATCCGGTTTCTTCGCCGGAAATGGAATTTGTAGTGACGGATTTAGTTACTGATATTTTGGTTAGGTATCAGGGTTCGTTGCCGGATTTGTTTAGAGAAGGACATTCAGTAGTAGTTGAGGGGTTTGTTAAACCAACGACGGAGGAGATAAAAAATGCGAAATCGGAGAAGAGCGTATCAGAGAATGCAAGAAGCAGAGACTGTTATTTTGCTGCGACTGAGGTTTTAGCTAAGCATGATGAGAAGTATATGCCGCCAGAGGTTGCGGCCGCAATTGAGAAGAACAAGAAGATGATGGAAGAGCAGCATCAGCAGGGGGGTAAAGAAGATTAGATTGATTAGTCATCAATAAATTTATATAATGATTTTGCTGGAATTATACGTGTATTTATTTGAAAATTGATAATGGGAGATTCATTTGCATCAGGAAGAGGTGAAGAGTTTTACTTGAGGGATTTTGTTTGTAGTATTGTTGTTGTAGTGCCACCAATGTGGATTTTGCACTCATTTTATCATTCTTTCCCTCAATAATTTTGTGGGATTTTAAGATTTACATTGTTGTAATGATGAATCAGGGCCAATGATTCAGAACCAAGTTTTTGGAAATTGCTGTTGTGATGATAGATCGTAATTCAACTGAGATTCATGTGATCTCTGAATTCTTTGACTGTTGGATTAAATCTTTTAGCTATTGCTGGATTTTCTTGGTAGAAATACTAGCTTAGAACATAGAATTAGAATTTGGTTGGTGTCGTGAAAAGCAAGTTATATCATTCTCTGATTTGCTCACGCCAATCTGTTCTTATTCACCTGATTTCATGAATTTCTATACAAGGATTAGTCAGGAGCTCATGAAAATATGTTCTGATGCATCTGATTTTACAAATTTCTATAAGGATTAGTCTGGAACAGATAGAATCGGGTGATTGCAATCATTTTTACCTGCGCAGGTTGGGTAGGAACATCAATTCTTCTAGTAGCACATAGTCAGGTTGGAGTAGAACCTTAGGTTATTTTTACATGTATCCGATTCCTGGATGGGGCTAATAAGAACTTTGTCTTCATTCGACTAAACTGGTGAGCATTTTAGTTCTTGCTGTGAGTTAACCTTCGATGCTCCTAGTTTTCAAGTGCTATTAACTTCTATAATTTTGTGCTTCAATTACTTTAACTCTCTTAATGAAACTATAGTTATTTCCAAACCTCAATGGCAACTTGATTATCAGACCTCTCTTTCGGAGGGGTATTGCCCTTGGCTGTGATTGTGAAGGCTGTTGGTGTAATCTGTAATTGTTTAAATTTGTTGTATAGGCAGTCTTTTGTTAATGTTGAAACTATTTGCTTTGCATAAATTCCTTTTAACCGTGTAAGAGATGGAATTCTGCCAGAGTTCTCATGATACCATTTCGAGTTAGATTTGGCAACTGTTTGTGATATATGGAATTGATATCGGGAAGGCATCTGCCATAAGACAATTATAAGTGCTGTGCAATGTCTGTTGATACTGCTCTAAAATGTGGGAAATTCTTCCGATTAATATCATGTATGATTTTACAGGATTCTCAGTTCTAACTTCTGCCCGCTCGTAGTTGCTTTTAATGTTCTTAACCTTGTCTGGTAAACTGTTCCGCCTTGAAACTTTAAGCATCTGCTCTAATTTGTGTTATGTATTATTTATGTTGCTCTTCATGGTTCGATTCTCTGTATCTTTATGTGGCTGTACTAGCTGTGTAATATGTAGAACCCAGCAATTGCAGGTAGATCTTGAAAAGCTCAATTGTTCTTACAAAACAGTTGTATTCAGAGAGAAGAGGCAATCACTCTTGTCAACTTCTCATTGATGGTGTGTAAGAACTAAGATGGTTCTTGTCCTATACAGGAACATTTTCCAACCAAGCCGCCCCTTGTAACTGACCATCTAGATTTGTCTAGTTTCCTGAAGTACGAGCACCTGGCAAATTGATATCAATACCAAAACTAGAGGGGTCTTAAATTTGCTCAACGACATTGTTAATTTTATTTATTAAATTATAAATTAATAATTTTATTTGATAAATTATGAATATATTTAACAAATTGTCAATATTACTGGAAAAATTATATATATTTTTTGTCAAATTATGGTTTTATTTGATAAATTATAAATTTATTAAAAAAATTATAATTTTATTCGATTAATTGTAAAATTTATTTAATAAATTTATTCCATAAATTGTAATTTACTTGTCAAATTGTGAGTCTACTCAATAAATAATAAATTTACAAAAGATAATTGCAAATATAATAATTAGAACTCGGCGAGGCAACCCATTATCTTGTGAACCGACCAACAGTTCCGTGCATAAGTGCACTTTCCGTTGCCCATTCACTGATCACTCAAAAACCCTTCTCTTTCGATTTCTCTCGTAAGTGTATCTGTAGTCAACCTTCTGTAACTTTCTATTTATAGCAACCATTTTCGTTTTGGGATCTACAGGGAGAGTTTTGTCTTGAGCTGGAGATATGAAGAATTTGAAGGGTGAAAGCACTCAGAACGAACAAGTCGACTGGGAAATGAGGCCAGGTGGTATGCTGGTGCAGAAAAGAGACGACGATGTTCACGATCAGGATCATGATCATCACGATGGTGATTCTTCCCGAGGACCCATGGTGAAGATCAATGTTGCTCATGGCCCGACACAGTACGAGGTTCATGTCCCTGCTCAATCCACTTTCGGTAATTTTCTTTTATTTGTATCGATTAAGAGTTTGCTGTTAAATTATTATTAGATGGGTTTATTTCGGTGAGATTGAGTGTTTTCGACCGGGGATTGTCGTATGCTTGCAACCTTTTTGAGAATATCTGCCAAATGAGTGAAAAAAACAAAATGGCTTACTGATATACCGGACCAGTGAAGTTTACAAGTTATAATATATAACTTCCTAGTTGTAAAAGGGTATATATGCCGGACCAGTAATGCTGCTGATCACTCTCGTTATATTTACAAGTAACTGTGCAATAGGCACGTTAAAATTGATGTTCGTTTGTAATTTTGGTGGTTTAATTCTAATGGCAGGGGATTTGAAGAAAGCTATTGTGGAAAAGACGGGATTGGAACCTCAAGAGCAGAAAATTTTGTTCAGGGGAAAAGAAAAAGAGGACAGTGAACATTTGCATGTCTCGGGCGTGAAAGATAAAGCAAAGGTTTTGCTTTTGGAAGAATTGACTAGCAAAGAAAAGAAGCCTGTGGAGGCAAAGGATAGCGAAGAGATGAGAAAGGCTCTCCAAGCAGTTGCAGCAGTCAAAGTGGAGGTTGATAAACTCTCAGAAAGGGTAAATTCATGAGATAGCATTTATCTCAGCTGGTTAATTTCATTCATGTTCACTTGGGTTCTTTCATGTTCACAGGTGGCTGCCTTGGAAGTGGCCGTGAATGGTGGGAACAAGGTCGCACCAGAGGAATTTGATGCATCAGCGGAGTTACTCATGAGGGAGCTGCTGACATTGGATGGCATCAAGGCCGAAGGTGAAGCGAAAATGCAGCGAAAGGCTGAGGTCAGTATTTTATTGCATTCAGGTTAAATCTTCTAAATTCAATTGTGTGCTGTATGTTCTTTTTTTTTCCCCATTTATGTCGTTCCTTGTCTATGTCTTGTATTAGATGTCCATTCGACTCTAACTTATATACAAGTGCATGGTTTGGCTGTGTGTTTTCTTCTTCTATACATAGGCTGTTCAATCATCTCTGTCATTTGATACCAATATAAGGGATTTTTATCCACTATTGCGTTGAAATCCGAGCACATGTGGCTAGAATGTTTGAATTAGTCTCGAATGGCATACTTGGTATAAATTGCAAATACCTCCATGGTTAAAATTATGATGAAGGCACATGACATGAGGTGATGCATTTTCTATTTCGTATTTGAATGAAGAAACGATGTGAGCCTAATAGGGGTGTAATCTATCTTCTACTCTATGACGTGAAATCATTGTTGAAAATTTTATCTTTAGCCATGTTAAAGAGGAAGGTTTTTCTTTATCTGCTAGGGTATGCATAGAAGTCTGTGTAACTTTTGTGGCAAGCTTCAAAGCTTTACAAGATTATATGTATAAATTTCTGAGTTATGTTCGCCATTATTGACTGGTGGTGACAGGTGCGTCGCGTACAGAAGTTCCATGAGACACTGGACAATCTAAAGGCAAGAAATTCCAACCCGTTTATCAACAATGATAATGCTGTCAAGGTGACAACCCAATGGGAGACCTTTGACTCTGGCGTGGGAAGTTTGAATCCTCCTCCCTCACTGCCACCGTCAACTACTATAAATCAGGATTGGGAACAGTTTGATTAGTTCAAAATCTGCTCTATTGTTTTGGTCTCTGGAACTTGGTGTGACAGTAAAATATATAGCTTGCAGAGCACTTTTTTAATTGTTTTTGTGCTGCATTTAGAGTTAGTTTCACTTTGAGGCTAGAGACCTTGTAGTTGAAAGAAGACCTGAAAACAATTAGAATCTGGACATATTGGATTTATATTTATATTTATATTACACCGGCATAATTTAATATTCCCTTTTAGCCTTTAATCATTAGATGCATTACCTATCTTGTTTGGTTTACTTCGCATTAAGATCAAACATGAGTACCATGCATCTAAAGGCCATTGTTCTTCTCATTGTTATGTGTAGATCTTTCCCTTTGTCCTTGTCCAGCTAGAGCATAGGCTTCTTCTGCATGAACAGCAGCATCCTCTATCTCGAGCTTTTCTTCAGTCATTTGAGGTGGTGTTATTAATCTAATTATCTCGAGGATGATGGATGTTACTACTACATTCCAATCTATTACAAATATCACTCCCACCAACTGCTTTAGAAATTGTACTCTACCACAACCACTGTAGAAGGCTCCTTTTGAATTGGGAGCTTGCAGAAACATGCTACTGACACTTGGATGAGCAAAGAGTTCCTGTATGAATTCCACCCAAGGTTCCAGCAATAGCATCAGTATGATGGTTGAGTTGACCTGGCAAGGAGCGCTAAAGTGACAGCTGCAAAGGCAAACTGGAAGAAGACCAGGACAACAACTGACTACGATGGTTGAGTTGCTGGAGTTAAAGTTTTGTACTTTGTCTAGGGAAGAAAAGTTTGTGGGATTTGGAATTCCTGGGAAGCGGTGAGGCCAGCTTTGCCTAGAATGGTAGAAGTTGATTACCAAACATCGGCTTGTATGCCCAGAGAATCCAGCAAGGGATGACAGCAGCAAAGGCTTAGAGTGCTATGAAAGCTGAGTTGAGAGCCCATTTCTTTTTTTATTAGACCTGCATATAGTATCACTAGCCCGGGCATGGCTTGCAACCCAACAGTGCTGCAGATACCATCTGCCATGCATTATCACCCTTGTTTTAGCCAATCAGGTAAGGCTGCCATGGTGCCCTGCTGGTGTGCTGTTGGAACAACAGAAGCAGCAGCCATTATTGCTTTTCGAGGCTTGATGTTTTGCTTGAAACCTTTCACAGGTAAAAATAAGGACCTAGTTAAGTAGGAGGGTTCAAGTATTATGTTTTGTGGTGGTGAGCTTCTTAGGTGATTCCTAGGAAGAATATTTCGAATGCTAGTTGCCGCCATCATAGGAAGTGGTCATGCGTCTTAAGTGATAGGATAACCAAAATTGGTGTTACTCAGGTCAGTATACTGATCATTTAACAGAATGATAAACTGTTGATCCACTGATAAACTGAGGAAAGTTGCTGTGCGTATCTCGGTATTGGCCTGTGGGTGATTGCACTGAATATTATCCCCCAATTTTTGAGAGATTCAATGAGATTCTTATCAATGTCTATTTGCATGGAATTTTCCACCTTAGGCAGGAAATGGAAGTGAATTTTACAATCCACGGGTAATTGTTTTCTGTTCTTTTTCCTCCCTTGGACTTGATAAAATCTAGAGTTGACCCAATTTGCAGGTTCTCATGTCCAACTATGTTGTGAATTTAATGCTGTTTGCAGCTGAATATCGGATCAGCTATCACTGATCGTCCTTCTCCACCTAATTATGCTACGAGGAAGGTCAAATGAGAGATCCTTTAGCCGCTGAATTTTCAACCCTTTAAATTGACCTAAGTTGTTGCTGAGCCATAGTTGAGCAATGCGACTGGCGTAGAAATTTAATGCGTAAGCTGGCTGTACATTGAATCCAGAAAATCTATAAAGGCATTCTTGTAACATCCCAGTTAGAATAGTTAGATCCTATCAGGATATAAATTAGTCATAATCAGGATCGTAGGGCAAAGAATGTGTTTATCAAATACTATAGCGAACATATTAGATTGAAGCACAACAGGCGCGGCAAATTCCTGGATTTCTTCCGTGTCAGAATCAAGGAAGCAATCACAATAGCAGCTGTTAACATGGTGGGAGATGAGACACGTTCAAATTATGGACTTCAAGTTCACCTATCAATCACTCGAAACAATCAAAAGCTTACAAAATTCTATGTACAGCAAGAGAAACTTAATGCATTGACACAATCTAGTTTCATTTAAAAATTGATGGTAACCCCTCTTGCACCATTAACATAGGGCGGTGGTGCAATGTCTTCTGAATACTCGGACGTAATGCAGTCCATGCTTTCTTGGGTCATATTTTTCTCCATCACCCCAGAGAGCATAAGCTTCTTCTCCGTGAACAGCGTCGTCTCCGATCATAAGCTGCTCCTCTGGCATTCTCAACGGTATGAATATTCTTATAGCTAGAAGAATGATCGTCGTGGAAACTAAATTCCAGCCGATGATAAACAGAGCACCAACTATCTGCTTCACTAGTTGCACTCCGCCATTTCCGCCATAAAATGCTCCCCTTGTGGACTTCGGTTGTATAAGCTCGCAAAGATCTGGTTCCGCCAATGGCCCTGTTAGTAGCCCGCCCAATAGCCCAGCTACAGCGTGCGTGTGGAATACATCCAGCGTGTCATCCACCTGCAAATTAGATAATATTGATGATGTAGCTGCAGTATGGACACTTGTAACAATACACTGTCTTTTATCTCTGTTCCTATTTTGACTTTAATTTTCTCCATCATTTTATGGTTGAAAGGTCATTTTCTAAGGCTGCCAAAATAAACAAAGGGTTTGCGGCATCCCACCAACTGATGTTTCCATTATTTCCTTGTGAATTCTGGTGGGTAAATCTGAAAACTCAATTTTTGAGAGATTCAATGAGATTCTTGTCAATGTCTATTTGCATGGAATTTTCCACCTTAAGCAGGAAATGGAAGTGAATTTTACAATCCACAGGTGATTGTTTTCTGTTCTTTTTCCTCCTTTGGACTTGATAAAATCTAGAGTTGACCCAATTTGAAGAAAATCCAGGGTTGATTGAAGGTTCTCATGTCCAACTATGTTGTGAATTTAACGCTGCTTGAAGCTGAATATCGTATCAGCTGTCACTGATCGTCCTTCTCCACCTAATTATGCTATGAGAAAGGTCAAATGATAGATCCTTTAGCGGCTGAAGTTTCAACCCTTTAGATTGACCTAAGTTGTTGCTGAGCCATAGTTGAGCAATGCGACTGGTGTAGAAATTTAATGTTTGAGCTGGTCGTACATTGAATCCAGAAAATCTATAAAGGGATTCCTGTAATTCTCCAGTTAGAATAGTTAGATCCCATCAGGATATAAATTAGTCATAACAGGATCGTAGAGCAAAGAATGTGTTTATCAAATACTACAGCGAACATATTAGATTGAAGCACAACAGGCACGGCAAATTCTTGGACTTCTTCCTAGAATCAAGGAAGCAAACACAATGGCAGCTGTTAACATGGTGGGAGACGAGACACATTCAAATTATAGACTACAAATACACCTACCAATCACTCGAAACACTCAAAAGCTTACAGAATTCTATGTACGGCAAGAGAAACTTAATGGATTGACGCAATCTAGTTTCATTTAAAGATTGATGGTAACCCCTCTTGCACCATTAACATAGGGCGGTGGTGCAATGTCTTCTGGATACTCAGACGTATGCAGTCCATGCTTTCTTGGGTCATATTTTTCTCCATCGCCCCAGAGAGCATAAGCTTCTTCCCCGTGAACAGCGTCGTCTCCTATCATAAGCTGCTCCTCTGGCATTCTCAACGGTATGAATATCCTTATAGCTAGAAGAATGATCGTCGTGGAAACTAAATTCCAGCCGATGATAAACAGAGCACCAACTATCTGCTTCACTAGTTGCACTCCGCCATTTCCGCCATAAAATGCTCCCCTTGTGGACTTTGGTAGTATGAGCTCGCAAAGATCTGGTTCCGCCAATAGCCCTGTTAGTAGCCCGCCCAATAGCCCAGCTACAGCGTGCGTGTGGAATACACCCAGCGTGTCATCCACCTGCAAATTAGATAATATTGATGATGTAGCTGCAGTATGGACACTTGTGACAATACACTGTCTTTTATCTCTGTTCCTATCTTGACTTTAATTTTCTCCATCATTTTATGGTTGAAAGGTCATTTTCTAAGGCTGGCAAAATAAATAAAGGTTTTGCTGCATCCCACCAACTTATGTTTCCATTATTTCCTTGTGAATTCTGGTGGTAAATCTGAAAACTCAATCTTGGCGTCTGCCCAAAGTGGGTTCAGTTCATCAACATTCCGTGCTGTTTAAAGATTCACTGAATGCTATAACATGTTTATGGTCAATTTTGTATTGTAGATTGCAAGTGGAAAAAGTTGTGGGAACTGAATAAGCTGCCCGCAATCAGTCAAGCCTCAATTTTCGCCAAATTAACACCGTCCATCACGCGTATTTAGTTTACAGAGAAGACGGACATAAAAGTTAAGAAAGAAAAGTAACTTACTTGCTGTAGAAGACTAGATTTCTTGTGAAGAATCATCATAGACACCCATGGAATGCTACCAGCAAGAATGCCCATTACAATGGCTGCCCACGATTGCACCAGCCCTGAAACAACACAAACCATTGATTGTGCATCTGTAATTATATCACAAACAAACAGAACAACAAATAATCTCTGAAATTGATCGACAAAATACCAGCTCCTGGAGTAATGCAAGCAAGGCCAGTCACCATTCCTTGAACAGCTCCGATCACTGAAGGTTTCCCAAAGAAAATAACATCGAGACATGTCCAAACAAGAAGGCTTGTGGCTGCGGATACATTTGTGTTTAGAATTGCAATTGAAGCGTCAATATGAGCAGCATAAGGAGCTCCGCCATTGAAGCCTGACCATCCCATCCATAGCAACCCAGCTCCCGCAAGCATCAGCAGAACATTGTTTGGAGGAAATCTCTCTTTGTCACTCTTCAACCTTGGCCCAACCTGTTTAATTCATACAATTAAATGAGATTTATACGTTAAACGAGGAAAAGATTAAGAGATTAAGTTCTTGTCAATGGTATATATTTACCCAATAAGCCGCCGTGAGACCGGAAATTCCTGAGGCGAGGTGAATAACATAGCCACCGGAATAATCTATGACACCCCAATGATAAAGAAATCCTCCGCCCCAAAGACTAAAAGCACCGACAGTGTAGCAAAATATGAGCCATAGAGGAACAAAAGCCATCCAAGCTTTAATATTCATGCGACCAAGAACGGATCCAGCCAGCAAAATAAGCGTAATAGCCGCAAAAGTGAACTGGAAATACACAAGTGTAGCCATGGGATAGAACGGCTCTGTGAGCTCAGGTGTGCCATCCTCACCGGTATGTTTGCTTTCTGGGATTTTGGCTCGGTGAGTAAGATACTCTTGGCCTAGAGCTGGTGCGCCCTTGCCCCAAAACGGGAGGAGCTGGTCGCCGAAAGCCATGCGGTAGCATACAAGAACCCAGCAAATAAGCGCGGCAGCAAAGGCATACAGCGCCATGAAGGCCGAATTCACGGCCCATTTTTTCTTGACGATGCTGGCGTAGAGGATAACGAGACCCGGCATACTCTGGATTCCGACGAGAGTCGACGCCGTCATCTGCCATGCGTTGTCACCTTTGTTCAGCCAGTCAGGGACCGGGCGACTCGTTTGGTAGGCTGTTAGCTCAGCCATGGTTGAACTCTCACGGAGGTCTAGGCGAATAATTCCTCAGAGATTTGTATCTATATAGAAGCAAGAGAAAGTCTTCCTGAGCCCTGAAAGTCTTTCCACCATTAGTTGTTTAGTAGTATATGCTGATTTAGAAAATTCTTTGAAAGTTCGTGTAAAATTCAAAGGATTTTAACTGCTCCTTCGTGCATTCAAATGATGACGGGACTGAAAGTACACGGTCGTTGGATTATGTCCTAAGTCTGCAGTGTGGAAATTAAATTTGCGATTATCACTGTGAGGCCGCCAAATTTGAGGCAATTCTTCGACTAGAAATCGTAGGGAAGTCCGACAAGACTGCAGCTAGTATTGCTACTGGTCAAGGATAACAGAGTTGACTAATGCATTGTTAATGATGACCTCTAAACCGTGAATCACTATGACACATCATTATCACATGCCCTGCATCTGGTCATGTTGAAAATAGACGGTTCATTTGTTTAATTCGATTAGCATAACAAACTAAGTATCTCATTTTCCATATTCTATTTGTAATATTAACTAAGTTTACTTTAGATTTATTAACAGATATTAATAAATAATTAATATTATTATTTTTATTAATTTAATCACTATTAATTTTATTTTATAAAAATTATATATCACAAATTAGGGCACCTTAATCATAAAAGGGTTATAATTAATTGATCAAATTAATGCAACAATTTAAATTATTATGCTCTATTTTTGCAATGTTAAATAAGAGTTAATTTAAATCAAACTTATTTAATAATCATACTAAATATTAAAAATTTTTATCTGACGTAAATATTAAACAGTTAAATAAATTATAATTGTATTATTTATTTAATATATTTTTTTATATGTTTTAATATAATTTTATATACTTAAGTATTAATTAATTTTATTTTAAATATAATATATATTATTTTAGTATGTAATAATTTTTTAAATAATTTATTCAAGTTTTAATTAACAAATTCATATATTAAAAATTTTAAATTCAAATTTAACTTAAATTATATATTACTTATTTAATAATTATATTAGTTTATATTAATATGAACCTATAAATTCGTATCTATTTATTAGTTCGTGTTAAAAACTGTTACTCTTAATGTACTACACAAAAATCAATATTGTTCATTTTCCTTGTAATCACGATGACAACCAAGCTACTTCAAGCTGAATTACATTATTCCATCTCAAGTCAAACCAAAGGAGTTTCCGAGAAACTAATTGAGGACAAGACGATTGGTAATTTATCATTTTGATAAGCTAATAACTAGCTGAATAACCACGTAATATCAGAAGGTCAAAACTATGGCAGATGAGTAAAGCTTGGACCTGAAGAAAGCACCAAGTAACAACATTTTATTTTAAATATGTTGACAAATCAGTATTCAATGACTAGCATTTTAACTGATTGCCGCATAAAAATTCTAAGTGTAGGTATGCCAACGAGTCAATTAATGTAGTATAATGATGGGTTATGCTTTGATTAGTACCAAGTCTGATGATAATGTTGTGCTAAGTCGTTGCAGGCTTTTTCCAATTCCTGAAGGTCAGGCAGATGATGTTGATTGAAACATGGAGAACGCTGGTATATGACAGAGGCTGCTCGTATGAGAATGCTTGCAGTCAAACCGCAGATTGAGTAAACTGCTCCCTTTGACGTTTCAAAGTCAAAATGATGAACTATATACTTGCAACCCATCCTTTCCCTTTCTTCAAGTCTATGATTTTCTCCCTGGAAAATTCACAGCTACTGTGAAATGAAATCATTGAGTATTAAGAAATAAGGGGAAAAGCGTTTCTGGGTGAAGACCTTGAGAAACATTTCGAGGGGGGCGTCAAAGATGCAATCAACTTCATCAGGATTTGGAACAGGCTTGAAATCTTCTATATTGGATAGTAGGCCAATGACAGGGACGACACTGAGCTGGTTCTGGCGTATATGTTTAAGTCCCGTTTGTTCAATTAGGATATCGGACTCATATGTTAATGAAAACAGAAAAGCAAAGGACGAAAAGTGAAAATATACCAGGGAATTGAAAGGTTCTAAATTGGCAACAACTTGAACAAGCTGAGGATGCAATCCAATCTCTTCCATGGCTTCTCTTAATGCAGTTGCAGAGGCATCTGCATCTCCTTCTTCTGTTTTTCCACCTGGCAATGCTACATCTCCTGTCTCCTCAGAGAAATAAAGCTGTTGGGCTATTAGTTCATACTATAATAGCAACGGATTGTATTAATTACCTGGGTAAGAAGACAACTTCATGGATCTCTTGGTAAGAATAAGCCGTAGCTCTCCTTCATGGCCTTCAAACAGACATATCAACACAGCCGCTCGTCGCACCCTCCAGTTTACAGAACAACACTCCTCAATATTTGAGCCATTATCAAGATATTTCTTCCCTGATTCTTCATTGACACTGGTTGGTTTGTAAAGCTGAAGCTGTTCTGCAACTCTTTGCATCATTGGCAACGGCAATTGATCTGCCGATCATTAGCCATACATTGCATGCGTAATATTATAAAGCTTGGCACGATACTGTTTTAGGCATTTGTCTGAAAGCTCGAAACATATAGATAACAGAACAAATTTACTTGTAAGAGAATCGAATCAATCTCGATATCCCAATTCATGGATGACTGCTGATAGATAGATAACGATGAAGTTCTAAGGCAAGGACGAATATTCTCTTTAGTTGGCATCCCCTACGTTCATGCATTTCAATTTCTCCTAAATTTTCAATGCAATGAACTGTTTGTATATATTGCAAGGGTAATTTTAAGTATTAGAGCATTAAACGAGTTCTAAAATTATGATTTTTTTTATCTAGTTTAATAGTGGATTAAAACTAAATTGCATAATTGATCTTCAACTTAAGAATCTTAATTTAGTACTAAATTTTAAAAATTTTAACCGATCATCTGTGACATCTATTCACAGGATTACTCTTGACAAATTGATATAACATAGTCTTTAATTTTTTATTTTTAATAATATAATATAATTAATTTACATTAATTTATATGTTCATAAACTTAGAATGAGTTGCAATCTTGTAATCACAGAATCATATTCAATTCCTTGGATTGGAACTGATTCGGGAATACAATGCAAATGCCAGCCACCATACATTGCAAGTTGGAACCGTTATGCACTGCTTGCAATTTACAACTTGACTGCTCGCTTCTGCCACTACTCGCCAATCCGTGATTGGATTGTGAGCCGTACTATATTAGCCCACTAAAGAAATAAATGGGCTGCCTACAATTGGGCCTAGTGGATGGCCCAAATGTCTTGATACCCGACCCGATTCTTTTAGTTCTAGCAAGATATACCTCAACTATGAAGATCGGATTGAACGGGGCAGTGGGTAGTGTCAATTTTGGAGGAGGCAGCCAATCTTGTCGTGAATTTCGTACGGCGGCTAATAATTCACGACGAGCAAGGTATGTAATATGCGCTGTGCCAATGATTCGATTTGATACTGTGAACCAACAGCTGTTTAATGGAGGTCGTTCCTTGATTTGCGGTGTTTCTTTTGTCTGGACAATTTCCCCATTTGTCGTGTTCTTTTCTTGATAAGATTAAGACCTCTTTGTTTTTTCTCTTTCATTTTGTCACTCTTCAACATTAATTTACTAATGAGTTAGAAAAATAAAGAATTTACTAACAATAACTAAGAAGTAAGAATAACAAAGAATAAAGGATCCACTAATAATAATTAAAAAATAATAATAATGGTAATTATTAAATGTTATAATTAACGAGTTCATAATTCATATTTAATAATTAATAAAATGTATTAATATTAAAATACGTAAAGGTAATTAAGATTTTTTAAAAAATTAATATTTTATAAGTATATATTATGTAATTTATTTTTATTGCCCAATATGAATCTAATTCAATTCTTTGTGATATTTCTTATCATTTCTATTTGCTTTCTTTACTTTAAGGATAATTTAGAGGATTAAGTTGCCCTTGTTCAAAAACAAGAATGCCTGCACATCACTTAATATTGAAGATGCTAAGGTTGAAACATCATTATAAATCAATCAATCATTTCTAATAACCAACAAAATGGCTAACAAAAACATGTTATCATGATTAAGAAAAGGGAGCCGGCCACTAAAATTATTCCCTTGGAATTTGATTGGGCAAGTTGTACTGACGGAAGTGACAAGAATTGGGCCATTGACATTAAATCAGGCCGAGGTTTCGCTTGTTTTGTAATGTGTGAGTAAGCTCCCTTCAATTTCCTAACACTGTAATTGCGCTCTCAGAGCAAGTGGGTTCTCAGGATTTGTAGAAAATGGCTCCAATCATCATCTACCACTGCCACAACTACATTGCATACATATTTACAATGAATTTCATGCATGCAATTTTTCAAACCATGATGGGTATTCTTTCATAATTGAATGTAAGAGCTTGGAATTACCGAATTAGTAAACTTAGTCTTGGCATAGTACAAATGTCTTGAGGAATTGCGAGTCTTATTTGCCATGTGAAATTTGGACTAAGAGTGACACTAGAATTGTGTTTATATAGTTAAAACCCTTAATAAAAAAAAAAAAAAGGGGCAATGAGATTTATTTATAAAATAATTGATCTTGGGAAACTTTTCGTGTTTTTAATTTTGAGTATATATTAGATGAAAAGGGTAAGGTTTATAACATGCAATTATTCAATCACGTAATATTATAATATTTTATTAAATAAAATAAGACTGTAATATATTTAACTTCAATTAATTAAATTACAAGATTAAATTTACTTTAATATTAGACTGAATTATCACTTATAACTTACAAGTTTGTACTTTTAAATTAATTATAATTCAGTAACATATTATACATAACAACATGTAATATTATATATTTAAATGATCAAATGACGTTGAAATATAATTAATTTTATTTAAAATTTTTATGTTAACTATTTATTTTTTGAATTTTTATTAAATATTCGTATCAAAATTATTTTACTTAAATTTTTTTCAATTTATCTGTCTGATGGCACGTAATGATCTATACATGAGTTTGTATACGAACAAACAAACCCCAGCTATCAATAATAAGTAAATAAAATTATTTTCTAAGCTTAATTTCAATCAACTTTGAAATTACACAGGATCTTAATATGAAAGAAAATATAATAATAATAATAATAATAATAGAAGCTTTCAAAGCGGCTTCAAGGTACTAGGAGAGAAAGTGAGAGAATTTACTGAATGAAAATAATATTGCCCACATAATTGAAAACACTGTCGTCACATGAAAAAGGACACTCATGCTTTTAATCCAACAGTTCCTCAATAGATTAAAGTTAAAGGACCCTCCATTTCTATTCATATTTTGGCTCCTTGTATATTCACTAATTTAAATTGGCTTCGATTGCAATCAAAGTTATTCTTCTCTCTTCGTCTTCGTCTTATCCCCATTAATTCTTCTAGCCTTTGATAAATTCCTGGACCAGAAATTTAGTGGCAGTGTATCGAGATTCGATAGATACAAGTCACAGAATTATCTTTAACTTTCAGTGGTATTACATAGCTACATGGCTGCCAGTTCTCCATTTTCTTATTCTTCTTCGTCCATGTCGCCTGGCAACAATACGCAGACAGATGAGCTTCGCTTGTCCGATGACCGTAACTTTGCTCTCCATGGTGAGATTATGATGCTTATTCTCGTCCTGCTCTTCCTCATTTTTTTCCTGTTTTTGTTTGTTTTTCTTTGTAAGAAGAAGCAGCAGCAGCAGTCTCATGTTCATCGCACCAAACATGGCTCGTTGGAGCAAGGTTCGCCAAGGAATTTCCCCGCTGTCCAGTTTAGAACGCATTCTGACAGTGAATCAAAGTTGCAGCTCCAACCAGCCGATGAGTTTAAGGCGACGCATCACTCGGCATAACAATAAGGGCACGGCCGCTTGGCTTCCTTTGTTACCCCGCCCGATGTTCTCTCGCTCATCGACTCCATTCAGTAGCCGGTAACTGCTTGGAACCTCATGCTATTTCCATTGATGGACAGAAAAATGAAGTGTTAGCACAGCGACAGCTTCTCAAGTACCTAAATGGGGCCATGGGATTGAACAATACATTAGTTTACATTTAATTTACAGCTCTCTTCACGTTCATATTCAATAAATTAAGAGTCTAGATTTGATGAAATGCTATCATTGATAACTTTCAAATTATGTATTAAAGAGAGATCTTTCTTCGTATGGAAGCCTTGGGATAATCATAATTCAAATTGTTCTGGTTGCATGGCTGCTTTGGTTCCTTTAGGCAGATCCCCAAATATGAAATTCTTGTCATAATAATGGTTTCCATTATTGGATGAAATTGTTCTGATATTCTGAAGAAGGCTCCGTATGAACATCGATCGATCATTACAGGGAGCAAAAGAAGAGAGTTTCAGAATATAATAAATTCCCACAGAACCGGTAACAGTACCTGCTTAAAGTTAATTCCTCTTATAAAAGGGATCTAACTATGTTATGGCTTCTGATTTTGATTGTGTAAGCTTCGGTCCATTTGAATCACATCTGCCCAGTATTTCTTCTTAATCTGTTCAGTGATCAAGATAATCTCGGATATATGATGTGGACCCAAGATGTTTTTTGTATCTTAAATGTATTCAAATCTGCGCACACGGGCCCGTCTAGCTCAGTCGGTAGAGCGCAAGGCTCTTAACCTTGTGGTCGTGGGTTCGAGCCCCACGGTGGGCGTTGACGGCATATAAGCTTTTGTTTTGGAAATTCTCAGATAAGTTTACTTTTTTAAAGGAAACGTCAGTTTACTTTACTAGTTTATCATATTTGTCAGTTCGGTCCACCCTTTTTTTTTTTTTTTTTGTAAATTTCAAAAAAAGTTGCTTGACAAAAATTTTGTTAATTTTCCATGCCATCGAATAATTTTATATAAACATACAAAACCGAAACAAAAGTTTTACTTATTATATTAGCCAGCTCAGTTCCTTTTCTTTTTTATATGTCAAAAAAAGTTCTTTGACCAAAAATCTATTTATTTTTTTATGTTATTAAATACATTAATGTATTTACTTTCAAAATTAAAACAAAACATTTTACTCGTCGCAAAATAATATAAAAATTACTATAAAATAATAAAATTAATTAATTAATTTAATAAAATTTTAAACTGCACAATAAATAAATAATTTTTTAGTAAATAAGGATAGATGGTCACAATATTCCAATGAAATAGATACATCGGACACAATGACAAAATTAATGAAATTATATTTTTATTTACTTGTAATTTTACAAAAATTTAAGAGTAAAATAGTCACAATATTATTATTAAATCAAATGTTGTTATTATTTTAAATAAATAATTGAAAAATATTTATTATATTTAAGTTAAAATTAAAGCCAAAAGGAATCCGTCCCCCTTTTAAGATCCGATTCAAAGGATAAAAAGTTCTTTTTCTGTCAAACAATCCAAGGGCTTTCTAAGATATTTGTTAAAAATATTAAGACTTAAGTAACTAATATAAAAAACAATATAGGCCAAAGGTCTCAATTGGCCTATTAGCTCAGCTGGTTAGAGCGTCGTGCTAATAACGCGAAGGTCGCAGGTTCGAGACCTGCATGGGCCATTTTTTTGATTTTTCAAATATGCTGTATAATTTTCCTAAAATGAGGGATCTAAATGTTATTATCTACTCGGTAAGAAGCCATCCTGAGTTGCCTGGTGCTCTTCTTTGTACTCAAACGCGTTGAACCGAACGAGAAGCTTCTCAACATCTTCTTGCATTAGCATGGAGTATTTGACGACGTCGTTGGCATCATCACTACTTGGGGCTTCGGCGCATCGACGATCGGCTAGTGACTCTGTAGCTCTGATGATTTGATCAATATGGGTATTGGAGATAATTTATCCCCAAAGCGAGACTTAGAATCTTTTGATGGAGATGGTCATTATACTCATTTTAAAATTTCCACGGAAATATCTGACGATAATTTTCCATATTCATCAGATTATAATCCAAGCCCGGATAGTTTAGTGAGCATTCTGGTTCCTGCTTATTCTTCTCACACAACCGAGCCTCTCAGAATAGAGTCTCTAGTTTTGACCATTGCATGGAACCCAAGATTATCTATGGTTGCACATACATGCTAGATTATCTATGCTGTCTCCACAAATTTCTCACTATGAAACTCATTGCAAACTACTGGAAATAAAGAACTATGTGCTGAAGGAGAAGGTGGAAGCTCTCTGCAGAATGAGAAAGCTTCCAAAGAAGGGAAACTGCTAATATTTGGATTGGATGTATGTTTGACTGCAGCCGAATTCCTAGCTCTTATGGAAAAGAGAGTTGCGCTGCGCTTAGCCTATAAACTGCCGCAAGAAGCCTTTGTATCATGAAGTTGTCAAATGTATGGACCACGTGCAATGGGGTCCATAAATTTTGGTGTTCATTATGGAGAACTTCATTTCCTCACACTCTCGTTTATCAACAATTAGTACAACTTAAAATTCGATATTCCCTGAATATAGCCATAACATCCTTTCCCAAGAGCTTAACTCATAGCAGTATTAGATCGCAATGTATATTGCTACTCATGGTTAAAACAAAGGAGTTCGAGTTGAAAATTATCATGTGCGAATATCAGCGATTATCCTTGTTATGCCCAGAAGATTTTATATAGGCTAGTAGTCCTCAATTGCCTGCCAAAATGTTTAGGTGTTTTGTATTACCCCGACAGCAACTGATCGAAGCATATGGCCATGGCTAACTAGGTATTGTAATATATATTAGGCTTTGCAGTGTGGTAATTGAATTAAAAATTCAAATCTGAAAGGCAGTAGACAAAGCTATGTGGAACTACAGTAGAAACAAGATGGAAATAATTTTTGTAATGGTACATAATACAGTCACATAATGCATGCATCAATTTAGGAGAAGTACCTCAAGATCTCACTTAGAATTGTCTCATAATTCATATAGTCAGATCTAGAGTACTTGCCCGTCTTGCTTGCTCCTTACTATGATCTTGTCCTTTCTTCAACCTGCCATGTTTATTTGAAGACGATGGTGAGTACAAAGATAATTTTAATTCACTGTCAACTTCTTTATCTTCCATGCCTCGCCCCTGGCTTTCCTCATTACCATTAGGTGTCAGCCTTAGAGATAGATCCAAATCAAGCTTGCAATCCAAAGCTTTTCTTTTGATTGAACTCCTACACTCTTGTAAATTAGTTGCGCTGTTTGAATCTGATGGGACAGTATTTCTATTTGAACTGATCATTTGTTCTTCTATTTTCGCCTGCGTTTGGCTTATTGGGTTGATCTCAATTGGGCGTAATCTTGACTGTGGTTGCCATGGATAACCACTACAAGATGATTGAAATTCTTCTTTCAATTCAGGCATTTTCCAAATAGAATTTGCGCCGTAAGAGGAAGTACCCATTCGGATATTGCAGTTAGTAGGCCAGTTGCTATTGCTGCTATCAAAGATCTTTTCGGCCACCGTACCGTATAATCTAGGTCTGGTTTCATCAATTAAACTCCTGCTCATAGAAGGACTACGCATTAAATATTCACGAGCAGTACTCCACGAAGCATCCCCATATCTTGAAAAGTTGAAAGCAACTTGTGGGTCAAATTGGATTCGTAAATTGCAAAATTGATAAAGGTGTATCAGTGAGTGGGTTGTAATTGAATTTTCATACCTGAAACTAGCACTACGGCTTTGGTTATATCCTTGCAACATGGGAAGTTGGCTGAGATTAAAAATATTACGATCTCTACTTTCCACATGATGCCTATGATCCGCCATGACTGTCATGTAAAAGGACACTTGTATGCATCAGTTTCTGATCGACGAAGGAAAACCCTAATCTCTTGTTCAGGAAAGGGAAAATATGACAGAGAAATTTAGTGTACCTTGACCTGAATCATCAATTTTTTTGCTTCTATACATCTGTAAAAAACCAAAGGCAAAAATAGAGGAATTATTGTTATTCATACTGAAATATTTTAGAATATTAATAAAAATAAAAATAATTAAGGAATTAGCAGCTAAATAACCTGTAAATGGCTTTTGACATGGGCAATACTAAGTCCTTTGATATTCATCAGCTGAAGAACAAGCTTTGGCGTTGCTCCTGGATCAAGAAAAATGATCATAATAATTGGTATTAAAGAAATTAAATTATTGATACTGATGAAATTAGATACGAAACTCACTCTCTTGTCCACCGAGTTTTTCGACAGCATGAACAAAACGTAGATGAAGATCAGGCGTCCACCGGAGCCTCGGCATCTTGGATCTAACATAACGCCGAACGGATGACTTCTTATCATTCTCGTCAACCGTACTATTGCTTGAACTTCCTCCGTTTTTCAGCTTGCCGCCTTCGTGATCATCATTCTCTTCGCTCTCACTTTCATCTTGAATTCGATCCGAAGGGCTTGTTTTTGAACTCTCAGTTCCCCCACTTCCTTGCATGTTCTTCTTATAAATCTTTCAGATGAAACGGAAACAGGGGCTTTAGAGCTACAGATTTGTAACACTGAAGACGATAACTGGTCAGGATTAATTCTATACCATCTAACTTCTCTCTTCCTTTGTTCTTCTATAACGGGACAGAGAGAAAACTGCTGGTTAGTAAAGAAGAAGCATCGACTATAGCAAGCAAAAACTATCAGAGTAATCAATGGAAACGATGAGTTACAGTCCCATGTACAACAATGGAGATGGGAAACCCTAGATCTTGAGTCTTGACCTAGAAGAAACAAGAATTTTCCTTTCTTCCTCCTCTCTCTCCTTCTTTCCTCCCGTTGAACTTGTAAACTATCGTTCACCTAAATTTTGAGATCATTAAAAGCATATATGATTTTTTATGTTCAGCATGCCATGGAATGTATGTATGTATGTATTTATGAATGTATGCACATGCATGCGTGGATGTGATTTGACTATGAATTCATGCCTGATTATAAATACAAACATGTTTGTCTCTATTTCAGTTTCAAATATTCTCTCTTTAAAATACAATAAAAAGAAAATTTATATGTAATTTCTCGATTCATACAATACAATAGTTACGTCTATACGAGTTTTTTAAATGGTAATATCTGTAAAATTTAATATTAAATTAAAAAATAAATAATAATATACTATTAAGTCTAAATTTATAGGTTTAATTTGTATTAAATTTTAAGAGTTATAGCATAACACTAGTGCCATATATTTCCAGAGCCACTAGCAAAATTTTAGTTCCACCAAAACAAGAATCGATCTTAATCGATTTATTTGTGAGAGAAGCCCTAACATCTTAGAAGTGCTTTCGCTATCAAATAAACCAACTGATACACAAGTATGCATGGGTGGTGTGATGCTGTGCTGTAATTGATGCAGAACCAGGGAGAAAAGAGATTATCAAATTGCTTTTCCATCGGGAATCACGGGCCTTGTTCCTCCTCGGGGAAATAAGGACTCGTTCAAGCTTGTTCCTGCCTCGTCACCCTGATCTGATGACCCATGTTTCCAACATTAGGTTCGCTTAATTAAATTAATAATTTAGAAACCAAATGTCTCCAAATAATTAATTAAAGCTAAACCTTGTGTTTTAGCTTAATTAATTTCTTGATTAGTGTTTCATTTGATGTAGCTCGAGGTTGCATAATTGGCAAGTCGTGAACTTTTTCATTCTTCCCACGTGTATAGCCAGCCGTGAAATTGATTGCCCCATAATTTTGAATAGCTAGCCAGACAGCACATTACCTTCTTCCTTTTCATAGATCTGTTTCTATCGATCACAAGGATCTTGCCAATGATTGCAGCTGTTGCAAGCGTTGGCGTTTGCTTTCCTTTTTTGATTTTATTTGTTTTTATTATTTATAATTCATAAATAGAGTGATGATTTGAAGAGAGTCTGCGCAAGTGATTAGTTTAAATTTTAAAATTAAAATTAAATATAATATTAATTATATATTATTATTATTATTATTAAAATTTTTAATTTAATATTAAATTCAATAATAATCATACTTTAAAAATACTTAAAATTCTCAAAATTCAGACAACTCTAAGCACACAGAATGCCAACGTAGGCAATGGCTGGTTGGATTTAGCCCCAAAAAGTAGGTCATGGAGGGCTTGATCAATTGAAGAAGGATACTGATTAATTGTTAATATTTATCTAACGAGTGCCATTGGATCTTCAACGACATGAAATGGGCAAGTGTTAATTCATAATTAATTTCGTATCAATCGTGGTTTAATATTTTAAATTCAAGGAGTACCGTATATTTTATTTATTAATATAAAATTTAAAATAAATAATATAAAAAAATTTAAAATACTAACACAAAATTAGTGCACTTGATATTAATGTACTGAAGACAAATGCAAAATTTTCTACTTATCAACAATACAAATCCAGATCAACCCTCTTGTATTGTCATGAACTTGCAAGAGGCACGTGAAAATTTGACACTTACCAACTCTTCGTGCCTCATGGGCTTTCCCCTTATTACAATATTGAACATCATCCTCCTCAACATCCGAAGAGGCGAAAGCAATGCGAGGGCGTTGAATTAAAAAAATGGTGGTCTGAAAAGATTCACTCCAACATCTTGTCTGTGAAGTCAACCCCCAACAGTGTCTTTGGTGTACTTTTTCTTACATTTAAGTATTATTTTATTCTAGTTTTATGATATTTGCTTGGGAATACTGAACCTACAAATCCGGATCTACCCATTTCATCTTGAGAATGAGCATGTCTGCCGTTTTAATTATACAAATCTATGCTCGTGTTGGTCGTGAATCATGATGCATGCATACATGTATCATCACCATGCAGGGAAGATCCGAGAGACTGTTCAAAATTAGGTTAAGAGGAGAAATAATTTTAAATAAGGTATTTTATTATATTATTACGTTGATATAAGAGTATTATTTAATTATAAATTTTAATTTATATTAATTAATAACTATAATTTATAATAAAAAAATTATTACTAATTTTTATTTAATAATAAATTTTTCTCTTGTTAACATGTGCTATTTTTATAATTTATAATAAAAAAATTATTACTAATTTTTATTTAATAATAAATTTTTCTCTTGTTAACATGTGCTATTTTTATAATTTTTTAAATTATTAATTAATATAAATTAAAATTTATAATTAAATAATTTTATTATATTAATATAATAATGTAATATAATTGTTCTACTTAAAATTTTTTAATATTTAACTTCGAGAAAAATATAAGTAATTAGAACTCTTCTAAACTTGGAAAACTCGGAGAGATTCAAAAACGTCTTCTTGGCCATGTATGCATACATCCATGCATGGGATAGCACACATAATTTTTATTTTTATTTTTATTTTAAAAAAAATCCTTAAAATAAGTCATTGAAGTTTCAAAGAAGCTTCACAACTGCTATTTGAATTTTATTTTAATTTAATAGGTTGGTGAAAATATTCCCATCTAGACTTATGACTGTAATAATAAGCCATGCAAATTTTTATTTATAAAAATATAAGAAAAGGATAGCTTAGAATAAAGTGGATAGACTGATGTTTTCATGTAACTCCATGTGCTTCATTCGCTGCTATTCCCACTTTGACAAGCCATAGCTTAGAATAAAATTTGGATTAAATTTTAAATCGATTTTATTTTTATTTAACTCAAACCTATCAAAACTGATAGTAAATAATAAATTGAACCGAACTAAATTAATAAGTGTCGGTTTTAATTCATTAGTTTTATTTAAATCAAAAAATAAAATTCAATTTTTTTTAAAAAAAATCACATCAATTAAATTTAAATAAATTATTATTTATTAATTAAAATAATATAAATAAATATAAAATATAAATTTTAAAATAATTATATCAATATAATTTTTACAATTTAGATTAAACTCAAATAAAAAATCTAACCAAAATAATTTATTTTTGATCCTACGATCTATATCTAATGAAAAAAGATAATCTTCCCCCCTCCCGTTTTATCGAACGATGATCACTTTCATTCAAAATTCATAAATTTAATGATTTTAATATCAATAAATAATATCTCATTTTGTTTTTATTTATTCCCACACTACAAATTTGTGTCATTAATTTTATTATCAATAATAGAATAAATATTGCATCCACAATGCGAAGCGCAAGCGTGCGGGGGCGCACACGCTTCACATGTGTGAGATTTGGTCGTACAATGTTTGAACATGCTCTTGTTTTTATTTGTATTTCCCTGTCATAAATTGACTGCGGCGTTTCAATGGCAAAGTCAAGCTTGGATTTGTGCCAGCGTGTTCGTGTTACATGTTCTCTTCAACGTCAGTTGTTTAGGTCGCTGATATATTTTAATATAAAAGGAAAGAAGCTTAAGTGGAATTGGCCTTCTATTTTAATATTTTACATTATTTATTATTTGAATATTGTGATCCTGACGTGGCCAAGATCCGAACGTCAAACTTTTTACATTGCCTTGTAATAATAATAATAATCATAATTTAATATTATTAATTAAAATAATTTGATATTACCGATAATTTAAATATAACGAGGGTGTACTCGGATAAATGTAGGGTGATTTTAGAATAAGTGAACATCTGCTTCTGGTGAGTGTATTTAGAATAAACAGGGGTGTCATTAGATTCACTCTTCTCATCTCAACGGCTTGCAAGACTCGGCCCATAAATGAAGGCCCATCTTAACATCTGGTCCAAGAAAAAATCTCTTACCCGTAATTTGAAAACATTTACAAGCACACTAAAAAAATAATAATAATAATAATAATAATAAATAAATAAATAAATAAATGTAATTATAAATGTGTCCCAATATTTCAAATTTTTTGAAAAATAGTTTACTGCTCCGATTGAAATTGTCGTACTTTTATTGCACTTTTGACATAAACTTAAAAAATAATACTGATTTTTATTATAATTTATTTATTTTTTTAATATTTAATACAAAATTATTCGATCATATCATAAAATCACTGTTAAAATAAATTTAAATGAAAAATAGTTTATGATTTCATTTGTGTCACCATTTTTTTTCTTTTAAAAGAAATAAGTAGAAGATTTGTGCCCATAAAAAATATATTTGTATAATCATAATATTATTGAACAATATATAATTATTTTTTTAATAAAATAATTTTATTTATTTATTTATTCATAAAATAAAATAGTAATAGTTAATATTTACATAATTTGTATCTTAATTAAATTAATAAAAAAATTAATAATATTATGGCAACAGAAGAGCTGGACCCACACAAGGATGACAGTAACATTGTGCATCATCATCATATACATGTAGACTTGTTCGTATATAAGTGTGCCACCAGATCACTCAGTTCTCTGTCAGACAATCCAAACTGCCACGCGCCTGCATGCCACTGAATTGCACTCTCGTGTTTTTCCAAGGGTAAAACTGAAAACCTACGTCAATTAATATTATCTATATTTATATTTTTTTCCCCGTAGCACACAGGTTCAATTTTTTTAATTTAATATTTAATAAAAAAATTAAATTATTATCCATCCAATCCCTATAATTTGTAAAAATAATAAATTAATTCACAAAATTTACCACTTATTTTTAACCTAATTCATAAATTAATTTATTTTTTTTAAGAATTATAAGAATAGTTTGATAATAATTCTAAAAATGAAAATGAAATTGCGAAGTTGAGTCGCACGCGCCGGAGTGGAATGTGATTTGCGAATGGGAAATGTTTTCTTCTGCTTGGCGTGATAGGCGCAAGAGGTGCGGGAATGGAATTGATGGATGAACGTGATGATAAACGCCTAAGATTGGGACGACATGGCGTCAAAGACAGGCAGGAATATTTCAGTGGTTCTGCTTTTCTAATGGAGGAATATTACACGCGCAGAGACAGAAGAGGAAAGGAAAACATGACATAGATTAACTATTATATAACCAGAGAGGCATTGACGGGAATGAAGAGAAGAGATTGCATAGAAAAAATACACGTAAAATTTATAGATAAAAGGAAAAAAAGTTGAACAGAGTTAAAAGGAGAGAGAGCCAGAGAAAATGGCCGTTTCAAGGCCCGCGTCCACCTCAAACATCTGGTTGGTCGTCAACTTGAAACATTTGTTTTCCCTCTAGACTGCTTGTACACGAAGCAGAATTTCTCTTCTCATTTCCCGGGAAAATACAGCCATTTAAAGAAAATCTCATCCGTTATTTTTTGTTTTTCTGTTACCCCATTAGCCTGCATCAATAGCCGTGTTCAATTCTTTCTCTTCATTTTTCCCCCTCAACCAAAACGGTGGCGTTTGCAGGCCTAAGGTAATGATTTGATTCGTTCCGTTTGCTTGAAAATCCAGGTCTTTCTTTTATACGCTTTTTGTTTCTTTGTTTTTGGTCTTAAGTTTTTGATTTTGGGTCGTTAAAGTATAATGCTTCTGAAAGATGCAGCATAATTTGCCCACAACAATGCGTAGTTTAAAACTCATAGATGGTTGTAAAGGCACCCAGGTCTATGCTATTAATCCGTCTGGGCCAACCACCGGCGGTGGCGGCCAAGGGACCGCCGGTGGTGGTGTTGGTGACAAGCTGTTACATCACCTTCAGGACCATTTGAAAGTCAATTCGATTCGATCAAAATCGAGTCGAACTTATCAAACACCAAACCAGACCCCTATCGTATTAGATGCAGTTCTCCCATATGGGCTACCTGTAATTGATCTACTTGAGCGTCAGATCGAACCATGGCTCAAATCAGTTGATTTTGTTGAGACTTTAGCTGATTTATACGGTAGGATTGAGAATTGCTCCACAGTTTGAGAAATCCGGAATATATTTAGAAAAATGTGCCGTATTTAGGGGACTGTCTGATCCTAAATTGTTCCGGAGGAGCCTTCGCTGTGCAAGACAGCATGCAGTTGATGTGCACACGAAGATTGTTTTGGCTGCATGGTTGAGGTTTGAGAGGAGGGAACATGAACTTATTGGCAAATCTGCATTGGATTGCCGTGGAAGAAATATTGAATGCCCAAAGGCTACTTTGATATCCAGGTATAATCCCGGGCCGGTTTACGATTCTTGTGTGTGTTCAAGGATGCCAAGAGAGGAGTTTCGTGATGATATGTCCATGGAAGATGAGGAATGTTCCACTTCTTATGAAGACGGGGATATGTCATTTTGTATTGGAGATGTAGAGATTAGATGTTTGCGGCACAGAATTGCCTCGTTATCAAGACCCTTCACGACAATGCTATATGGCAGTTTTATGGAGTCCAGAAGGGAGAAGATAAATTTCTCACAGAATGGGATTTCAGTGGAGGCAATGAGAGCTGCTGAGATATATAGCAGGATAAAAAGGTTAGATGATTTTGATCCACGTGTTGTATTGGAGCTCCTTTCTTTTGCAAACCGGTTCTGTTGTGAGGAGATGAAATCTGCTTGCTATTCTTATTTAGCATCTTTGGTTTGTGACTTTGAAGATGCAGCCTTGTTGATTGAATATGGATTGGAGGAGACTGCCTAGCTTCTTGCGGCTGCTTGCTTGCAGGTGCTTTTAAGAGAGCTCCCAACTTCAATGCAGAACCCTAATGTGGTGAGAAGCTTTTGCACTGCAGAGTCTCGGGAAAGATTGGCCATGGTCGGGCATGCTTCTTTTTTGTTGTATTATTTCTTAAGCCAGATGGCTATAGAGGAAGAGATGAAATCGAACACAACAATAATGTTTTTGGAGAGGTTGGTGTAATGTGCAACTGAAAGTTGGCAGAAACAGCTTGCATTTCACCAGGTAGGTGTTGTGATGCTTGAGAGGGATGAGCACAAAGATGCCCAGGTTTGGTTTGAAGCAGCAGTTGAGGCTGGTCATATTTATTCAATGGCGGGTGTTGCAAGTACCAAATTCAAGCGTGGCACAAGTATTCGGCCTACAAGCTGATGAACTCGCTCATATCTGATTATACTCCAGTTGGCTGGATTTATCAGGAACGTTCAATGTATGGTATTGGGAGGGAGAAATTGATGGATTTGAACTTTGCAATTGAATTGCGAGCTTGGATTTCTATTTCCCTGGAGGATTATGAAGGAGCTCTCAGAGATGTGCGGGCACTGTTGACTCTGGACCCAAATTACCTGATGTTTTATGGGCAGTTGCATGGTGACCATTTGATAGAAGTCCTCCATCCTCTTGTTCAGCAGTGGAGTCAGGATGATGGCTGGATGCAGCTGTATGATTGATGGTCCTCTGTTGATGATATTGGCTCCCTGGCTGTTGTGCAGCATATGTTGGCAAATAACCCTGAAAAGAGCCTTCTGCGGTTTAGGCAGTCTCTCCTGCTTTTACGGTGAGCATAAATTTCATTTGTTGGTTCCACAAAATTTTTGTTGATATTTTGATTGTCTGCAAGCTTTTGCTACTGAGATTTTGATTGACTGCAAAATTATTATCAATATTTTGATTGACTGCAAGCTTTCGCTACTGAGATTTTGATTGACTGCAAAATTATTATCAATATTTTGATTGACTGCAAGCTTATTCATATTTTCTCTTGCTTGGTCTCTCTTTTTCTTTTACTGCACCGTTATGTTATATTCTAGTGATTGTGCATCCATGCATATAGACCACACACAGACAAGACACGCATGAATTCAGCCATATAATGCTTACACAAGTTATTGAATTGTTTGGTAATGACAAGATGACATTTGCAGTGTTATGTGATTGGCAACCATCCAGGCTGTCTTTGTGTGTTTTGGTTGGTTAACCGGAATTGTGCTGAGCATGATCGATTACAGCCATTGAGAAATATAACATATTGATGAATCACTTGTGAATGATGGGTGGTGATTTATGCATTGAGATAAATTTGTACGTTATGAACAGGATTGTGCAAGTGCTAACATTACATAAATTCCTTCTTTTGGTTATTATTACGAAATGTTAGAGAACTTGGGCTTTTGAGAAGGATTTTATTTACTTGGTATGTCATAAACCATAGTCTAACAAAAATTTGATGCAGGTTGGAGAAGGATATTTTGTCAAAATTAAGTAAATATGAGTCAATTTTATTATCTTCAGTTTTACCTTTGAGCCATGATACAGAGATTCTTTTATTTGTGGTTCGTGTTGGCTTTTGTTAACAGGGTCACTAGTATTTCTCTAATTTGCAGGGCTTGATTTATATCCAATCTATGGACTTCATATTAATTTAAATGTGGGAGAGAATGAGCATTGTTTGTTATTGGTTTCAAATCAAAATTTTCTTACACAGCAGTTTTTGTTAATTAAATTTCACAAGCATATATTATCTGGTTATGAAATCTTGCACTTCCTAAAATAATGTTTGTCTTGTCAGTTCTAATGGATGATCACAAAGAAGCTGAAGCCGTAGAAGAGCTTTCAAGGGCCATTGCCTTCAGGCCAGACCTGCAGCTACTACATCTCCAAGCAGCGTTTCACGATTCAATGGGTGATAATATGTCCACCCGCAGAGACTGTTAAGCAGCCCTCTGTCTTGACCAGGTCGTGCTCATACACTTGATTTCTATAGTAAAGCAAGGGAAGCAGTAAATGAAGAACAAACGTGAGAGAGGAAGTTCATACTGTTATTATATCTTGTTTGCATCCATGTTGGCAATTCCATTGTTGCCATCTCTTTTTTTTTCTTTTTTCCAGTTGCAAGAAAGGCCAATGCTAGTCCGAGCAATTTAAGTTCTTGGATTTTGTCTCAAGAACATTCTGTTGCAACTTTGCCATGGTCTGAGAGAGCAGGCTCTTGGAAGAGAAAAATGGAAAAGGAAGAAAAGGGAAAGTAAAGGTACAAGATTTCATGTAAATATGTCCTCTTCTTTATGAATTGGATCAATTGATGATTTTACTACTGCTATTACTGTCCTATATACCACTCCAGCGAACATGGCGGTGAATGTGCCCTGACTGAAGCGACGTGTACATGAAATGGCGGATCTTGATGAAGTCTGCCGACTCTATTACAATGTATTGGTTTCTGCCAAACGGTTGTTATTTATTGTAACTTTTCTCATACTGTTCGTTGTACTGTTGTTATTTATTGTAGCTTTGAAATTTTCCCTAGAACTAAGAAAGGCAACAAAGAGGGCTTTCTTGCAAGTACATAAGAGTTGGGATAACACCAATTCAGAAACATCTCTACATTTTCCTGTTGTGTTCAAATTTATTTCTGCTGTCTTAAAACTTCTTTTACATGGACCAAATTCTAGAATCCTCCCAAATAAAAGTTATGGACAAACCTTGTAACTCCATGTCACTGTTTTAACGTCTCCGTGAAGGTTATTAGCTTCACATGGAAGGTCAAAATTCATGGTTTGTTTTGAATTCCATGATGTTCGTAACAATTCCAGCGATAGTGGGTTAAGTCCTTGGTACTGTTTAAATGGAAAGCTCCTTTTCGGGCTCACGTGTGTGCATTTTAAAGTAAAAATGTTGGTTTTAATGAACTGCACGAGAAACCCAACAGTTTCAACTGTTCTTTTTAATAAATGCACTCAACCATTAACTTTTGGATTCCTCATTTCCTCAATCATTCATCTGAATCTCATCTTCTGTTCCACATTTCCGTGTAATATCTTTCTGCAGACTTGTAGAGAGATATTAGCAGAAATGGAGGAAGAAAAAGGAAGAGCTATGGATCATTTGACATGCCCCAGAAAGCAGCTAGACTTCAATGCACCACTGCTATCGACAAAACGCCCCGGTGGTTTCGTTAATGAAGAAATGTGTTGCCAATTCCAGGATACAAGTGATAGGATTCCATTTTGTTGGGAACAAGCTCCGGGCAAGCCCAAGGATTCAGACAGAAATGACCGCATGCTTGATGGTGAAACTGAAACGCCTCGTCTTAGAATACCACCAGGTAGATGGCATCCGCGAAGAGAATTTACGTCATGCAGCGATGATGAACATTTCTTTCAGTCTCATGATCTTCATCATGATGATGGATGCGATGCTGATGTAGAAGACGATTTCGGTGATGGCAACAACGGCGATGTGTTCTCTCATGCTGTAGACGTTGTATCACTAACAGAAGCTATGGACATCGTCGAAAAAGCTGAAAGAAATCATGGATTAGATGGTTTCAACTTAGAAGCTCTAGGGCATAACGAAAGCATGTCTCCAAGTTACATCATCGACAGATTTCTGCCTGATGCTGCTGCCTTGGCTGCATCTTCTGTTCTAAGTGTTTCGAAGAACCTGAGCAGGAAAATTCCTTATAACGATCCACAGACTTGTGTTCCGCAAGCTGTCAGGCGATCATACTCACTTCCAAAAGGTTGTGGCCTTGAAACGCTGTTTCCATGGCGGATAAAGCACAGGATTTGCGGTATAAAGAGTCCTGTAAGGCAGGAAAACACTGCAGATGTGCAGCCTGCAGATCAAAATAGTGCCAGAAACAGAAGTAGATTCAAATACTAAACACCTGATGTATAGTACTATATAGTAAAATTGTTGCAGATTAAAGCAGCCCCTCATTTTTGCTTTCTCAGTTTTGTGTTATGGATCGGTGATACGATTCAAATGGCAAGCAAATTCCCACATTTCATCTGCATAATTTTGCTTCTCCAAAAAAAAAAAAAAAAAACCACATAACAGTTTCAAATACTCATTCTTCAATAATTTATGTTTTAACTAGAGGTTTTAAAGGAATCTGGCAGGGTCCGAAATAGTAAAGTGCAGTCCAGTCTTCTATAACAGGGTCTATCGTAAATTCAAATTGAACCAGTTTAAAGACCCGTCATAGATATATTTATATATAAATAATAACGACTTGTGGGTCGATTTGATAGGTCAATTAAAGCTTGAACTTATAGATCGGGCTGGGTTTATCTATTTTAAAAGCGAGTTGAGTTCCATATGACTCGATTTGTTATACGCCTCTAATTTTAAATTTAATTTTTTTTTAATTTAATATAAAAAAATAAGATTCTAATTCTCAACAAGTTGGCTAAATAATTGGCCCCTGCGAAACTCAAAAGCCCAGCCCAAGATACAAAAACCCACCACAGGAACAAAAAATAATATATATATATATATTTATTTTTTAAATCAAGACTTTCATCAGTCTAAAACCAACACGTGCCACTAATCACACGTGAGAGAGAATTAAAAGATCGTAGGGTTGAAACTTGAAATCGGTGATCCCGGGCAGCAAAAACTCCCTGCCCCTCCCTGCCCGTTGGGGTTGGGGTGTGTGTGTGTGTGTGTGTGTTTTTTTTTTTTTAACGTCCCTCCTCCCGCTTCTTCTTAAACATTCGAATTCCCCTTCGATTAATGAATGTCTATCGTATTTGCTTCCTCGAGAGTCAAGCCCCTTCTAAACTTTTGTGAACAAACTTCAAAAGCGTTTTCGATCTTCAGTTCTCTCCCTTATAGCTTCACTTATTGTTTAAGGAGGGAGGAGAGACTGAAACCCTAGCTTGGTTTTGGGTTTAAATTCAGTTCCGGGTTCGTTTATTTATTACCTGCTTTAGGTGGTAATCTCCACTGATTCAGTAGTTGTATTTTCGGATTCGTTTTATTAAATGATTGGATCTATGGGTTTTTCTGTGTTTTACCCGTGCGTTTATTCTGTGAAAGTTCGGTTTTGTAATTTTGATGGGTCGCATGAATTTTTGTGGTCACTAGGGTTTCATTTTCTGGGTTTTCTGTGTTTAACCGGTTGATATTACTTGTGATTATCTGTCGATTGTTGTTTTTTCGAAGATTTTAACTGGGTCTTTTTTAGGTTTAAGCTTCTTCCTCTTTGTGCTTTTCTTCGATTTACTGTTTGTTTTGGTTTATCTGGAAATCTATTCGTGTGAAGAAAAATGAGATTATTGCTTAGTGCCTGGAAATTTTTGACTTATTAAACATTGCAGTAATGAATGGAAATGGAAGTTGTTTAGAGTTCCAATGTTCTCAGCAATATTCGGAATTAAAGGTTCTTAGGTTCTTATGTATAGGTAAAATAGTTTTATAATAATTATCTAATACAATCGATCACTATATTGATGGACTGCAGGTGTTTGTCTTAATTTGGGTAATTACTTCTGCTGCATTTATATATTGAACTACCATCTGCATGTAGGCAGCATAATATTTGTGTATTTGTGTATGTTATAGTGTTATAAGTTTTTGCCTTGTGTTCAATCTGCTTGTGTCAAACTATTGTTTTGCTATCTAACTGTTTGAAGTTTTCATTGGATTTTACTTGTAAATGATTCATGTTGTGAATGTTATTGTTTTCAATGTTTTTAATCTTTTTGGTGATATTTTCATTGGTAGTTTGGGGCAATGGCAATGGAAATCACCCAGTTTCTATTGGCTGCTCAATCAGCGAATGCAAATATTCGAAATGAGGCAGAGGCTAATCTTAGGCTGCTTCAGCAGCAAAACCTGCCTGGTTTCCTTTTATCCTTGTCAGTTGAGCTTGCAAACAATGAGAAACCTACTGAATCTCGTAGGTTGGCTGGTATTGTACTTAAAAACTCCTTGGATGCAAAAGATGTTACTACAAAGGAAGCTCTTGTTAAGCAATGGGTGGCAATTGACATTTCTTTCAAATCCCAAATCAAAGACTTGCTGCTGAGAACTCTCAGTTCATCTGTGCCAGAGGCAAGGCACACTTCTGCTCAAGTAATTGCAAAAATTGCTTCTATTGAGATTCCACAGAAGCAGTGGCCTGAACTTATTCAATCATTGCTTAACAATATGACCCAGCTAGAGAGTCCTGCAGTACAGAAACAGGCGACTTTGGAAACTCTAGGGTATGTCTGTGAAGAGATATCCCATGAGGATCTTCAGCAAGATGAAGTGAATGCTGTTCTCACTGCTGTTGTCCAGGGCATGAACCTTGTTGAACATAGTGCTGAAGTTCGCCTTGCGGCAACAAGGGCTTTGTATAATGCCCTGGATTTTGCACAGACCAACTTCCAAAATGAGATGGAGCGGAACTACATCATGAAGATGGTCTGTGAGACGGCTAAGTCCAAAGAGATGGAGATCAGACAGGCTGCTTTTGAATGTCTTGTGTCAATAGCATCAACATACTATGAGGTGCTTGAGCCTTATATGCAGACCCTCTTTGAGCTTACATCAAACGCGGTAAAAGGGGATGAAGAGGCTGTTGCCCTCCAAGCGGTTGAGTTTTGGAGCTCCATCTGTGATGAAGAGATAGAGCTTCAAGAGTTTGAAAATCCAGAGACAGGGGACTCTGGTTCTCCTAATTATCACTTCATAGAGAAGGCTCGGTTATCCCTAGTTCCTATGTTGCTTGAAACTTTACTGAAGCAAGAAGAGGATCAAGACCAGGATGATAGCATTTGGAATATATCCATGGCTGGTGGGACATGTCTTGGTCTTGTTGCTAGAACAGTTGGGAATGAGATTGTGCCTCTTGTAATGCCTTTTGTGGAGGCTAACATAGTGAAGCCAGATTGGCATTGTCGTGAGGCAGCTACTTATGCATTTGGCTCAATTCTTGAAGGTCCGACTATTGAGAAGCTTGCCCCTCTGGTTCATGCAGGCTTGGATTTTTTGCTTAATGCAATGAGGGATGAAAACAACCATGTGAAGGACACAACTGCATGGACTCTTGGCCGTATTTTTGAGTTATTGCACTCTCCAGCTGGTGGATTTTCTGTGATTACCCCTGAAAACCTACAAAGAATTTTGGCAGTATTGTTGGAGAGCATTAAGGATGCACCAAATGTGGCTGAGAAGGTTTGTGGTGCAATCTATTACCTTGCTCAGGGGTATGAAGATGCCGGACCAAGCTCTTCTCTTTTTTCGCCTTACCTAACGAGCATCATAACCGAGCTTCTCAGAGCTGCTGATCGTACTGATGGTGGTGACTCAAAGCTCAGGTCTGCCGCATATGAAACCTTGAATGAAGTTATTAGGTGTTCTAATATTACAGAAACATCTCAAATCATAGCAGAACTACTTCCTGCCATCATGAATAAGTTAGGCCAGACTTTAGAACTTCAGATTGTGTCATCAGATGACAGAGAAAAGCAAGGAGATCTGCAAGCTTCTCTCTGTGGTGTTCTTCAGGTCATTATCCAGAAATTTAGCAGCACTGATGGCACCAAATCAATTATGCTCCAGGCTGCAGATCCAATTATGCTATTGTTCCTTCGGGTGTTTGCATGCCGTAGTTCTACAGTGCATGAGGAAGCGATGCTTGCTATTGGTGCTCTGGCTTATGCCACTGGACCAGAATTTGCCAAGTATATGCCTGATTTCTACAAGTATCTGGAGATGGGATTACAAAATTCTGTGGAATATCAGGTTTGTGCTATCACAGTTGGGGTTGTTGGTGACCTTTGTCGTGCCTTGGATGACAAGGTCTTACCATATTGTGATGGTATCATGTCTCTTCTTCTCAATGCTCTCTCCAGTAGTCAGCTCCACCGGTCTGTCAAACCTCCTATATTCTCTTGCTTCGGGGACATTGCTCTTGCAATAGGAGATCAATTTGAGAAATATGTTCCCCATGCACTTCAAATGATGCAGGATGCTGCTAAGGCTTGTGCTCAGTTGGACATGGATGACGAAGAGTTAATGGATTATGGTAACCAGCTCAGGCGTAGCATCTTTGAAGCATATTCTGGTATTCTGCAGGGCTCCAAGGATGCAAGGCCTGAGGTGATGTTACCGTATGCTCAACATCTTTTGCAGTTTATAGAATTGGTCTTCAGGGATAGACAGAGGTATTTTCCCTTCAACTTCCATCTGTTCTCACTGTTGTTTAATGTATTTTACTTCTTTTTCTTTTGTAGTCCTTAAGACCTGTTTTTTTTCCATGTTTTGCAGGGACGAGAGTGTAACCAAAGCAGCTGTTGCGGTGATGGGTGACCTCGCAGATTCCCTGGGCTCAAACACAAAGCTACTGTTCAAAGACTGCACATTTTGTGTAGAATTTCTGGGTGAGTGTCTTCGATCAGATGATGAACAACTTAAGGAGACTGCTGGTTGGACCCAGGGGATGATCGGACGTGTTATGGTTTCATGAAATCAAGTAATCTCCCGTCTACGAGGACATTAATTATCTGTCACTTTTCTTCCCTTGTTAATGCAGTTCTCTCTTTTTCTTAGTTTTCTGGTAAAGGTTAAGAATGTCTGGGGAACTTACAACTCAACGAAGTTATGTATCACTGTCTCTTTGTAATGCGGGTGTTAGTTTTGGGTTTTTAGGTTTATTTCTCCACTTTCTGTGGTATAGGTGGAAATTATGTTAAAATGAGCACCATTTGAAAAGTCGTTATGCGGTAAATGAGGTCAGCTGCTTGTTGAACTCTGTTAGTTTAATGCATTTCTTGGAAATTTCATGATATTCAATGCTTTGGAACATCAGGCATGCCATTTCCACACTTTCAGGATCTCATATTCTGCGGTTCTCAATGGACAGAGTAGCTGGAAATGCAATGAAATTCATAGTAAATCAGAGTCGACCCTTTTAATAATCATTGTGGTTTGTTATGTTCCAGTATCAATCACCCTACAAATTCTCAGTCGAAGTGTATTTACACAAATGTGAATTGACTGTAACAACAAATTAGAGAATTTTCTGAGTGATACTATCTACCTGCGTCTAAAGAACTGGAAGAGAATCCAACAGAAGATGAACGACGTGATGTCTTGAATGTATCGGTGGAAATCGTTTTCGGGATCCGCGAGCTGAATTCGTATCCTCGTTGAGAACCAGTGGAGCTCCAATTGTCGACAAAATGAAATATTTCATCACCGTTTAGATACCGCACAACTTGTCTCATGGTGGGTCTGAATTCTGGTCTTGGATGAGAGCAAACAAGCCCCAATTTTAACACCAGTTCTATCTCTTTAACGACGTAGCTTGATTTCAACAATGGATCTGCAACGTCAAGAATTCGTCCGAGCTGTTGGCATTCGCTCACCCTTTCAACCAACAGGCCTGAACTGATGTCAATGCCGATTGGCCTTTTACCAGTAGCAACTTCAAGAAGTAAAATCCCGTATGCAAATACATCCGAACTAGCAGAAGCCTTGCCAGTTTGAGTCAATTCGGGGGCGATGTAGCCGATAGTGCCCACAATATTCGTTGTGTGAGACATTCCGCCGTGATCGTAGAGCCTGGCAAGACCGAAATCTCCAAGTCTCGCGTTCATTTCAGCATCTATGAGTACATTGCTCGACTTCACGTCCCGATGAATTACAACTTGCTCCCATTCTTCATGCAGGTACAACAGCCCCGCTGCAATTCCTTTAACAATGTTGAATCTCTTCTTCCAGTTCAATACAAGCCCATTTTTCGGTTTGAAAAGAAGAGTGTCAAGGCTTCCATTTGGTATGAACTCATAAACTAGGAGGAGATCATTCTTTCGTTTGCACCATCCTTGAAGATTGACCAAATTCTTGTGCCTCAAACGTCCCAAGCTTTCAATCTCTGCAGCAAATTCCCTAATTCCTTGAAGGGAGTTACGAGTAATCTTCTTAACAGCAACTTCACTTCCTGTTGTTGGTAAAACACCCTTGTAAACTGCACCAAATCCGCCGATTCCAATCACCTCACTCTCTCTGAAACCCTTTGTTGCTGCATTAAGATCCTTGTATCTGAATCTGTGCGGACAATCTATTTCCCAATCCTCAAGAGTTTCAGACGTTGACCCTCTTCGATACAGCATGAAAAAGGCCAATATACCCAACAGTAGAACAGTAATAACGCAAAGAGCAGAAACAAGAGCTACAACTTTAGGGTTATAAGATGATGCGTTCCTCTCCTTTGGTGGTACAGGAAGTTCAGAAATATTAAGTGCTTGAGCCACTCCATTTTTTGCAAAACTCCATCCCAAAATGTAATGGGAACTTGATTTTTTACCGGTAGCGGCAGAGAAACCGACATACATGGTTTCCTCGATGTAGACCGTGAGGTCTATTCTGAACGATATGAGAGGTTTCATTGGTTTCTCCATCTCTGCAGGACTTATTGTTACGTTCAAAACTTTCTCCTCACCATCATAGTCAATCCAAGCTCGGATTGGTTTGCTGCTTTCTAAGGTTACGTCTTCTTTATGATCTGTGTTGTCGATATAATAAGAAGCTGGTTCTGATTTATTTGATAACATTGTATTGATACCAATTCCCACATGGTTTCCCTCGTTGTCTGACTTGTCATTAAACCCGTTAACCGTATCAAATTCAACAATGACGATATGGTTCGAAGCATTACCATCATTGTTTGAGTTCAAAACACCAAGGTAATGCGCAGGTTCTGCCCCAAGAAGGTGTGTGGAGGGAGCTAACAGGAAGGCAATTCCATGACCACCGCGGCTTGAGCTTGGCGTTGCTATTTCAAAGACAAAAGTTGTGCTGAAGGAGGAAGCATTTGTAAATGGAGAAGAGCTTCTGTCAAACATTTGTATAGGTTCGGCATAGAATGCATGACCCATAGCATTGTTTGATCTATCAGTGAGCCTAAGCGCACCACTAGGCTTGATAATTTTAGCTCCTTGTAGGGTAAGTTTTGCTGCAACATCATTAAATCCTTGGAAGATGAAGCTAGTGTTTTGAGATTGAGCAAAAGCAAGGAGGAAGAAGAAGAAGAGGAAAAAGAGAAAGAAAGCCCAAGAATTTCCCATTGCCAAGGAATTGAGGGTTGCTAATATCTGGCATTATTCTGTAACAGCCAAGTATTTAAAAACCATGTGGAACTGCAACGTGGATATGAGCATAAACAAGGGAAAAATCGGGAGATGGAAGACCTGGAATTTTCAAAGTCAATGTTGTTGGTATGGCCAAGTTTAAAACTTGAAGAATTCTTTGCCCGAGCAATGCAATTGAGACTGTGACTGAGACTGCACGCCATGTCAAACAACTCCATGAAAATGGGTGGTGCAAACGCAGTTGCGGCCTGAGGAAGGCTCTGGTATCTTTCATGCTGCCTACAAATTGAGCAATTTTGGTTTTATCATGCAGGAAGAATTAAATACTAGCCACTTGATTTTTTCTGCAAGGCAAATTATTCTTTCACTTAGGACCACTGGGATTTTATTAGTCAGCAATGGTGGCTGGTGACAGCGATGCCAAAATTTGATCTAAAATTATAGTTTTAAATATGTATTGTTGTTTATAATCCGAATTTCAAAAATATTAATATTAAAATTTAAGAATTAGTATTAAGACTTTAAAAACAAATATTAAAATCTAACAATTTTGTTTTAAATAAAAATTTTAAAATAAAAAAAAATAATTAATTAAAATATATATTTATGTGAAATTTATAAATACAGAAAAAAATAAAATAAAAATTTAAGTAAAATATCACAAATATTTATCTTGAACAATTTATAATTTATTCTTCTTGCCCTTGTAATTGATTCAATTAATGTACAAAGAATTTTTAAAATTTTATTATTATTAATTATTATTATTATTTTTTTAATTTAATATTAAATTTTATTAAAATTATATTTTAAAAATTTGTCGTAGTGTCCAAAAACAAAAGCTTCCCTGTTAATTGGCCGTGTACGGCGATTCACAAAAATGTGACGACAGAGAAAGTTTCCAAGGTTCTTCGTGAATATGAAGTCAATAAGCCTTATCAAAACTTACTAGAATTAGAGAAATCGAAGTACGGTGTTGACTTTGAAAAGTCAAAGCCAGCCAAGAGCAGAATATATCTCAGGCACGGCCCCACCTGGCAGCGACTCTAGCGAACGCGTTAAATACTTGATAAGTAATAATTGATTAATTATTATTTAAGCTAAATTATTTAATTTAATAATTGATTAATTCCGTCAATTACCCATCCTTCTTCTTTCACTTTTCATGTTTTACAATTAATTTTATTTTTTTATATCAAAAATTATTAAAAAATGTTAAAAAAATTATGAATTGTAATACAATAATTACTCTTAATGTCAAAATATGTATAATTAATTTTTTAATAATTGATTAGTTATTGATGCAAGTTGAACGCAAGTACAACAAAAAAAATTAAATTAGACGATTTTAATATATTCAATTGCCCAAATGATTAGGGATTGCAATGCTGACTCGACACAAGACCATTCCACCCAGGACTTACGCGCGAAGGAAAAAAATGAAAAAGACATGCATTATCATCTGCCAGTTTCTATGAAAGTAGAAGAGAAGCCGCCAATGGAGGATGGGAGTTGTGAAGTTGTGTTAATATCAGCAGAAATTATTTCCAAGAATCTTGAGTTCATTTCAGATCTTTGAGAATGAGTAACAGAACTCCAGTTATCAATTGCAGGCAGCAATTCATCGCCATTCAGATACTGCAATACTTGTCTCATTGTAGGCCTAGCTTCTGCATGTTGATGGAGGCAAAGCAGCCCTAGTCCCAGAACCAGCTCCATTTCTTCGACTATGTAACTTGAGCTCAAGTTTGGATCAACGACATCAAAAACTTGACCTAATTGTTGGAATTGCAGTATCCAATCGGCCAAGATGAAGCGATCTGAATCAATTGGTCTTCTTCCTGTTGCAAGTTCAAGAAGCGAAACCCCAGATGCAAGCACATCTATGCTGCATGAAGCCTTGCCCGTGCGAGCTAATTCTGGTGCCATACAGCCAATGCTGCCAACGACACGATAATTTGCCGTGATCGAAGAGCCTGGCTAGACCAAAGTCTCCAAGCCTTGCGTTCATGTCAGCATCTATTAACACGTTGCTAGGCTTCCCGTCGCGATGAACTACAACTTGCTCCCATTCTTCATGCAAATACAGTAGCCCGGCTGCGATGCCTTTGATGATATTGAACCTGCTTTCCCAGGTCAATGCAATGCTTTTGTCAGGTTTAAAGAGGAGAGAATGAAGGCTTCCATTTGGGATGTAATCATAGACCAAAAGGAGATCGTTTTTTCGGTTGCACCATCCTTGGAGATTAACCAAATGCTTATGCCTTAATCATCCCAAACTTTAATCTCTGCTGCAAATTCTCTCATTCCTTGAATTGAATTACGCGATATCGCCTTTGTATACTTCACCAAAACCACCAGTTCCTCTTACTTAGCACTCTCTTTGAAACCTTTAGTAGCTGTGTACGGATCCTTGTGTCTGAATCTGTGAGGGCAATTTAACTCCCAATCTTTAAGAACCTCAGACTCTGTTTTTCTTCGATACATTCTAAAGCTGAATAAGATCCCCAACAAAACGATAATGGAAGTGGATAAAGCAGCAAGAAGAATCATGATTTGGAGACTAAGAGAATTAGATGATCTTTTTTCCACGGGTGGTAAGGGAAGTTGTGAAAGATTGAGAGAAGGCGCTGCTCTATTCATTGCAAAACTCCATCCTAATATGTAATGAGAGCTTGCGTTATCTCCTGTAGATGCTGAGAAGCCAACATACATGGCTTTGTTGAAAACAGATGTTAGGTCCACAGGATGAGACAATAGAGGTGTAGTCAGTTTCTTTTGGCCCACGGTACATGTTGTTACATTCACAAGTTTCTTCACTATATCGTATTCTGTCACAGAATTTCTATGCTCCAAGAATATGTCTTCCTCCGTCGTGTTGTAATATGCTGCCGGTTCTACGCGTTTAGAAAGCATACCATTGATGTTGATTGCGACATGGTTTCCTTCAGAGTCCGTGTTCTCGTTATAACCATCAACAGTATCAAACTCAACTGCGAAAACATGATTTGAGCTATATCCATCATTGGTTTAGTTGAAAATTCCCAAGAGATGACCAGGCTCAGCTCCAGAAAACTTTTGTCTAAGGAGCCACTGTGAAGGCCAGGCCGAAGCCTCCTTGGCCTGCACCTGGGTTGACCATTGTAAAAACAAAAGATGTGCTGAGAGAAGAAACATTCGGTGACACAGAAGAATTTTCAGCAAACATTTGCATGGGAATGGGATAGAAAGCATGGCCTATAACATTGTTTGAACTGCTAGTGAGTGAGTGCACCGGCGGGTTTGATAATTGAAGCTCCCTCACGGATGAGACTTGGGTTGTTTAGGGACGTTTCATTGGGATGAATTTTTTCGAGATAAAAATGAAAAAAAATTATTTATTAACGATAAATAAAAAATAAAAAAAATTTTGTAATTTAATTAATAAAATAAAATAAATTTATTATTTTTATTTTTAATCGTTATTAATAATAAATTTTTTTATTATTTTATTAATTAAATAATTACATAATATTAATTATATTAATATAATAAAATTATTTTATTTAAAATTTTATTTATATATTATTCTAAGAAATGTCGAACTGCGTTTCTCGCCTTGGAGTCCGAATTGTAGCCACAATTTTAACAGTATGTTGTTGAACCCACGCTGATTATTGAACGACTTAGTCAACGGAGGTCGCAAACCGTTATGGGCTGAGTCTTGTCGGCTGCCTGAAACTAATATTCAACGTCATCATTATTGGGCCTGCATTTGAGACATGGACCTGGATATTGTGAACTGTTCAAGATCATGAGCAACAAGATTCTTTGCGTCGGAGAAAAAAGCCGTCAATGTTTTGTAACTGAAGCGATTTGTGATGGAATTTTACGTTGAATAAAAATAAATTATTTTTGAGATTTGTAAGGTAAATTCTACATATTTTAATGAACATATATTTTAAAAAAAAGATAATAACTCAGCTCGTGATAAGTGATATCAGAGTCAAATTATTTCAATTTTAATGTTTCAGTCAAGCGTCTACGCATAACCAATGCGTTTATGAAAGGTCCATAAATTTCGAGGTAGAGTAGGGCGGGTATGCAAAAAGACTCACTATAACGAGGACGTCACATAATTGAGTAAAGGAGAGTATGACGGAATCTTATGTTGGATAAAAATAGACTATTTTTAAAATTTATAAAGGTAGTCTCTGCAGACCTTAATGGATATGTATTAAAAAAAAAAGTAATGGGCTAGTCCTTAACAGTGCATAAAGAAAATGAATGTTTCGTCCATGGTTGAATTTTCAGTATTTCATCCTATTAGAGATGATTCTACAAAATGGTTGTTTGGAACAATGGAAAATGAAAGAAAATAGAAAGAATTCTAGAATGAAAATCTGAAAAAAAAAAAAAAAGGTCCAGAAGAGAAATAATAATTCCCCTCGTTTCTTACTGCTGACAATGATCGCGAACTGTACAATATTCACAAAACCCATGAACACAAACAAGATCGATGACCGTATATCTGTTCGTGCATGTCGATTAAGGTTTCATTTCCATGCAGAAACTCTCACTAATGGAGTTCCATTCCATTCCAACACCATCTCATATTCATTTTCTCCTTCACTCCTCACACTGTACAGACTTGCCCCTTCTCTCACCATTACTTTCGCTTCCATTAAGCTGTCATTGCTAAATCTCGCCCCTTGCAATTCAAGTCTTGTCCGGAAATCATAACCAACTTCTTTTATTTCCTTCCACTCTTCGAACAAAGCAAGAGAAGACACAAATGGCGCCACAAAGAGACATTCCATCGCTAATCTTGCTTTTGAAAGTCGTGTTGGGAAATTCCTTTCCATTGATTCCGACAATTCTTGGTAATGATCCCTTAAACTATCGAAGAATGATCCAAACCCAAAGCGGTTCCTTATTTTCTCCCAATTTTCTCCATCTCCGTAAGTAATGATCCCTCTATTATTTGCAGTTTTGTTATTGGAAGAATAGGCTAGCAAGTATTCCTTAGCCACACTTAGAAATTCTATAGCATTCCTTCTCCTTCTCCTCCTCCCCATATGAGGAAGTGCATGCATGCATGCAGTTAAAGGCCAACCATTCTCTTTTCCGTCCTCTATTTTTCTTCATTTTCTTTATCTCAATCACCAAATTTTGCAATTCCTTCCACTTCATTGATGTTAATTTTAAGGTGATTTGTTGGGAAATTATACCATGTTGTATTAGTAAATTTTGTTGTATTGCCATGATCATTGAAGACCATTGAAGTCTATCTCTCCCTGCTGGTTGTCCAATGGCTGAAATGAATGATACATAAGGCGTTGGCGAATGTCACCAACAGGACTAACTTTCTCATGTATGCGTCTAGCAATCACCTCGCCGAGTTCTCTCTGTTCATTTTCCATAGCTTCAGCACAAGCCTTGGCTAGATGGTTTGCGCCGATCCCGTTCTCGATCTCCATGTCTTCTGTGGTTAAGGTTAGGGTTGGCAGGATTGAATAAGTTACATCCAATACAGACGTGTCGCTTGAAATCATTGACGGGCTAAGCTGGCTGCACCCTATGTTATGATCCGCTTGATCAGCCGTAATAAGTTGAGGAGAAGATTCACTTTCGTCCCCAGCCTCAAACAAATCTCTCATGTCATCCATCTCCATGATCGAACACAGCTCCAAATCTTCCAAATGATCAAGGGAAAAACCACCAACGGGAAGCTGAAATCGGACTTCATTGAAATGGAAAAGAAGATTCTCAATGTCAACACCGGAAAGGGAAGAGAAATTTGCATGTGAAGTCTCAAGGGAGACATCTGTTATGGTAAAGGGAGGGGAGAAACAGTCAAACTGATTCATAACATCATCTATGCCTACTCCATAATTAACAATTTCATCTAGAGATAACTCTACGTGATCAGAGTAACGGCAAGAAAGCTGAAAAAGATCAGACTGTATCATCTTCCAAAAGGGTTTGAAAAGGATTGGAAATTTGTGCGGAGCTTTCAGAAATCGAGAGATGTTATATAATTAACAGATGAACAATAGAAGCCAAGAGTATCACATAGATATTTCCAAGAGAATACAATTCCTGATCGACTCGCAATCTTCTTGGCACTTTTGTGAAAAATATTTTGAGTTTCAAGGCAAACCACCCATCAGATTGTACATTTCATGCAAAGTTGAACCACGTGGACTTGACAACCCACGTTGATTGATGATTTGGCTGTTTCGATCGATGTGTCCTCTCTTACCAAGTTAGTTGAAAGAAAGGGTAAAAGAGGGTATCATTCCCTATACTTCCATATTTATGAAAAGATTAATTAAGTCTGTTTAATAATAACAATGATGATAATCCCTGCATGATCAATCCGAAATCACTATTCATATCATGCAATAAGTTCATCTTAATTAAGCAATTAATCGTTATCTTAATTAAAATAATTACGACCAGACTACACCAAAGACAAACTCCCAAGTTGAAAACTTAAACGCAACCTAACACAAGTTAATAATCTTTATTACCAGAACCTTTTGTCTTGTAACTGCATTTCTCCTATGATATCTCCAAATATTTTTAATTGATATAGTATTGAAAATTAGTTTTAATATTTAGTCGCAGACTTGGCTAACATGTATTCTATGTATAATACATTATTTAGCGTAAAATTTAAAATATATAATATAAAAAATTTAAAATTTGAATGTTAAATTTAAAAAATTTATATAAAAATTAAAAAAATTAAATGTAAAATACATGAGATATATTAAGGTGAAATCCTTAAAGTTAACTTTAACTCGAATTTTAATTTTATTTGAGTCATTGACTAATGTAATGGCTCTTCTTGCATGGCTGGGAAACCATGCAGGAACAAGGATCTCTCTCATAAGATTGAAAATCCAGCACAAAGGAGAAGAGATGTTTTCTAAGAAGACAAATATTAACTGTATTAATATTATGTGATTTACATATATACTCAAAAGGGTCCACGAATGAAGAGAAATGGTCTAAAAAATCTACGAGATCTTGTACAAAATCATGCATGTGCGAAGGTATTTATACAAAAAATACAACATAAAGGCCACACAGAAGAGATATAAATATAAATAGATATAACAAGTGTATAATTTTGCAGTATAGTATTCTATTTTGTGCATTGGCACAAAGCGTGTAATGTATAAAGTATTAAAATACAAGGAAGTGTACAAGGCTTTGGATTTGCATTAGATTTTGTGTAATCCTAATATTACATATCTACAACAATTACAATTTCATGTATAAATACAAAAGAAGAAGAATGGAAGATGGCAAGAGGGTTTTCCAACTCTATCTTGTAAAAGAGTAAGATCCAGCAGTAACAAGTAAATTGATTCTGTATCTTTCCTTGATGTTTCTATTTGAAAGATTTGATCCGTATAGAGATTAGGGTTTAGAGGATGAGCTGTAATCATTGAAGATAAACAAATCTTTTCATGAAATTTGGGTTGGATTACCAGGGCAATCCTCAGTATTGGGGGCGATAATGCAAATGGACTGTATCCTCAAAGATTGACCTATAATAAAGAGTTGCCGCTGTACATAGAAGGTAATTGACAATCTCTCACTCAAATGACGCGAAAGAGAGGCAAGAACAGCCATCTTCAGCTAGAAGATCTTCTGCATCATCATCTTCTCTCTCACAAACACCCATTTCATGTGATTCCACATATTTTCTACTCGGGCCTCCTCTGATATCAAATTGATGTAAATTAGTTCTATACTAAAATTTTGACCTATTGTAAAGAGTTGCTACTATGCATCCAAGGCATTTCACAATCTTTCATCCAAATAATGGCGAATAAAGGCAATAACAATCACCTTCAATTACAAAACTTTTAAGTGTAGACGAATTTTTAAAATATGATTCTTATTAAATTTAATATTAAATAAAAAATAAACAATAATATATAATTAACTTTAAATTTGAACAAAATTTTAAAAATTTCAATCAGTTAACACTATTTTAAGGCCATCACTCTCGATTACTAAACAAAAAAATACTGATGATACTAATATTTCATATCTTATTGTCAATTTAATATATGATTTAAGTTGCAATTAATTTGATAAAAGCATATGATATGATACATGGAAGGAAGATAAGAGATCCCATATTTTGTGGCCTCCACGAACAAATCGTCAATCTTCAATCACCAATCAATTGAAAGCTCCGATTTATCATAAATTAAAATCTTTGTGCCCTTAATAACAAAGAAATATAGGTGTAGCTGAATGTATTTTATGCTTTACACTAATAGTTGGAAGAGTCATTCATACTTCAACTATCTTTCTTTCCCCATCTGATTCCACAAAACATTGTATATAATCTCTTGTCAAGACTCTTAATTAATTGTCACATTGACATTTTGCATTCAAAGTTTCAACAGTTGGTGGGCGGGCAGGAGGTGAAAATTATTAATTAACAGCCACTCGATTAAGAATTCATTAACAGCCGCTAATACAGCATCTGCTGAAGAATCTTTACTCTTTTTACCAGACTTAATTATACCAAAATCATGCATGCAAGCATGTTGTTGATTCATGTATATTTAAATTCAAAGTTACATGGAAAGGATCAGAGCCTCCTCAATTTTATACAAATTTTTTATGCTGTGTTTTTTTTTTTATTGGTAATCAGTAATAGTCTAGAGAACATCTAACACAAACAATTGTGACCTCAAATCCTAAAGATTTTAATGTAAAATTAAGATGGGAATTACAATTTAAAACTCTCTTAGGGACTCCAAAATTTAGGGTCTACTTTTATTAATGGCTAAGATCCTAGGTCTCTTAACTTGAATATTAATGATATAATTAAAAATATTACGTATAAAAATAATTCATAGATATTTAAATTCAAAATTATACGAAAGAATTAGAAACTCTTTAATTTAATACATTTTTTATGTTATTTTTCTTATTAACAATAAGTTGTACTCTTAAAAACATTTCACACAAATAATTGCCACCCTAAATTTGAAAATTTTGATCTAAAATAGAGACAAGACTTTAAAATTCTCTTAATAATCCCAAAATTCAGATAGGTTCTTCTTATTAATTAAGATAATAGGTCTCTTAAATATTAATGGCCTACAAGATTTTGTTAAGATTTTGTTATTAATTATATCATGGTTTCTTTCATCATTGGTGAACATCACGAGACAAATCTTTGATTAAATTACTGCTAATTGCATGATTAATGAAGTTGCGTCAAACTCTAAATTTGCTTTCATGTTTCTATCTTTGTTTTGCTTTCAAATCATACGTACGTAACTTAATTACATCTAATTCATGATGAATTTACAACCATTGATTTTTTTGATGTGATTAAGATTTAATTAATTAAGATTTCATGCACCTATGCATTTAATTGTATGTGATTGTCCCTTTTCTCATGAAAATAAATTTAATTGATAAATACAATGCCCTCAATTTGGAGGTCTATTTTGTTCCTATATGGCATATTATGAAAATTCCAGGTGTCACTTCGTCTACACGACACGTGTCGACAGTTCATTGGTTGTTACTCACCGTGGACTCTGAAGAACCAATCCCTGCAAGAGTTTTGAAGTTTCATGTTTGTTATGTAAAAGGTAATTACATGGAATTTGACAGGAAATGTTATCCAACTGATCTCTTCATTAAAATATGAAATGACAGGCAACGTCTCCATCCTGAGGAACATGCCAGGAAATAGGAAGAAGACTCAACCAGGGAACCTTGCCGGATTGAAACTCTGTGAAAGAAGGGTGACAGTGATTGGTAATTTCTCAATTTTTAAAATATATTTTCTTTCATTTTATAAATACTTGGGTAGACTTATTGTGGAATTTATCCGAACTTCTCCTCAATTTCCTTCCCTTGCTGGCTCTGTAAACATCTTCCAAATCATGATGCAACCGGGGTTTCTTCAGGCCTCCTGGCCGTTTTACAATGTCATGAATTCACCTCTTGATCAAGGCTATGTGGGTGATTGTGGATTTTCGCCTAATTCATTCATCAGTGCTGATGATTCCCCAGACATTTGTTCAATACCCAATGTTTCTTCCATGTTTTCCGGTGAATTTGTCCAGTTTCCAGCTTGTAGTGATGATGAGCTGCAAGCAATGATGGAGAAATTTTCCATGGAGTTGGAACGTTTCGAGCCTGTTTTTTGTGATGAAGTTGAGAATTTGAGTGCCGGTTTTGATAACAGCGAGGAAAGTTTTCGTTCACACCTGTTCTCTGAAGGGGAAAATATCTGGAGTCCTAGCCTGTCGATAAAATCAAGCGAGGCTTCAATGGACACAGCACTGACTCTGCCAGGAGAAGACATGGAAATAAATAATCAATTGGGCGTCCTGCATCTTCTCAAGGCTTATGGAGAAGCCATGGAGAAGGAGCAGATAGAGCTGGCTGAAGTCATTATCAGATGCTTAAGCGAGAAAGTTAGCCCAGCTGGTGAACCATTGGAGCGCCTTGCATTCAACTTATGCGCTGATTCTGAAAAGCAACGTGATTATTTAGTACAAGAATCTAGCAAGAATTTTGAGGCTGCATTCAGGGCATTCTATTCAATCTTCCCATACGGCAGGTTTGCTCATTTCGCAGCAAACTCTGCAATCATTGAAGCCGTGCCTGAAGATGCAGAGGTCATACACATAGTGGACTTCGACATGGCAGAAGGAATTCAGTGGCCTCCAATTATTGAGGCCATAGCACGACAGAATAAAACACTCAGATTGACTTCAATAAGCATGGAGGATAAGGACTTTGCTTGTGCTCCCTGGCAGTGGAGTTTTGAGGAGACAAGAAAGCAACTCTGCGATTATGCAAGAACTTTTGGTCTGAAATTGAACATGGAGGAGATGAGAATTGAAGATTTGTCGAGACAGACAAAGAGAATAAAGAAAAGAGGCGGCAGTGGAGAATGGTTGGTCTTTAATTGCATGGCGGCGCTTCCACACATGGGAAGAAACAGAAGCAGAAAGCATGTTAAGGAATTTCTACAAGTAGCAGAAGAAATATTATCTTGTAACAGAGGTATTATAACTTCAGGAGATGGAGATGCTTGTGAGAAACTGACATGTTGTTCAGGATTCGGGTCATTTTTTGATGGGTATTTGGAGCATTACCAAGCTCTTTTAGAATCGATGAAATCCAATTTCCCGATTCATCTTGCAGAAGCAAGGATGGCTATGGATTGTTTGTTTGTGGCACCTTATGTTTCTTCCCTAAGTTGGTTTCAGAAGTGGGAGGAAACAAGGCAGGGTTATCGTCTGCAGGCAGGAATTGGCCTGAAGGAATGTAAAGTGAGCAAAGATATTTTGACGGAAGCCAAGGAAATGGTGAGGGGGAAAAGAGAATATGAAGTGACGATTGGGGGACAGAGTGAGAATGAGATGATTCTGGAGTGGAAAGGAACACCATTAGTGAGAGTTTCTGCTTGGAGAAGTTAGAGCTAGATGTATCTTTATGTTGTAAAGATTAATTTGCCTTCTTATTGTAAGAAAAATATTGATCAAATTGACTGATGAACAATTGTTTTTACTCCATATCTAATTTTAGAATATATAATAATTGAATTATTTAATAATATCCACCCACCACCTACCTATCAATATGTATTTAACAACTGGTAATTTCATTCTTGAAAAACTGTGAATTAAAAGTAGGAAATTTCAGTCAGCAGAAAAAGATTCAGAACTTTAAAACCTCAGCACAGAAGCCATGACTCAACAGATAAAAAACAAGGCAGGCAAACATTATATGACAAAGGAACTAGAGCAGCTAATGATGTTGAGAGTATTTAGTCAGCAGAACAAATCCCATTTGTCAGGTCATTTTTAACTGAAATCTGAGATTATCAGACTTAGCACACGGCATGGCTGTTACTTCTCATCCTCCTAACAAGAAGCACTTAGCTAAAGCAAATTGAGATTTGGGGAATATCAACGTCATTGTCATCCTCATCTTCACATGCGACTACCACGTCAAAGTGTCTTCGATAGGAAGGAAGTTCTGCCTTGGCCACATCCCTAACTAGATCCACCAACTTCTTGTCCATCCTTTCTTTGTGCCTAGGAAACATGCTATTAAAAAGCAGGCAACTCCCATAAGAAATACTGTAAGCATTCAAGCCCTTCTCTTGCAGCCACTTAAGAAGCTGTCTTAGAGTTGGGTTGTCTCGTAACATCCACCTGTCCCACACTGTCCAGCTCATATCCTGATGCTTGAATACCTTTGGTGGAACTGGCTCAGCCATGGAGAACAGAGGGAGGGCCAGATTCGCAAAGGTGTTTCGATAGTCCTCCAGCTTGTGTCCTCCATCCAGAACCTTATACAGCTCCAAGCAGACGAGACCAGTAGCCATAGCAGTAGAGGTTGCAATTGCCGGGATAATCCTCCCAGCAATGAATTTGGCCTTGAGCTTGTCAACTTCAGGGATGCCATAGTTCCTTGCTCTCATGTTTGCAAGTCCAGCTATTACATCTATATGATAGTTTGTGTCATCATCCTGCGAGTCAGACACATCAGCGCACAAAAAGTAAAACTAATGCGAAAGTAGAAAGCAGACTGAAACCAGAAAAGTTAGCAAGTATATATTGAAATTTAAAAGAAAAAGAAACTCAATTACCTTGCACGAGGCCTGTACCATGCTGATGGAAATAATGGCATACAATAATGTAAAAGGTTATTAACAAAGTGGAATGGACCACAATTGAGTATAGCTAGCCTATTCGTCAGAAAAGATCCACCTGGAATAAGTCAATTTCCTTCTTTTGGACATCATTAAACTTATTTTTCAGAGTGTGGTTATGATAAGTCAAATGGGCACTATAGTAGAGAGAATTTTCCTCTAGCCACTCAGGGATCCACCCTCTCAGAGCACTTCACAAAACCTCAAGCTCAGTTTGAGGAGATGAAAAAAACGTTTCCACAACTAAGATTAGATTCCCTACATGACTCCATTGAACCAACCAAACACTAGTCCTCAAAAACAGAATCTTCAACAGAACTTACAGTTACAAATCAACTCTTAACATATAACTGAAAATCCACTGTAATTGATTTGCAGACTACTCAAAGGACTAAAAACCCACATGTAATGAAGTGTTGCACCCAATTCTTACTAACCAAGCAGATAACTTTTTTGTATATAAAACATGTATATAAACCAAACAAGAACAAGTGCACAGGAATCAATTAGAAGGCACAGGTTCTCTGATGCAACATGCAAAACTAAACCTGAGGTTCAGTCAGATTGACAACAAATCTGCAGGCAAATACCTCTAGCTACGGAAAGAGCAATTGGGAAAAAGAGGGTTGGATGATATAATCATTTGGAGAAAAGTAATGACACATACCTTTTCAAACTGAATTGGGCTCATCTTGAAACCAGGTGGCAGCTGCTTGCGGCAATTTTCTAATTTGTGGATTAATTCATTGATTACTACAGCATCATCAATTGATCCTGTGGACAGACTTGTGGCTTTCTCATCTGTCTCAATCTTCACATTTTCCTTGGGCTGGAAATCAGGAACCATCACTTTGCTAACAGCATCAGCCAGCTTATTAGAAGACTTAACCCAATCAGGAATGGGAATGCCAAATGTTTGAGCTCGTAATATTGATGCTGCCATCACAAAATGAAGGTGACTGAGATCATCAACTAAGAACTGCAAAGGGTGGGGGAAACGCTTTGGAGCAGACCAGAAGGGTGCCCCATTACTGGTTGTAGCATTCTCAGGAAAAGTAAAAGTCAATTGCTTCACGCGGTTAGCAAAATAGTCTTCAAACCTGGTTTAATTAAAAGTAAAACATAAGAAGTGGAAGCAAGAAAAGATGAAGCTAGATGTAACTTAGAACAAATGCAAGCAATAATCAATAACAGTACTTTAGACGGGCCCACGTGATGCAGTCTTGGAATGTTTCACATCTCTCCTTATCAAGGCATTCAAGGACGCGGTCCAAGTTGTCCTTGGCCTGAGCATCGCCAGCATTCTTCATTGCAGATGTGTATTCACTTGGACTGGTTAGATAGGCATTTACTTCAGCCGGTGTCTTCTCAAGCAAACCCTCAAACTCAGATCGAGCCCAAGTCAAGCAGTGGTCAATGTTGTGTGGAAATGAATGAACTGTGCACATGGGTGCTTGTTTTTCAGGTGGATCTCGTGATGCACCATAATTTTCAGTCATGTGAGGAATGACCATCTGAGTGTTGCATTTGGCACCTAGAGTTCCTGACTCCAAAAGTGGCTTCTGGAAATATAAGCATCTCTGGTCAATGTAAAGCCTAGCATTCACATTATCCAGAGCATTGATAACAACATTCAGATTCTCCCAAAAAGTGTCATTAAACAAATTCTCAGTCTCTGGGCTTGCACGGTCCTGCAAGGCTTCAATATTGAGATGAGGATTTATCAAAGCAGCTGCAGAAGCAGCAACCGTTGATTTAGCCTGCCCAATGTTCCAATCCCGGAAGAGAAACTGCCTGCTAAGGTTGCTCTTCTCAATGACATCATCGTCTGTAATTGTCAACTTCCCTTGGTTACCACAAGAAACCCCCATTAATGCTAGATTCTTCAAGAACTCACACCCCAGTGCACCAGACCCCACAACAAACACTTTAGCTTGCTCCATTTTCTTCTGGAGCTTGGATCCGAACACCGAAATCTGTGCATCATAGCGAGTATTCAAGGGCTGTAAATCACCGGGCTCCAAGGGTTCAGTGGGGAGCGACTCAACTGAATCGAAGTAGAAAAACTGCCCACAATAAAATATAATACTCATCAATGGAGATCTAAACATAAGCAATCCCAATTACAACATATTAGATACAGACAAAAAAAAAAAGCTGTATAATCAACCCACAAAAAGAAAACTGATGCAACATGACTATGTCAAGCTTCTATTCTATCAAGAACAACGTCCCAACAAAGAATAACTAACCTGAAACAGAGGATGAAACTTCCCAGAGCATGCCTTCACAACTTCCTGTCCAACAATACCACCGAACATGGCAGCCATGGGATTCAGCACAGCCCTTGCACCAAATGCAAAATGACGAAGAAGTTTCTGGTCAATCTCTTCATGCCTCTCATCTGCTAAGCTGTCATTGATGTCAGAAAACAGAGAGATGAATTTCTGAGCATCCTCCTCAGATCCAGCAACAGGGAATCGTCCTAACTCTTGAATGAACGCATCCAGTGCCTGGAAGGCCAAGTGCAGGACAGAGGGACGGTCAAACTTGGAGAAGTCACTTAAAAGGAAATCCCCAGGAACTTTCAATGCTTCCTGCAGTGGCTTAAAATTTAATAACTTGGGCCGTTTCACCTGTGTGACAATACCACCTTTCTCGTATGCAGAATAGTTCGTGGTATCCTCCTCAATAGAGAAAGAGTAGGGTCTAGCGTTCTTAACCTTCCTTGGCTTTCCATCATTCAATTCAGTCATTCCATGGACTTCAGAAAAAACAACCAAATCTCCATCCTGGAACTCAATTCTCTCATCATCAACACATGTTATAAGCGCAGGGTTGTCGTTGCTGATGGATGCAATTATACCAGTATGCAGTTCCTCCCCATCAACATCAAAAACTGTAAACTCAGGGCCAAAGTCACAAAACACATTGCCAAAAAGGCCCCTTACTTCAGATTTGATAAAAGCGATTGGCGGCTGATGACTATGGCAGTAATCATCAAACTCTATTGCTTTCTCTAAGCTGATATCAGTGAAAACTACAGCCTGAAGAATACAATCAAATGATAAGTTCCTAACAGTTCAAATATCAAATCAAGCAAGGATATGGAATAAAAACATCAAAAGATATGAACATTTTTCACTATAATTAGCTAGGATCAAGATATATATATATATATTAAAAAAAAAGCGAATTAAAAAAGAATCAAAAGCCATTCAGGATCCCAAAATTACTTAATTGGACATGCAATTGTAACTAGTAGTCAATGAATGAACAGTGCTACTGATATGACAATCCTGAAAGATGGCAGCAACACCGCAGGTAGCAGTAATATGCATGGCATTCACCATTTTAGCGCACAAGCGCACAAGTCACTATTTCCTTGGATCAAAATTTCTAACACCTTGATCTTGTGTCTTTCATTCTCAATAACCACCAATGTTAGTGTCCCGGTTAAATGCTTATATCATTGACTAGGTTATGATAGTACAAAGTACTAAAATCATACTGATGCAATAGCTTTCAAATTATAGCTAAAATTACTTTTTGAATCATTTAAAAGATCAAAAGTATATGATAATTTAGCACATAACTAAAAACTTTGACACTAGAGATTAAATAACCTTCAACAAACAAAATCTATAACTTCAATGCTGAAAGGCAACATATAACACAATGAAAAGATGCATTAGTTTGCTGGAAAGCAAACAAAAGCGTTACCTGAAAATTAGAGAGTTGTTCCTTGGTCAATGCAGTTGTTAAAGTCGAAATGACAACAGAGTTATTTAGCTCCTGCAACTTCTGCACAGAAGCAAGGGCTCGATTCTTCCCAACATCATCTTCAGAGAAAATGAAATTGCTAGACAAATCCCAGACTTCCACATCTCCCACATCATGCAAGGTCACGGACTTGACACCAGCAAGGATAAGATTCTTTGCTGCAACAAGCATAATTCCATTATATCATAAAACACCAGACGTATAATTTAATAACAAAATAATACATTGCAAACATATCGTCAAAATATCGCTAGACAAATCCCAGACTTCCATAACTCCCTCATCATGCAAGGTCACAGACTTGACACAAGCAAGGTTCCAATATATTTTAAAACACCAGACGCATAATTTAATAACAAATAATACATTGCAAATAAATCGTCAAAATGCATGCAAAACTACAACACTTTACATTTTCACATACCAATCTCAACACCAAGACCTTGCATTCCTGATATTAGAATCTTGGAGGCAAATAGCCTCCTCATGGTCTCGCGACCGTACACTGCCAGCTGGCGGCTATGGAGGTCCTCATCAATATCAGAAGCATTCCCGTTACCTAGACCCATCATCAGCGAATCAGAGCCGTTGCTACCGTGATTATTAGTGTCACTGCCGGATGATTTGTCGGTGCTCTTAGCGCTAGCTTTCCCCGTGTTGGTGGTTGTAGTACCGGTGGTCGCCGAAGCGATTGGCGGAAAGCCGGTAATCTTATGTTTCTTGATCAGAGCTTCCGGTGAAAGGATTGTTCCTCCTCCTTCTACTACTAAAACCTCTCCTCCACCTGCTCTCTTGCAAGGAAGCATATAGAGCTGTGAACTGTTCACATACATCTCCATTTCATCCATAAACCCTAATATTAATCAAATTATTTCAGTTTCATACAAATGTGAAACATCTATAACCGATAAGATATTTCTGAACAAACATTTAGCAAAAAATTACGCAATATCAGTATTTATTCAGTTTTCTCGGCATCCACACAGCGGAACCAGCTTAAATCGATCATTTCAGGCATTCAAACAAGCGGAGAAACGAAACTGAAGCAAAGAATATTATTCAGCGAGAAGAAAAATATATACCAAGTCAAACTGAGAAGCAACTAGAGGGAGAGAGAGAGAGAGAGAGAGAGAGAGAGAGAGAGTGTGCGTGTGTGTGTGTGAATTATGCGTTGAGTTTACGCTAAGGTTTTCAGGTGATATGCGAAGGTGAAATCACTTCATCTCTCTTTTTGTATGGAGAGAGGGAATGTCCGAGACGGTGGCGCTGCGTATCGGCGTCGTACTGAAGCAAGGAGCAATGAGCGTATCGTCAGCGCCTGTTTGGTTGGTTACATTCAATATCGTGCGCCGGAACTAGAATAATATTGTCCTGCACGAGGTTTGGCATGCGTCCGTTCTTGATTAGTGAGGACTATATTAGTATCTAATGAACCATAATTCTTGGGTTGAAAAAACTGTTGTTGAAGTCATGAGATGGTTAAATTGAAAAAAAAAAATACAGCTTTAGATCTAGACATGGTTTTAAGATTACATGGGTTTGGCATAGTCAATATTTCTAGTTAAAAATAGAACGTAGCATGGCTAATTCTTGTGTTATATGCCTACCATAGTTGAAAATAATTAGTAAGGTCCACAAAAATGAGGTCCTTGCGAGATTGAATTGGGTTCTTACGAAGACAATGAAGTCTAGAACGATTAATGACAAGCCTAAATCAACTCATAACTCTAAATGAAAAATTTTTAAAATTAATTAAACAAGTTTTTGGGCTTGTCTATGATGAACCTTTGAGAGTTTAAACAAAATCTTTATTATTCGCAAGCTTAAGCCAAGCTATTCGACGTATTTGAGGGTCCAATTTAGCATAACCCGTAAAAATAAGATTTGTGTAGATTTAATGACTAAGTTAAAGTCCTTATAAAAATAATAGATCTGATACAACCCTCCAGATTTAGATAAAAAGTTAATTAAATATATATAAATATTTGAAAGGGCCCGAAAGGTTGACGAGTAACGATTGCGGGGCTACACTGTTCACAGGCCTGGGTCCGGCCGGGCCACCCGACAAATTTGACGATAGTTAAAAAATAATAAATGCGTCGACAGCAGGATTCGAACCTGCGCAGGCAAAGCCCAACAGATTTCGAGTCTGTCTCCTTAACCACTCGGACATATCGACTTTTAGTCGAGACTGTCACATAATTATCAAGTATTATAAATAAAACGCATCACTTCAACCACTAATCTCATTCGCATTTCGAAATCTATCAAAGTTTCTACATTTTCCCTCCCACCGGTTCTCAGTTCCAAACAGTTCACTTCTTATCCGATCTCCAAAATCAAGCTTTCGCAGTCACATCTACACTTTACTCTGCTCGTTAAATTAACAAAAACCCTAAACCCAGTGTTAGATTTTTTGCTTGTTTGCTCAATTTCAACAAAGAAAGAAATACCCAAAACCTATGGAGTCACAGTGAATGATAGTTTTGCCATAAATATGGGGGAAATCTCTGGGAAGATCGATGTTGATAAGTTTATTTCATACAGCGATGATCTCGTGGAGGTATTAAAGGACAAAAGAGACATTAACAACTTGACTCAGTGCTTGGATCACTGCAAGTCCCTTCAGTCCACTTGCGATGCTGATTTCAACGAGGTTCAGATCGCCATTCAAGGTTGTTACTTTTTTTTTTATTTGTCTGTTTGTTTTACGAGATTAATTTGTGTGTTTTTGAGCTAGATTTCTTTTTCTTTTTTCTTTTTTCTTTTTGAATCTATACGGGATAAAGTACAAGTACTAACCAAGGCGATGTAATTTTCGTGTAGCATTTTGACAAAGTTAGCTCAAGTAATAGGTTTAAATTTAGAAATTAGGCTGTTTCTTGGAATTGTCAGAGAGAGTTTTCCAAAATATACAGAAGTTAAATGGTTTTTGTCGTTCTTGAGTTGTTTAGTTTCAAGAATTGAAATTACAGAACTGCAATAATGGAGGCATCCCAATTGACTAAGTGTTTTGTTGGTCGTCTTATTCGGGGGCCTTCATTTGTTGCATCTCACGATGCATTGTTTTGGATTGGGATGGTTAGATGGATTTTTTGCTCTTGAGATGCTGTGGCGTTGTTCCATAGTGGTCATTGTTCGTGAGAAGCTCTTTAGATTAGCTTCTTGAAGCAGTAAGTGGAGGCCATGTGCTGATAAAATTTATAATTATGAGAACTTGTAAAAGATTCTTGACTATTCAGGGCTATATTTCTGGAATAGTATTTAGATTTTAGGAATTGAGAGTGAAAAATTAGTGAACAGTTGTTCTTGAGCTAAGTTAGCACTAGAAATTCATGGCCCTCACAAATTATTACTACCCTAAAAAGTAATTGTCATGTCAAGACAATCCATGTACCAGGTGTAATGTGTCATTATGGCACTGATTTTGAAAACCCATTTCGTAGATTTATTTTAATGGTGAATATAGACATTTGTTGATTTTATTACCATGCAGTTAACTTGTTCCATACATGAAGCAGATTATCAGAAAAAGATAGATGCTTGCAGGCAGAAAACAGAGCGAGCAAAATCTGAAGTTGCTTCAGAAGCTGAAGCTGATCATATCCAGATTGAATTGGAAGAGGAACTTCACAAGGAACATGCACTTAAGGAGGAGCTTAGATAAGTATAAACTTTGTATTAGTTGAGTGCTTTATGAGAGTTTTTGTTCTATGTCAATGGTACTGATTTGTTAATTATCTCTTGTTTCTATCAACACAGTTCTCACCAATGATATCAATAATCTTGAACATGAAAGAATTGCAATTGAAGCACGAAAGCAAACTCTGAAGAAATTCGAACAAGATGAGCTGAGGGCACAGTAAGTGATACATAATCATGATGCTTGTATTTTCAGAATGTTTTTTTATTCCTTTTCTCTTGGCATTATTCTTTCTAAGTTGTGCTCAATTATTAGTTATACTTGCATTACAAAATTAATTGGTTATAGATTTTGCTTGAGAAGTTTATTGTTTTATAGAAAAAGAAAAAAGCTAGTTAGTGATGATTGATGGTTGACATTTGAGCATATTTTTAAATGTGCTTCTGTGGGAAAATCAGGAAACTCAGTGTGATGTGAGGCAACAAACTGAAGTCTATCAGCTTCAGAATATAATTTAGCTTAGTTTTGTGAATTTTCCTTTTATGTGTATGGTAATTTTTTGCTGAGCTACTTAAGATGTGGTACAAACATGTACAAATGCAACTCGAACATGGGAATGGAGTCAATATTTTGTGGAATTTAGCCTTCCGTAGCAGCCATGAAAGCTGACTTTGTTTAATCATCTTTATTGTGTTAATCTCTGTCCTTTATGAAACCCTTTGAAGTAGTTTTTTTGTCCTTGATCATGCAGGATGAAACTTTCAATGTATGCATCAGTCACGAATATTATCCCCAACTTGGATGATAAATCCAAAATCTCAGGCTGTATCCATCTGTTAATACTGCTTCCTGTACTTGCCTTTAGTAAATGGTGTTATATTCTTCGATTTGTGATTTAACTTTAACTCATAACACACAGATATAGTGGACAGGGATAAAAAGGTAGTTGACAAGTTCCAATATGACCCAGCAAAGATGACAGCTTCTGATGGATGTCACTACATTTGGAAGGCTATAAATCTGTGAATGTGGTGGACAACAGGCATTCATTCTTTTTTTATGACACATAATTTATTGTGTGATTAATTGTTCTTGCAAGTCCTTTTCTTTGCCTTGGGGTATTCTGGACTGCCATGTTTGCCTCTTTAAAGCTGTAATTTTTGTATGTGATGTATGGTAACTTATTGTAGAGCATAATTCTCCATTGCTGACATGGAAGGGTCGGATTCGTGCCAGAATAATGGAATGTAGCAGCAGAAATAGCATTTTCTTCCTCGTCACTTTTGCTTCTCTTTCTTCTTGGTTTTGCATAGGTCAGGTCGTCTACCTGTGTTACAATCAAAATATTTGGGGTCTGTTGTTTAATCTGAAAGGTGGAGGTTTTGTACAGCTTGTGTTCTTTTTTTTTTTTTTTTTTGGGTGGTTATTTTATATTTTATCAATGATCATTCTTAACCCATACAATATGTATTAGGATTAAGAAAATCTGTATTAACTAAAAGCAAACTACTTTCAATTCGTACCTACAGCACAACCATTATTACATCATGATTCTCCCCAGCAGTTTATGATAATAGTATTACTGTCACACCCATGCCCAGTCCATTTATTTTAGATGACTAGGTATGGGGAACCAAGCAAAAACTTAAAGCGCAATTGTATGCAAAACCATGCCGTTGTTTCCAGCTTCATTCACTGTGTCTCTGCTGTCTCTGCTGATTTGGGGGCTTTTCTTTGCTGCTGTAAACAATGAAGATTCTCTTCCTTTGCCTTCATAGCAGACAGGAAAAATTGATGTTTCTTGTACAGTTGATCCTTGCCAACGCGATCTGCAGGTGTTAGGTAGATTTTTGCCTTTGTATGCATTGCAGATGTGGGCAATAAAGTTTTGGAAATCCTGCACCGAAATTAGCAAGGGCTTGAGGGGGGTGTGGTATAGGGAATAGTGAATTATGTATACAAGTGCATGATCGTTCACTGTGAACCATGGTACAAACATAAGTGGTGGCTTCAGACCATCTGTTTCATTAGCATATTTCGGAGCAAGCTGCATGTCAATTTGCAATAAGCAGAAGAAACTAACCTTTCTTCACAAACAGTTTCTCCATGCTGTTTCTGCTTGTTGACTCTGCCGGGGGCTTTACCGTCGGTACACTGGATAAGTTTGAAATGTTTTTTTTTTTTCTCCTGCATCATAATCAAACAAGTTAACTCAAGTGTTCACTGTAAGGCAAGTAGACTCGAAGAAGACCAAGAAAACCCTGCCATGGGGCAGCCTGATGTATTTTCAGGTTCTTAGACGGAAAAAGCAAGGTTCTAGTACATCGGGGCAGGCTGTGATGGCACAGGCGTGTATAGCATTCGTTTTCGCCATGCTGCAACAGAGTGCAAGAGATTGAATAAGAGAAATTTTGTAAGCAAATCTTCAACAATGAAAACATAAATGTTACCTGGCAACTGATTGTCTTATCTGGTCCCATGATTTGAGAATTGCCATAAAGGGAAAACCTGAGGTTGACAATGACGATAAGACCAGTGTTCAAAACCTTTACAAGTTGATTTTCTATGAAATTGGCACAAAACGGACATAGACTTTCGTAGTATAAAGAAAGTTCAACTTTCTGAGATTTGAAAGGAGATTGAGCTTTAGCGGCAGCAGCATCATGAGCGAAAGAATGAGATGGAGAGATGAAGAATAGCAGAATGCTGAGAACAAAGGAGAGTAAATGACAAGAAGCCATTTCTGAAGGCTTAGAGCAATGAATTTCTAATGCGGAGTGTTAATGATTAAGCAACTCAACCAACGAAAAACATTAAATCGAATCCCTGGTGTGCAATGCAGAAACACAATCTTCCATCATCTAATCTGGAAACTAAGAATCCAATTTACAACCAATTCAACCCAGAAAAATAAAGAGAACGCCGAGAAATCATTGAAATCAAGAAACAAGAATGAATCTTTCCTTTTATTCAAATCAAAGAACATATACAGAGAATGGTTCCCAGCTTACCCCTCTCTCATCCTTCTCTACATTCCCATTTTTCAGAATTCAGAAGCGCTCTGTTCTTGATCCCTTTCTGTTTCTCCCCCAGCTTTTATTCTCTCTTTCCTTTTAACTACCTATTCCCCTAATTAGTCATTAACTAACCAAAAGAAAAGAACTTACAAACTAACCTAACATGCCGCATAAGCATATTACTTAATGAGCTAGACCAATGGTTGTTTTACTACCAACTAACCATTTAAACAAACTTCTTCAACAGCTACAATCGAATTTTGATGACTATCTTATGGGCTTGAGCATAAATTGTTAATTGTTATAGAGACAGATATTGTAAGATTTCATATATTATTTAAGAGTTTGAACTATGTCTTATAAGTGTTATAACTTTCTTAATTTACAAGAGGTCTTCTGGGTTGATCAAGATTGGGTTCTACACCAAAAACAAAAACTTAAGATATTACATTTATGGAATACATAGTACTAATTGAGCGCATATATTAATCTCCCCTCCCAGTAATACTTTAATTTATTAGATGCTTCTTAACAGTAAGTGCTCTTGGTGTTGTGGATTATGTATATGAATGTGAAGATCACATCTTATGTATGAATATTCCTACACATGTTAAGATAAATCAAAATAAAAAATCAGAAGCTCTAAGTTGAGTCAATTATCTTCAAAAGTTTTCCCATCCAGAAAAAGTTCAGATAAAGCACTGGAATAGTGAAACTACCAAAACTAATGTACAAATATTTAATATTTTAATCACAAATATGCCTGTTTATGCTCGTTTTAATAAGGCTACCAGCACTCAGCTTGACTCCTTTCCATTGTTGTGGTTGGATAAGATCATTAATTGTAGTTTTGCATGGAAAAAGACAATATTAACAGCAATTTTTGTCTTTATGGAGTCAGTCTGTGAATACTTGATCCACCATTTTTAAGCAAAACCTGAGGCTTGGACACTTAACCCTCCATTCTTGGCATACATTGAGTGAATGAGTGAGCTGTGTAATGGTTTGATGAATTGAATGTATAATGTAGGCAATCGAATACCAAAAAGTCCAGTTTCAAGTTGTCTTTGCCTTTAATATTTAAGAAGGAAGAAAGAAATTGGAATATCAGCACACGCTGATGATATGATTGTACTATCTATGAAATCACTGGAAGTGATTTTTGAATTGTGAAAAGTACTTTTGTATATTGTAGCCAAACATCAAGCAGAGAGTTTTTAGGCATTTGAAAGTGCCTTTGAAAAGCACTACCAAATGCCTCTGCTTTCGTCTAAAACGTCTCTCACTTCACAGTTCTCACCCCACTCAAGTTATCCTTTTAGTGAATAGTCAGTGTAAGGAAGTTTGTATAATGTTATCCATCAGGCAGAAAGCTTAGAAGGGCTTATCAAATATAAGTTACATATCATTGATCGCGAGACAAAAATCATTACATTCCCTCTGATCAATAAACTGGAACGTGTAATAGTCTTTAAGGATTTTTATTTATCCAAGATTTCGAGTTCTTTCTTGGAATAGTCTTAAGGCCCAAAACCAAGCCTTATTTCTTGCTTATTCAGCATAGCAGACAGAAGTGGTGGAAATTGCTATCTCGGCAAGGTTGGTCTTGGCTGGTGCTGACAGTGATTTGCAAGCCTCTGGGACATTTTGGCCTTTGTAGGCCTCACAGACATACTTACCAAAATTTTCATAATCCTGGAACAACCATAAAGTTTGCAGATAATGAGTGGGAAAGGGGGAAAGGAGAAAGAGAGAGATGGGAGGGTTTTAGTGACTAACTTCACGAATTGCAATGCCATTCACTGTCACCCATGGTACAAATTCATGTTGTGGATTGAGACTTCTAGTTTCATTACCGTATTTTAGCTCAAGCTGCACGTTAATTTCCTTTCAAGTTCAGACAGAAGTTTACAGATATTCAAGCCATGAACACTAGCAAAATAAATGAACAAATTAGATGGTACTAACCTCCCTTCCCTGTCCAGTATTGTAGCAGTCATAAATAATTTTTGGATTCAACTTCTGAGTTCGACAACAGGTTTGCCATACTTTTTCCTTATCCGAAATGTGTCCCTTCAAAGTTTGACTCTCCAGGCAGTGAATGAATTGGAAATGCTTCTTCTGCAGCAGATTTAGATAAATGGTTAAGAACCAGTGACATGTAGGAATTAGGCCAGCCAGTGATGTAGTCTTTTGAAGTTTGTGTAGGGTGACTTACCAGCTCAGGCCAGGCATCGATGGCACGGCATGAATAGTATTGAAGTAGCATTCATATTCTCCATGCTGCAAATGTAAGAATTCAGATCATGTTATAATGAACACAAACCAGATGAAATTGATCATGCATGTTAAAATTTAAAGCTAAGGAAGATGAGATGTAAAATTGACCTGGCAAACTATGGTCTGATCCACGAGTTCAGCATTGCCCCAGGGGACAAATTTAAGGTTGACAATGTTAATGAGACCCTTCTGGAAGACCTTCACTAGATCATATGAGATGAAGGTAGCACAACCTGGACATAATGTCTCGTAGTAGAGGGACAGATTAACTTTCTCATCCTGTCTGATAGTAGGAAAAAATGTTGCACCGTCATGCTCCACAGCAGAGCAAGGTGGAGAGATGAAAATGAACAGCAGAGATGTTATGACAAAGGAGAATAGCTGTCGAGAAGTCATTTTTGAAGGCAATATCAATACGCATATAGAAATCCAGATCTGAGGTTGGTGTATATAGCTCTCATAATCACACTCACTCTGCTGCTGTACGTTGTCATATTGAATTTTTCTCTCGAATTTTAAGTGGAGTGGTTGAGTAAAGTTTATGGTATAATTCCCAAATAAGCCTGAAAGTGACTGCCAGTTTCTTGATTTCATGAGATTCTCATTTTCACTTTCCATGTTTAAACACATGAAGTAAGTTGAGAAATTTGAAGTCATTATTGCCGCGAAATATTGTTGCGAGGCTAATTGAGTTTCACTGCCGCTGCTTATGTTACATTGTGCTTGTTCTTTTCTCAACATTCCACCCATTTCTGGATACCCACTAGACCATAAGTTGATTTCTGATACGGCAACTGATAAATTTTAAGAAGCTCATTTCCCACACAAACAAAAAGTACTCAAAACCCACCTGTTTCTGCTTCGGCTTTTGTCTATTAAATCATGTTGCCGTCATTCCCTGAATGGAACTTAGTGTAAAGTTGATCAGAAATGTAAGAAAATCTAATTCTATTAAACGTTTTGTTATGCTCTTTATTTTTGCTTCACGTATTAGCTTTCTGAGTTAAGCTTATGCCAAACGTAAGTTTAATATTAAGCAAAACCCAAAAGCACTTCTACCCATCTCAAAAAAAAAAGTGCTTTTAATATATACATATATGCGATTCTATATATATTCTCAATTTGTAATGACATTGTGAATAATAGGCAGTGAATTATATGAGGTGATCCAGAAAGACTGATAGTACGTGTAATAACATGTGATCCACTATTTCTTTCTCCACCTCATCTTGAAAACTCTAGGGTGTATAATCGAAATGAACATTTAGCAGGCCATATGTTAAACCAGCTGCCATATTGATGCCATGACATGGAAGAATTTTATCGTTTATACTGTTGTAATAAGATCAGATATTCATATTGTTGCCCTTAGTTTCCCTTTCACAAGTCACAAATTTTGGACCATTATGAAAAAGCTATGTTAATTGTTTAGGCTTCAGGGACCTATTGATATTAAAATGGAAGTTTTTCTCAATGAAACTATACAATTCTCAGTTTGCAAACTGCAAATTGGCCGTCGTAGCCAGATTGACTAGGCAAATAAATATTTGGAACAATATGGATCTGATATCTGGTCTGGAAGATATCGATTTCTTCAAGTCACTTGCATGACCTGCTGGATTGATCGGATTTACCTTCTTGACTGAGTTGATGACAGGTGAAGGCGATTTGCAGGCTTTGGGAACAACATTGCCTTTGTATGCCTTGCACACGTACGTTGTAAAATTTTCATAGTCCTGCATCAGAAATGTTGTAGTTTAAAGTGTGTGACAGAATGAAGCAAGAGCCTAAGGTTAAGGATTTACATTTCCAGTTGGTTGATTATTTACCACCACCCACGGCACAATTGTGTGAGGTGGAATAAGATGAGCAGTTTCATTTCCATACTGTAGAGCAAGCTGCTTGTAATTCAATTCTACATCAGTACAATCAAAATGAGGGCAAAAAATGGAGGCAAAAGATGCATTAAAAGACCATGAATCAGTGAATGAAACTGACCTTTGTTCCATTTCCACTGTTATAGCAATTCAAAACTGGTTTTTCAGGCAATCCCAAAGTGTTGAAACAAGTTTTCCAGTCCTTGTGGCTTCCCTCGATGGCTAGAAACTCAATGCAGTAAATAAAACCATAATACTTGTTCTGCAATATCAGAATTTTAAGTGAATAAGTAAGATTAAGTGGAAGTATCACCTCTCAGTTCCCGCTACCCATTATATTATGGTGTTACAGAAAGCTGATGAAAATTCTGATAAATAAATGAAGCCCTACCCAGAATTTTAAGTGAAGCCCTAACCAGAATTTATACAGTAATAAATAAATGAGAAACTAAATCATATTGATCCAACCTTTGGATTCAAGTATAGTTGTAAAGAAAGAAAAAGTAGATTGTACCACATCTTTCAGAACATTGATGGCACATGCTTCAATTTCATTTAACAAGCATTCATCCGGGCCATGCTGCAAAATTTGGTCACAGATACAAGTCATACTTCTGAATGTGGAAAACAAGTAAACTTTGATTCATAGATTCGTCATGCCATGATCTTGATGATTATGTATTAATGTCAAACGCTAGGCAGGTTAATGTAATAAAACAAACACAAACACAAGTGTAAACTCTCCTTCTCTCTTTACTTTTTGGAACAGAACCGAAATTTTGAAAACTGGAAACAGGACAATAAAAAAGTAGGAAGTGGGCCTGCCTAATAAATGAACAAAATTATTATAGTCTTGAAGTATGCCCGGAAACACCAAAATCAAGCCTTTGTTTCCAGGCCATTTCTTTTGAAAAGTTTGATTCCACTAAACTTTTGGCTGTTCGAGACATCTCAAATAAGCATCTTCGCTATTCCTTTTCCTCCCAACTTCTTAGGATTTAGCCGATTCTGCAACAACTCTGCTAGTTGAAAAAAGCAAACAGAGTATATTGCAAGTGAAAGTGGCTTGTCTCGTCTATAACTCTTCTTTGTTAAAACCTCTTTATGCAGGTGCTTACAAGTATGCTTCGATGAAATGTATGCAAAGTAAGTTCAACCCAAATAGAGAAGATGGAGGAAAGGTGTGACCTTGCAAACGATGGCATTGTCAGATTTATTGAAGTAAGCATTGCCCCAAGGGACCAGCCTGAGATTCACGATGGAGATGAGGTCATTGTTGAACACTCTCTCAAGATTCTTGACGATGAAATTTGAACAATCTGCAGATAGAGTTTCGTAGTAAACTGAGAGATTGACATTTGCTGGATTGGCAGATAATGAAACCTCAATACCATCAATGTTTGAATAAGAAGCTGTAACATTAGACGGAGATGGGAACAAGAACAAGAACAAGAGCAAAGTTATGACAATTTTGAAGACTAATTCACGAGAACCCATTTTTGAGATCATGGACATAGGGCTGTCTAGAGTATGGATATTTACGAATATATAGCTATAAAAACTATTCATTTGGTGTTTTTTTTTTCATGTTGTAATAAAGTAATGTGACCACAATGCCCTTTCTTCATTCATGTGATCAGTTTCCTAATTGATCTTCATTCTATTTTAGCAGCTTCCCATCCATTTCAAAATTTCATTAGAATGCTCAAAATCACTAGGAATAATGCATTTAATCCATTGACTTATGGGATCCAAGATGGCTTTTATGGTAAATGATGATTTTAATGCATTCCAGTTGTGCAAGTCTATTCTCACCTTCATTATTATGTGCATTTATGCTATCAGGTTCTGCGTTGATAACCACCTTTGACAATTGATATGCAGAAACTAGAAATTTTCACATTGAGATCTCATAACTTCATGTATTTCCCCAATTCCTTGAAAAACAAACATCTCATAAAACTCAATGAGTACTTAAATGATTTTATTGAGACTGGTAGGAGAATCACTGTCACTCCATTATGATTCGATTCACACTTCTATTGGTCAAATTACCAAATCAGTTTCCTCATTGAAGTAGCTGAGATTGAAGATAACAATGGAACTCTCAGAATTTTGATCAGCATGAGATAACTATGGTGAATTCAGATTCTTTTACCTACATTGCATGCGCTAATAAATAACGAACATTAAAAACTGAAGATCTGAAGCTTAGAAGGAAAAAGAAGTATGAAGCAGAAACAATTCCAGTACTTTGCAACCCTATTTGCATGTTTGCTGGTTTGATCAAATTTCTTGGTTGAGAAATTGACGAGCACAGCATATTCCCAAACCTGTTCCACGTACTAAATTGGTCACAATGTCAATACTGCTATGTCTAATCAACATCAGTACCAACCACAAGCTCAGAACGTCAGTATTCCCTTTCCTGAAAATGGTAAAACTGAACCACCCTTGAATCCATGTTGAAAATTCTCAATAAGATCATAACTTTGGAATGTTAGCACAGAATAGTTGACAGGAAAGCAGTAAGGAACTCTGTTCATTTTCTTTTTCCCCGTGTTTTGCATGAAAGTATTAAACAACAGTTTGTTGCATCACCTCTGCAAAATTTTAAGGAAGCTCAAAGACCCCATTAAATTACTTTTCTTTTCTGATAGAGAGAATAATATTGAAAATTAATATCTAACCATTAAAAAATAATCAAAAAAACTTGGAAGAAACTGATCGAAATAATTCAAAACTCAAAAATACAAGAAAAACAAAGATGAATTTAAGAAAAAAAATTTATTATATTAATTTTTTTAACTTGAGTGATATTTTTTTTATACAAAATAATAATTTTTTAAAGTAGGTTACGTAACTGCTACTCGCAGTTATAATTATTTTTAATTAAAAAATAAATAATTTAATTAATTAAACTATTCACTTAATTAACTTATTTTTTTTTTAATTTTTCTTAACCTAATTGAGCTACTAAAATTAATCGAATTTATTTAATAATTTGAATTACATTCGTACCTCGCTTGAAAAGATCAACCCTTGAACCTAAACTTATGAAGAGTACGATAGTTGCACTGTTTATGGCCGCAACATATCAGGCTGCACATTATCTCTGCATACAGAACAACAGCATTCAATTACCATGCACATATAATAGGCCAAATTATGAACACTAAGGTCTCGAGATGCGGCTAAACACTTGTTTTTCATGGCCATGACACATTTTAGCATCATTGATGCTCTATGAAGTATGCTTTTTCTAGCCAGACCAGTTCCACACTCCGAAGCAAAACAAGCCAGCCTGAACACCATAATCAGCAGTCATTTATTCTATCCAGGACAATCGACTAGCCACATGATACCGTCTAGGTAAATTCTAAAGCTACGATATTCATCTAATGAGTCTATCAAGCAACATTTTTTCTGGGTTTAATTATGTTTAATTTTTGAAACACCTGCATGACAAACTGAACTAATGGACTCGGAATTCTCTGCAGTCTTGTTTCTTACAGGAACCGATCTGCAAGCCTCTGGTAGCTGAGTGCCTGTATAAGCTTTGCAGACATAGCTTGTAAAATTTATTAAGTCCTGTTTCCACAAAATCATGTTAATTTTCGAGACTGGAACTGAGAGGGATATGATGGTGCCAAAAATTTACATGAACTTACCTCTCGGAGTACTTGATTATTCACAACCACCCATGGCACAAATCTTTGTGGTGGTTGTAGCTGAGCAGTTTCAGTTGCATATTTTTGTTCCAGCTGCAGGTTGCTATGCAATCAATGTCAAAACTAGCTAACACATAAAATCCGTATAATGAAAGAGATTAAGAAATTTAAGTAGTAAATGCGGCACCAGAGCAAATTTCTCACGAGTAAAACAAACCAGCTTCCCATGTCCACTTCTGTAGAAATCAATGGACAACTTATTTCCCAGCCTGGTATATTCAAAGCAGTTAATCCACTCAGCTTGTCTTTTCTCCAAAGGGAGACGCTCAACACAGTGGATAAAACTGAAATGCTGGAACTGCATAGGATTTTTCTGTAATAATATCAAGTGGTTACATGCAGTTTAGATATTTCCAGGTAGCTTTTGCTTTGGTAGTGCAAAGAAAATAATCACAAAGTGTAGTTTGATAGATAGTTGAATCATGTCAAATTTACTTTTGTTTCGCAATTAACAAGCCAAATATGAAAGAGGCTTACCACATCAGGATAAACGGATATGGTGCGGGCTTCAGTGGTATTAATTAAGCATTCACCAGGGCCACGCTGCAATTTCTCTCTAGTAAGCAGACTCGGAATACTGAACAAGGTTTGGAGGAAAAGTGCTTACACATTAAAGTGCTTTTTCTGATTAGAAAAGCTTAAAGATAATGAAGTTATTGAAATGTAACCTGGCAAACAAAATTCCCATCAGGTTGTATCATAGAGTTGCCCCCATGGAATCATACGAAGATTAACAATGGCGTGTAGTCCTTTCTGAAACAGCTTCACCAGATGGTTTACTATGAAACCTGCGAATATGGGGCGAATATGGGGCGAATATGGGCGCAGGGTTTCATAGTAAACAGAAACATTAACGTCTGCTGATGAGTAAGGAGGCGTGTGATTTCCACCACTAACAGATGGAGAGATATACAGGAGAACGAGAGAAGCTAGAAAGAAGAAATTAAACTGCTTTTTAGAAGCCATTTTGTGAGATCGAAGTACAAATCAAGTAACTTCTATACTGAGTTTACACTGTATGCATATAATTTTCGTAGTGGCTGTTTCACTTTTGCTTTTTCAGCTGCTTTTTCTCTTTATCAGCTATTACTGTCTCCCTATGACATGAGTAAATGACATTAGCCATAGCTTCTCTAGCAATGGATTTTCATAATAAAGAAACATCATATCTTAACAGAAGTTTAAAGCATCAGTGAGTATAAATTGGATATCAAGCAAGCATCATGTATTAGATTAGACTCATCATATTAAGTATCAATGCCATTGGTTGATCAACTATGAGAAAGCTGTTATCAATAGAAGACTGAGATTTTCCGAGTTACACAATTAATGGACGATATATGAATCTTTGAGCCCTCTTCCTTGACAAATGAAATCACAAAGAAGCTCTTGATCAACAAAGAAATTTCTACAGCATCAATCTTTCAGCACGAGGAGAAGGGAAATGGAATGGAAGTAGGACCAACAGCAGGAAAAGAAACGTAGTTTAGGCTGGTATTAGATTAATGTCAAGGGTCCAGTGATTGTCATCAAACCAATGAAAACTGAACTTTACAAAGATAAATTAATTTATATTTTAAAAACGTAAAATATAATATTATTATTTATTACGATTAAATTTATCGTTAATTTAAAAAATTAATTTATTGTCTAATATTATTTATTAATTTTTATAAATTTAAAATTAAATTATATTTTATTCTAATTGAGGCATTTCATTAGGTGGGCAATGCTTATTTTGTGAATGGTTACATGACGTGTCTCATCATGCAAAACGAACTGCCTCAATATTGGGCCTCATAAGGTGAGTCCATATTGATTTTGTCAAACACTCAGCGGCCCAACAACGATTGCCGGCATCTCATCTCTACTTTCGTTTCACCCACACTATCTTCAACGTCTGTATTTCTCGGTTCCTCCGTTTCCAACCTTTTTCTGTTGCTTGGAACCCAGGGCCATAAACCCCGATGGCTTCTATCAACTTTAATCCCTTCGAAAATTGGTTCAGAAAGCCTACAAGCCCCCTCCCGCTCATTAATCTTCACTCAGTTACTGAATCGTTTTCATTCTTCCCGAACAAAAAACCAAGCACTGCAAATTTTGCTTCAATTTCATCGACTCTCTTTAAAGGAAAACCCAAAAAGGACGAGCAGGAGTCGGAGCCGGAGAAACCTGGATATTACAAGGAAATGATGGAGCAGTACTTTTGGGAATGCGAAAACCTACCCGATTATCGCCACGCACCAGAAGTTGAAAAAATCCTGAACGAAGATCCCTTTTTTGAGAAAAAAGAGAACCCAACTGAAGAAGAAATCAAAGAAAATGAAAAATGGTGGAAATCGTTTCGGGAGAGCCCGTTGGTCCGGTTCATGGCTCGTGCAGAAGAGATAGCGGCCTATTTAAATGAAATGGAGCTGAAAAAGAATGATACTCCGTTCAGAGATGAGGACAAGAAGCTGTGGCGGGCTTTGCCGCACGTGATCGGATTGGATGGCAGGCCGATGCCGAGAAAGGCAATAAAGACGAAAGAAGAGAGTGATAATAAGTTTTGGGATTTTATGAAGCAGTTTCAGTTCGGACTTTGGGGATTCAGACAACGGCCGTACCCTCCCGGCCGGCCGATTGATGTTGCCCAGGCTATTGGGTATAAGCGGCTCGAGAAGCGATACTATGATTGTAAGTCGGTCATTTGGTGTTTAAGAATGTAAGGATTTGTATGCATTATGAATAAAATATGAACAGGCCCAAAGCCACTTTGTTTAATCTTGAAAATCTGCATGCTGACTGCGGTCTGCATATGTATTTAGTCATGCTGAAGTGAATGTTTATATCTTATCTAGCAAAAAGTTTTGAGTTTGTACTTGGGTTCATATAGAATGATAATTTTTTTAAATACTTGACGCCAATTGTTTTTGCTGTGAGTTTTATTGGTAATGCTGTTATTTCGTTTATATAGTTATAATGAGGAGTGGTGGTTGGTACTACAAGGATCGGTTGGGTCGTACCCGGGGGCCATTGGAGCTAATAACGCTCAAAACAGCTTGGGGTGCTGGGATTATTGATAAGGACACTTTCATATGGGGTGAGGACATGGATGAATGGGCACCAATTCACATGGTTTATGGCTTGGAAAAGGCAATTGCTACGTGGGAAGGTTTGTTAGATTTTCTTCTTATCTTTGTTCATTTGTTTATTTAATCTGTAAAGGAGAATGAGCTGTATGAGAATGCATTTAGGTTCTGATTTTCCAGTTTTAGTAACAATTTGCTTACAGATGATCTCTGTTCATTGTCTATGACATAATGATGAAAGGCTGCCTGTATGTCAGAAGTGTATCCTACTTGAAAGAATGCTTAGTCCAATGAATTTTCTTATGTAATTCCAACCTCTTAGAATTTTAGGAAGAAAGCATACTTTTGGCAAAGTTTTATACTAAATGAATTGTTTGTTCAATAATGCAACTGCATCTTGTTTGGAGTGATTTAGGAAGTTGGAAATATGCATACAAGGGAAGATGCATAATTTTAATCATCTCCCTTAGTCCTTCATAATGAGACCAGATATCAATCAGACATTTTTCTAGCCACCTTCTTTTTTTTTTTTTTTGTTCCCTTTTTCCTTATCTCAAAGACATCCTTAAACACGGGCAGATTTCTTTTTTGTTGATAATTAGTTGGATGTTCTATAATGAGCGTAATGGCTAATTCTGTAACAATGTACACCTTGTTCTTTCCTCGTATATCTTTTTAACTGTTTTTTGGATATGGAAACTTTTGTTTCTTTTTAGTTGATTCTTGTTTTTTGGCTGGGTGTTTTCAGTCAGGCTTGGTGCTGCAGCAACAGCTTTCCTTCACAAACTTCAAAAAGGCATGGCTCCTTGGGTTCCTCTTAAGGGGCATGAAAAGAAAACCTATGAGCAGCTCCAACAAGAAGCTGTGGAAAGCAGGAGACGTGATTTGGCAGTGCTGAAAGCTAATGGTGGTGTTTGGCCTGGGATTAGAATTCCAAGTCATGCTCTATTTCTTTGGGCTAGTGGGTCCGAACTAACATCAATGTTGGAAGCTGACCACATGCCCAATAAATTTATTCCAAAAGATCTCAGGTGATACTTCTACTTTTCTGTACTGCAATTCTTGTGTGATGATGTCAATTCCTCTTATTTTGTGAAGAACAATGTGGTACTGATACCTCTCGATCTGCTCACAACAAAATATTAATATGAACATATCTTGGTTGCTTGTGCAAGACAGATTGCAATTGTCAAAAATTATCCCTGGGTTAAGACCATGGGAGGTCCTAAGTATTGAGCAGGCTATGGATCAGATAACATATGATGGAGAGTGGTATCGCGAGCCACTAGGTTCCTTCACAACTGGCCCTCCTTACATCAGGCATTGGAATAAGGATGTTTTGGTAATTTCTTGCTTCTTCCTTTTTTTTTTCAAAGCTTGTGTGCTTGAGCTTGGTAGTACTTTTTACTATGGGGTAGATCTTGAAATAGAGTAGGTTGAATGAAGCAAATTTGTCATGTTTTCATGTTGGGTGAAACAATCATGTGACCACTGTCACTTTGTTGGAGTCTTTTCCTTTTGTTTGCTTTTGCGCTTGAAGATCTATATACTAAAAATTTGTTGCTGAAAAATGGAAGGAAAGTTGGAAAGGTAAAGAAAAATGGCAAGTTTTCAGAAAAATTATATGGTGATCTTTGGTATGCTATACCTGCACATTAGCTCCTAAACCTCTTAGGACTGCATTGTAGATCACCTCAAGATTGTGTGCAATGTAATTGTGAACCGCGTTGAAGCATGTACCACATATAACCTTCATCTTTTTGTGTGCTTTCAGCGTATGTTCAAAGCTATTTTGACCCTAAACGGCATAGTCTACAGCAGACTGGTGCAGACAATTCCTGGTTTCGATGTTGTAATGCAGAAAGTCAAGGCTGACGAGGAAGTAAGAATTGCTCAAAGAAAGAAGAGGAATGAGGCTCGGAAGAAAGCCAGAAAAAACCGATTTCAGAAGGATCCATAGAGTCAGTATTCTTTTGAGAGTTGAGCAATTAGCTCATCACCACAATTTAAAATGCTGTTTTTCTTCATGTCAACTTTTGCGTAGTTAGCCATTCGTTTCTTTTTCTTAAGGGGAATAGGTTTAGCATCTTCAAAATAGTAGTGGTTAACCTTTCTGTAACTGCATCAAGTTTGCAACTGAGAACAGATCCACCTGTATTTCACATTGTACCGATGCCAAGGAATATAATCAAATTTGAATGGGCGTGTGCAGACACGAAATGAAGCTACTGTATGATTAATTTAGTTTCTGTCACTGCCATGTTCCCTTCTTCCCCCACCCCCCTCCCTTTTGGCCACGGTTACTCATATGAAGCCAGCAGGAAACAGCTTCATTTTTTCATTTTTTAAAATGTGAAAACAGCTTCTCAGGAAACTGTCGATTGTCTTCTCTTATTTTTACCGTCCAACTTCCGGAAAAGGAAACAGAGCAAACAGATTTATCCGAGGGGTGTTTCCACCGACTCACTCTGTATTGAGATCATAACATTCCCGCTAGATCCGCCATTAGATTGACACGTGTCCAACTGGTAGTGCCAGGTATAGCTTTAACAGACAGCATCTATTAAATACCTGTAATAAAACTATAGCTTCGTATTAAACAATCCCTCGTTTTCGGACGTTTGTCACCTTGGCTCTTATGCGGCCAGTATCAGTAATTTGAAGAGAGAAAATTGAAAGGAACACCACAGAAAAAGATGGAAGATGTTGTGCCAGAAGGCGAAAGCTTACTGCATCCAGTAAATATCAGTTCAAAAGAAGAAGTCGAGATTCACCAGAGAGAAGAAGACGAAGCTGGTAGTAAAGAAGGAGAAGAGAAGCCAAGTGGGTTCTTAAACCATTTGATCTCTAACTTGGACGTCGGAGAAGAAGCAGATAAAGAGAGGATAATCGAAGAAAATGATAGCAAGCGAAGAAAAACAGAAGCGGAAGAAAAAACAGGTGGGATTTTAGATCATATCATTCGTAATTTCGTCTCTCCGCCCAGTCCCAGAGCAGCAGCAGATGTTAATCAGAAGCAGATTGAAGCTTCTGAAAGCAGTAATGGTGGAAGCAGAACAGAAAATGAAGACTCTGGATCAAAAGAAGTAGTGGGTGTTAATGGTGGAGGGCTCATCAAAAATGTAATATCCAATCTCTTTCACCCAAGTGATCAAGCGGCAAACAACAATGACAAGATTGATGAAGAAAAGATAGAAGAAAATGAAGAGGAAAAAACGAAAGGGGGAGGAGGAATCATTGATAACATCGTTTCTCACTTGCCTGCATCTATTCGAGGTACTTACCATTAATTTAGCTAATCTTTTTTGTTATTTTTCTGCAGAATTTGATGAGTTAATCTTGTGTTTCTCTATATACATATGAACAGATGATGCAGCTCCGACAACAGATGAGGCCACCATTCTACTTCATTCCATCGTCCATGATTAGGAAAACTGCTGAAAAGATTGATTTCTATAATCAAATTGGTGCAGCTGGGTTTTCAGGATTCTTCATTCAGTTTGCAAGACTCTGATTTTGATTTGTTCTGTGTTCTTAATTTGGATTTATGTGATCTTCTGCGGTGTTTCTTTTCAGGTTGTGTTTTGTACTTTGATTCTTTTGTGGCTGGAGATTAACAAACATTACCTTGTTCTTGTGAAATCATCTGGGTTTGTACTGTAAACTATCCATTTATTACAGAAATGCAGACATTAGCCATGCTTGTAGCTCTGGCTTTCCTTAAACAGCCAACTTGAAGCACCTGAATAAAAATTATGTTCATACCTCAAAAAATACTCTAAACGCTCAGAAGCTTGTGATGGACTTAAACTGATTTGATAAATTTTGAAAAATAAATTAAATATATATAAATATTTAAAAAAGTTCATAAACCGACCTGTAACGAGTCCGGACATAATACTTGGATGTTTTACTGTCTACAAGCCGGGCCCCAGTTTCTTGGCCTGTTTACGTCTATGCTAAAATGTAACGTAGGTATCAAATCGTGAATTGAAATAATTTCAAAACGTATGGGAATTAGTTGCTATTTTAGATAAACATTGGGGGGTTTGATGATATTTTACTTTATTTTTCCGGGCACCAAATTCCAATCAAAAATATACCGGGCTTCTATGAATTTCAAAGCGTGTATACAGTAACGGACTTTAATTGGGTCAACTAACCGACCCGGTTAAGCCCATATAACAACCTTGTCGATTCCACTTAGAAGCAAAGCAATAAAAACCCTAAAGTACCCTCAGTTGCTATAAATACAGAAAGTAGGGTTTAGTATCCTTCTCTCTTCACCTAGAGCCGAAGAAAAAAGCAGCCGCAGTGGCGAGGCGCAGCTTCTACTCGGAAAAATGGTTAGACTTTCCTTCGTTTTCTCTCATATCGGATCCGCCTTCGCGTGTTCTTGACTTGTTTCGAAAACGTGTGATAGATAACCATGAGCTGATGTATGCATTTGTTTTAGATTTGAGTTTGTTTCCGTAATGACCGTCATGTTTCAGGTTTCAGTGTTTTCTGTCTCACATTTTCGTATGTTGGTGTCTTCAGTATGATACGGCGATATGGCTGTTTTGATCTTACTTTAGCGGGGAAGTTGTATGTGACGTCCTAGAAACTATGTCGTTCGCAACAAGACCATGCGAGTCAGAAACGTTTTAGGCTGCTAGTTAATTGGTCTTGCGTTGACTTGTAATATAGAACTTTTTTTTTTGGAGCAGTGAATCACTTGTAGCCTGGCAGTTATGGTATATCTTTTTTGATGCCTATGGTAAACATATGAGATCTCCTTTCTAGGTCTTGTTTTCTAAGATGTACACATTGAATTTTTTTGGTTTGGAATCAATAATATTTTTAATTACTAGGTCTTGTTTTCTATAATTGTTTGTTATTCTACATTCTTATAGGACTGACCCGTATAATTAAGAAGTATGGACGTTTAGTATGCAGATTTTACTTTGTATCTGAGTTTTGGAAGTAATTTCTTCAACTGAATGTGCATTGTTTTGTATGTTTTACCGTGTGGTCGATTTTTTTTTTCTTGGTGGATCTGTGTTTGTCAAACTTGCATTGGCATTTTATAGGGCGCATGCCTTCCGTATCTGTATTGTCATTATAAGCTTAACTTTCATTATTGTTGTTATTTGTGCAAGAACAAATTATCTTGTTATTTATGCAACTACAAGTTTTCTTTGTTATTGTTTATGTGAATACTAGTGAGCATTGTTATTATCTAGAATGAACTATTGAATAGATTATTTGGTGCTTACAATAGTCGACCTGCATTTTTTGTGCACCACAGGCTAGAGGATTGAAGAAACACTTGAAGAGGCTCAATGCCCCCAAGCATTGGATGCTTGACAAACTTGGTGGTGCATTTGTATGTTTTCCATCTTCAACTATTTGCTTCTTTTTCTATTTTTTTGGTTCCCCACTATTCTGTTGCATTTTTTGATTCTTTGTAATTGTTTGCTCTGCAGGCACCCAAGCCATCATCTGGACCCCACAAGTCCAGGGAATGCTTGCCATTGATCCTTATATTACGAAACAGGCTGAAATATGCTCTCACATACCGTGAAGTTATCGCTATCTTGATGCAACGACATGTTCTTGTTGATGGAAAGGTTAGGACAGATAAGACCTACCCTGCTGGTTTCATGGGTATGTAAACTTTTGTCTTCATAACTAAAATAATTTATTTAGTTGAAAAGGATATTCTGTAATCTTGATTTTAGAGCTATTACAATATGGCATTAGTATATTTTCTTTTTCCTGCATGGCCTTGTCTTGATAGGTTTACTGGTTTGAGGTACCAGAAAGTTAATCTTTTATCCCCCATGTATTTCCAGATGTGGTTTCCATTCCCAAGACCAACGAGAACTTCCGACTCCTTTATGACACCAAGGGTCGCTTCCGTCTCCATTCCATCAGGGATGAGGAGGCAAAGGTAGGATTATTACTTCTGCTCATCATATCTCCACTCCTGATTTTTCATATTACTTTGTTATAGATTTTTTTCCTTGAATTAAGCATAATGACTGCTGATTTACATATCAAACTATGCTATGTATGTAGTTGCTCTCTCCAATTCTCTTGTAGGCTTTTTTGTATATGTGTTTTCTGGACATTTGCACGTACATCATTGTGCAGTGAATGTCACATGTTTACTTTTTGAGTGTCATAAATTCATGGGACTTCTTTGAATGCAGTTCAAGCTTTGCAAAGTTAGATCTGTGCAATTTGGCCAGAAAGGCATCCCATACATCAACACCTACGATGGGCGTACCATCCGCTACCCTGATCCACTCATCAAAGCAAATGATACCATCAAACTTGACTTAGAGAGCAACAAGATCACCGACTTTATCAAGTTTGATGTTGGTAATGTTGTCATGGTCACTGGAGGTAGGAACAGAGGCCGTGTTGGTATCATCAAGAACAGGGAGAAGCATAAGGGAAGCTTCGAGACCATCCACATTCAAGATGCCCTTGGTCACGAGTTTGCAACTCGTCTGGGCAATGTGTTCACCATTGGAAAGGGTTCAAAACCATGGGCATCACTTCCTAAGGGCAAGGGTATTAAGTTGTCCATCATCGAGGAGGCACGGAAGAGGCAGGCTGCCCAAGCTGCTGCTTAAGCCTTTATAATGAGTTTGGATAAGATTTACTGCTTAGTTTTTTTCCGATTTGATGAGTGCTGATTGTGATACTCTTTTGAGCTCTCAAATAGGACTGATGCAAAAATGAATCTTTATTTTTATTTATCAGCACAATTTTGAACCTGTTTTGTCCTTCAATTTTAGATTATATTTGGTGGATATCATTTTCCAACTTCAGTAAGCTCTTATCTTAAATCATGTTTATGTTTGGTCGGACCTACTGTCCGTTGTTAAGTCTTTGAATTTTAATGTAACATTTGAACAAATCACAGTGTTGCGTGATTCCTAACATGACACTGCAGACTTGACCTGGATAGGTGCTGGTGTTTATCTTCTCAGGTCATTTTCAAATACAATCTATAGGTTGCAATGTGTAACATAAGAGGTGGGGAGTTGCATAAGATAAGCTTTCTCGAGATCATATTCAGCTAGTGACTTGTTAAATGTTATTTCATTACAATTGGGTGAAGTATGGAGCAAAGCATTGAAATTTGGCTAAAATACTTGGATTACACCTCAATTTGTTGGGTGAGACCACGGTACATAAGTGTTTTTTTATATTTATTTTTTTAATTTTTTAAAAATTATTTTAAATTTTTAAGAAATTATTCTAAATTTTTTATTTATATTTTAAATATTATTAAATATATATTTTAAATTTTTTTGACATGATTTAAATTTTTTATTATATATTTAAGTATTATTTATTATTTATTTTATATATTTTAATATTTTTAAATTTTATTAAAATTATTTTAAATTTTATAATTAAAATATCTAAAGATACCATAGCTAATCCCCAATTTATTTGCTTAATTAGTGCTTGGATTGTTAATCTACACGCACTACCCTCTGTGGTGGATAAAAGAAAATTTTCCCAATTAGACATGCATAAGCCTATTAATTGCAGATTGGAATCAAGCTTTATCTTCTCCACCAAATGTAGCTGTAACCAGTAAGCTCTGTACAAAATGCACCGCTTCTAGCTATAATACAACACACAGAATTCAGGTAGAATAACTAACGTTGGTAGAAGATATCATGTAAGGCAGTAGCACACGAAGCTACCAGCAATGGTTTGTTCAATTGCACATGCTTTTTACTTGCTACTGGTAGCAGTACCCAGTAGATTAAGCAAAGCATGGAAAGCGATATGAGAAGAATCCAATGAAACTCAGCACGCTCTTAACTTATACTTAATAAGTAATCCTTAATTGATCTTTTTAAAAAAATCATTAATAGAAAAGTCTAGATGCAAACACAAAAGAACTGGTAGAAAAACCAACCAACCGTTTGACCAAGGGACCCATTATTTCTTCCTGTGAAAACAAAAGAATGGAGAATCTTTGGTGAGATGGGTAAATGAGAAATGCTAAGTCCAAAATGGTTTCTCCTACCCACTGTCCATTTCTTCTCAATTGGCACTTCCTTCTCTACCATAAACTCCTCTGAATTTATTGCTGTTGCTGATTTTGGTCCTTAATTTAAATGGGTTTTCAGCGTCCCATCATTTCGCAAATGACAGATACAGTCTTGTGTGAATAAGAATGAAGCCATGGAGATTTTGATTTTGGAGGACAAAGGTGTCTTTGCACTAAAATGAAGGATTTATTGAAAGTAGATGATAAAGGCTCCCGTCTCTATAACTGTTGGTTTGTGCTAAGTCGTATGCATTTTGTTGTTTTGCTCTCGAGCATTTTTTTATTATTGAAGGGTTAAAGTTGGGACACAAGCAAAAATGAACATATAAGATGGGGGGAAAGAAGAAACTGAGAGCGGAATCTATGTGATTGTGAAGATGGGAAAATGGAGAAACTGGCTACGTTTCAATCAATCATTTCTCCTCTCAACTAAGTGTATACTTCTGAAGATCACTTCAGGGTTCGGAAACAAGAACAAAGGTAAATCAAAGCATTGGTGAATGCATTAGCAGATTTACTTCCACAGTTTGATTTGGCTGGTTTTCTAAATTCTGTGTTTATGGTGACAATGGCAGGGAAAAAGGATGTGCTTTTGAGTCTTTACAAGGACCTGGAATCTTGCCAAGAGTATGAAGACATACAAGTGATGTGGGCAATGGTTCATTCTACTCCTCATCCTCAGAATTGTTGTAACACCAGAAGGAAAAAGAGGCCTTCCTACAGGAGATTTTGCTTGAGGCCAACTTGAATCATATCATTTCTTTCCAAAGAATTTATTTCCGATGATGGTCATTTTGTTTTCCCTTTTGTGGATAAAGAGTTTAGATGGACTTGAAGAAACAGAACTACTAGTTTCTCTTCGAGCTTTATTTGAGTTGCTATTCCCCTCTCATGGTAAGGGAAAATAGCAAGAGCAAGATATCTATTGTTCCAATTTTCATGTAAATATCAGAAGCCAAGACTACGATTTGCTTTAATCTATTGATTCAACAAACTTTAGGGTGGTTCACTAACATATTTCATCCAATATGCCTCCCAGAAACTTTATTTAATAACTTACTTATTTATACAATCAGATGATGAGTTGGTGCTGTTCTTAACCTATTACATCGCTCCACTCTACCTGTCACTGGATTAGTCAAAAGCTACATCAGAATTACTTCTTCAAAATTTGACTAGCAATTGCTCTGATATGACAACTTCCAACTTATTTTCTCTACATATTTAACCTCCTATGTAGAAATGCTCCAGAAAGTCACCAGCTAAAGGTAGTCCTTCATCACGCAGCATCACCCTCGTGGAGGAGCATTTTATCAAAGTGCCATGTTCCTGTAAAAGAAAAAACAAAGGGAAATTACTATGGCTCGGAGTTCGTTAGTTCATTTGCAGCAAAATAGTATAGTATTGAATGCAACGGGAGTTGCTGAATGAAACAAAAGACGGTAACGGAACAATTCAATGATGAATTTTGGTTCTTACCGTGGCCTTTTCCAACCATCCTCAATTGAGCAACAAACTTTGCTATCTTGTTAATGGCTTCAACCTATAAAAGAATATTAGTCAGTCGCACTCAAACCAACGTCTTTCAAATGATGCAGAAAATGTGTTCTAATAAGCTATAGTTTTGTTTAATGGCTTATCCATTGATTCGCTTTTCCTTTAACTTGTATATAGAAGTAAATATCAGAAAAAAATACAAGAATACAAGACAACTAATAAAATATAAGTACATATATATAATTTTATATCTATTTTTTAAAATTTTTTAACAAGTATTTTAAATTTTTTATTTATATTTTAAATACTATTCACTACATAATTTAAATTTTTCTTTTCATGTTTCAAGTTTTCAATTATAATTATGTATTTTAAGTATTATTTATTATTTATTTTAAGTTTTTAAATATTTCAAATCCCTGCCACAAAATTCTTTTTAACACAATAGTACATGCATATAGCATAGCCAAGTCCTAAAACATGTTCTTAAATGGGCTTAAACCATGTATGTTCCTCAAGCATCAGTAAGCAAATCAAACCCATATAAAGACAGAGGAAAAAAATGAGATCTCAGCTCACCTGCTCAGCCAAAAATTCCCTCTCGATAAATTCTGCCATTTGGGGATCGTTGTTTCTGTCAGCCACCTATTGTTCATCAAGAACAGAGTATAAATCATGAGAAGGATAAGTCTAAATGCATAATCAATGAAACAATTTATTTTAGATGCAGGCTTAGATACAAGCTGTTGGTAACCCAGATTGATGCACCAAATTTCCTGCAAACCGTCAACCCAGTGGAACAAACCAAAGAGGGTAAAGATATATTACACTGTGCACGTTCAGAAGCTTCTCATTTGTTATCTTCTCCAGACACAAGGCTAATTCCATAGCTGAATGAACAAACCAAACAAGTTTAGAGTTACTGGATGGAATAAAAAAAAAAAAAACACAGCTTTCCATATAAATACACCCAATACGATTACCTAATAGATTTGTAAAAGCAGTAGATCATGTTATTTAATCCCGTAAATGTATGAAAAAGAAGCTTACCATACAATGCATCTCCTTTTTCTGCATGATCAAACTCCGAAGGGGGCATCATTATGGAGTGCAATTTTACTCTTCCTCCGCGCACATTCTGATTAAAAAATTGAAAGGAGAGGCATTAGATACTCCAACCTTTGACAATATTGTACATGAAAAGAAAAGAGACGAGAATAGGAACTTGGGAAACACCTGATACTCCATCAGCTTTTCGGCATGTTCTCTTTCTTCTTCACTCGACTCCTTGAAAAATCTGATTACCACAACAATTATTGATTACTATATGCAATTAAATCAATCAAAGCCAGGAAAAATAAAAGGGTTTCGAGAAAAATTACCTGGCAAGGCCCCTGAGAGCAATATTGTCCCGGTCGAAATATGCATACATGGCATGGTACATATACGACGCATTGTATTCCACGCTATAACACAAACCCAGAAAACACAGAGTAAATAGCACAAACACGTAATAGAAAGAAGAATTTCACAGAGACAAAACATGAACTGATGAACATATAACTTAATAGAATGCAACTCACTTGATCTGCTCATTGATTGCAGCCTCACAATCGTCTAGATACCTTTGACGAGCAAGTGAAAGCTGAGGGGAAACAGGAACTTCAAAAACTTCTTTCTTGACTTCCTCAAACGGCTGGAAAACCACACCTGTAAGCTGTGCGTTAACGGTATCTACAGATGCAGAAACCTTCAAACTTCTCATTTTTGGCGAGAAAGACAGAGCTGAGCTGTTACTGTAAGATCTCATAAGCTTGGAAGAAGATGAAGATGATAAGCTAGTAATAAGACTATCCCCTTGCTTGGCTGCAAGAGAATAAGCTAAAACCGGTTTCAGAAACATTGTTTGGATCACAAGGGCAAAAGCAAATGAGCAACTACAGCAATGGAGATTGAAGAATGATAGGTAAGAAGATGAGGATGCTCCATAAATTTATACAGAAGCGAAGAGAATTCCAGAGTTCAAGATCTCAATTTTGGACCGTTAGATTAAATCCACGTTTAAGGTTAGGATTTCACCACATGGCCCGGCGTGTGGCGACCTCGTGCTGGTCTATCCAAAAGGATAGCAGAATCTTGCCAGCAATGTTCCCAGTTCAGGATTTTCCAAGACATTCTCTTTCTTTACAACTCTTTTTCACTCGCATAATCTCGCACGCGCGTCATTACGCCATAAGTTGGATCGAATTAACCGATTTTCCCGCGGACGTGTTTTTCACTGTAAGTTATGCGAGTGAGAAATGTTTTTCACGTTCCGACAAATGTAGGTCCGCAACTTGTCTTTAGCGAAAATGAGTAGAAATTTCCGGGGCCGAAAGTTTGGGGAATTTTGATGTAACGGGATTTCTTCGCATGTTTTAGTCCAAGGCGGCCATGTTTATCCAGTCTAATTTTGTCAGAATAAATATTAAATACAATTACGGTGAGCCCTCGCCTTCAAACTTAACTTATAAATAAGTGGCTAATTAAACCCCTCTCCTTGTAGGCTTTCTCCGCTTGCATCTATTTGGTGCCGACGGATATGCAGACTGCGGTTATGCACGTGCTTCATTTAACTGAGATGACTATCCGCCATGTTTATAACTTATCCTCCATCATCTTCTTGGTTGCTGCATGCCCCGTGCGTCGTGCTGCGTTGTTAACATTCCAGACATGCAATGAAAGATGGATGTTGTTCGAAAAGTTTGCCGTTCCGCCTGATCCTGAATGATAACTAGGAATTTAAAATGAAGGAATGCGCACGTTCTCTTATCACTTGCAAAAGGGTTAAGTTAACCAGTTAAACAAGGGATGTACTCGTCGCTAGGAGCAGACAGCTTGAATGGAACTTGATATTGTCAAATGCAGGTCTTAGCTGCGTCGTGCTGCGTTGTTAACATTCCAAACATGCAATGAAAGATGGATTTTGTACAAAAAGTTTTCTGTTCCGCCTCATCCTGAATGATAACTAAGAATTTAAAGTGAAGGAATACGCACGTTTTCTTATCACTTGCAAAGGGTTAATATAACCAGTTAAAGAAGGGATCTACTCGTCGTTAAGAGCAGACAGCTTGAATGGAACTTGATATTGCCTGATACTGGATGAAGATATGCTAGTGACTGATGACAAATTATTGTTTCTGCTGACTGGATGGCTTGTGGACAGCATGCGATGTTGATAAGCACATGATGTTGCACAGTTCATCATCTTCTTAGTGGCATGCTATCGCTTTTCATCTTGACTTGAAAGGACTCAATTGCGACGGTGATTGAGATGTGGAGCCTCATTTTAGAAAAGACTGCCACGTATACGTTCGTAAGACGCCAGACTTTTTTATCTTTCGAGAATTGAAAATCTTTTATTTAGAAAATGCTAATCAACTCATGCATGGCGACAACCCATTCAACCCGGAAGCAACCACCACTCTCTTATCTTCCTCTCTCTTTCTGTTAAGAATTAGATTTTTTCTTAATTTTTTCTTAATTTTTAATAAAATAATAATATTTAAAGTATTTAATAATAAATAATTAAAATTATATTTTAATAAAATTTATAAATTAATTTTTTATTTTATAATATAAATTAAAAAATTTAATAAAAAATTTAATTATTTATTATTAAATATATAACATAATATTATTTTATTAAAAAAATAAAAAAAAATCCAAATCTTTCTTTTTTAACAATAAAATAACTCTTCAATCTTCGATAATACTGCACCACCACTATGGCAATGGACGCTTCTTCGAAATGGATTTGGATTCTCACTGTTCTTTTTTTTTTATTATTTTTAAATATATTTAATAATAAATAATTTAAATCATATTTTATTAAAATTTATAAATTAATTTTATATTTTATAATATAAATTAAAAAATTTAAAATATAATTTAAATTCTTATTATTAAATATGTAACATGTGATCCGATTGTTAAACCAAGAAGAAAAAAACGAAGGAGAACCCAAATCTCTCCGAAATATCGTACCCACGATTTGCACCCCGAAATCTTGGGGTCCCCCTCAATAACGACGATACACGATGGCTTAGAGTTCTGGCATTTCATGATCTCCGGGTCCATCGCCGGCTCCGTCGAACAAATGGCCATGTTCCCAGTTAACACTCTCAAGATTCGAATGCAGGTCTTAGCTGCGTCCTTCCCGTTTCAGTCCGTCGGCGTCCGTCAAGCCTTTAACAGACTGAGTATTGCAGCCATGGGACTCGGCGCAGGTCCGGCACACGCTGTCTACTTCTCGGTTAACGAGTACTGTAAATATTTTCTCTCACGTGGAGACCCGAATAACTCGGCGGCTCATGCTGTTTCCGGAACGACGATAGCTAGTGATGATGTGATTACGCCGATGGACATGGTGAAGCAGAAGCTGCAGCTGAGGAGTATTCCGTACAAGGGAGTTGCAGACTGAGTGAAGAGGGTGTTGGTGGAGGAAGGAATCGATGCGTTTTACGCATCGTATAGAACAACGGTGATCATGAACGCACCCGTTTACTGCAGTTCATTTCGCGACTTATGCAGCTGCCAAGAGTTCATGCGGCCGCTTGTGCGGCTGCAGGCTGTCACGGGCCGCCGTTATCTCTTTTTAAAATACATATCTACGGTGTGTAAAATTTATTTTTTTTATTCCTCCGCACTTTCTTCCACCTAAATATGTAACGGTGTTGTTACAGCCAATCTCCTTGGATATTTGGATGTTTTGCTATATTTAAAATATTTGTTTGAGATATTAAAATAAAATTTAATTTAATTTTAATATAATTTTAATACAAATTAAATTTTTTTTTTAAAAAAAATATATTTAATAAAATATATAAATTTTATTTTTAAAAATTTAAAAATAATTTTTTTTTTCTATTAAATACGGGATTTCAAGAAGCTATAGCTGCTGCTGTGACAACACGACTTGACGATAACAAAACCCAGTTGCAGGGCCAGGTGACTGTAAAATGTTTTCACTGCTAATTTTAGTAAATTGAGTTTAGCGCTTCATTGCCATACCTGATTCTTGATTTGCAAATAGTAACCGAATAATCATTACTAAGTTTGAGCGGTCGGATGTTTCTCCTTTTTGCATACGCAGAGAGTTTGGGGCTGTGATAGATTTCCCAGCAGTTCAATCGGGAATGTAATTGAAACAATAGTGAGGAAGTATGGATATGATGGGCTAATGAGAAGATGGATTCCCAGAATGCTGTTCCATGCTCCTGCTGCCGCAATATGCTGGACTATACAGGAAGCGTCAAGGCTCGAAATTTTTATTAAAATAAATTTGAGTAAGGTGAATTTATTATGTTAATATAAATAATATAATAAAATTATTTAATTAATAAAAAAATTATTTATTAATTATAAATAAAAAAATTAAAAATAAATTTTTAATTAATATAATAAAAATTTTATAAAATTTATTTTAAATTTTTTTATTCATTAAAAAATTTAATCATGTTACGTGTACCCACGTGATAAAATTATGCCACTAAAACTTTACCTCAAAGCCGATAAATATAGCTTTAAGGCTTCTAGCTGCAGGCTGCTCAATCCCAGTTGTTCATATCTTGTTGAAATAATGCTGAATGGCTGCAGAATGAAAATAAAGCAGGGGCGCCATTGTCTCGACCATTTGTTTACAGCTCGAAGGGGAAAAAAAAAAGGTTGTAAAGGGGTATTCTAGTTCTTCGGGTCACTGCCACATCCAATTCAAGATGTCAATGTTTCTATTTCCCAGGCAGCTCAGTGCAAACCAAATTGTATGAAATGATATAAATGGAATTCTGTACCTTACCAAACAAGCACCAGTGGTCTAGTGGTAGAATAGTACCCTGCCACGGTACAGACCCGGGTTCGATTCCCGGCTGGTGCATGAACATTGATTTTGTCAATTTTCGCTTTGCCGTGAACTCATTTTTCCATTCTGTTGTATGAACAAATTGACTACTGGTTATGCTTTGAAACTACTTTGAACAAGCTTCCTGGGGCTCAACCAACCAGAGTCGACAAAGCTTCACAAGGACCCCCAAAATGATACTAGTGTGGGGTCAGTCTTTCACTGCAACAAAAAGCCATTCTAGCTCTCTACATGCTTGATGAGGCAACAAAAGTTTCTTGTTGAGCAATATACTATGGGTATTTTGTTATCTCAGATATGCAGTTCTAGAAATCTACATTCATTTTTGCTGATGCATACCCTAAAACTCTTAAATTGATTTATAAAATCTGTGCTCATGGTTCTACCGGCTCTCGTTGTCATAATTTTCTAGACGACCTATTGCATAACAAGGTCATGTCACATAACGTTCGTTATGGATGCATAACAGCCACAAACATACACAGCAGATACGATTCACTTCATTGCAACTGATCAGACGTCCCACAGAAAAAACTAATAAATTGAACAACCGTTCTCTGTGCTTACAGTAACCAAACACAAGAGGCTAATACAAGGAACTATAATATATAGAGTTACAGCTTATGACAATTCAGCATTACCTCAGCAACATTCAAACCATTTCAGAACTTATCTACACTCACTCCATCCCTAAGTACCTCATAAGCAGCTCTACTTCTGGATTTCCTCATACCGACTGTGAAATGGAGCTTCGGTCCTTCAGATGTGATGCTGGTCACTTTTACCCAAATCATAACCTTTGTCTTAAGACCCTCTATATCCACAAACTTTCCTTTCTCCAGATAGCCAGTGACAACAGTAGAAAAACGCAAAACAGATGAGTCCTTGTAGCCCACTTCACAGATTGACGGTATACAAACAGTAAGCTTTTGTGTCTCTTCATTGAACTCATAATTGGTGGCATCACGAGGAAAGATTCCCACTGGCAGATCATACTCCTTTAGCAGCTCTGGGAGAGGCTTTTGCATTTTTCCTGCAGAAACAACCATACCTCATCAATTATGTTTAGTTTTTTGTTAAACAAAATGAACAACAAAGACACCCCTTGAGAAACTTTAAACGAGGAATGACAGATTTAATAGATCCTGTCAAAATAACAGATTCAAAGATAGGGTAGTGATCAGAAAACCAGGTTTTAAGTAGCCACAAATTAATATGCCCGCCCACAAAAGCCAAAAATAAAAAAGACTATTTGACTCTCAAAAGGCCCAACAGCAGCATTTGCTCTTCTTTGACTAAAACAATAAGATGTATTCCAAAACCCCGGGGTTGACTCTTCAGTTAACTAACAGAACTGATTTATTCTTCCAAATCCAAGCCAAATAAAGACACATAATCAGAAAAATCATCTTGGGCCTGCTTCCAGAATACAATAATTCATTCTAGCCATTGAAGTTAGATCCTCTTAGATTTTCAAGCAAGGAATCTAATTCATAAAAGGATTCAATAGCATGGGTGCAATTAATAGCACGAATTATATCACCTCACTACACAACAACTGGAACACAGTTCTCATTTCTTCACAACCTGCCACTTCATACACTATAATTCATGTTTATTGCAATAGCAAAGAAACAATCATTAGGATAACTAGATATAACAGTTAGGGCTAACCTTTGATTTTGTTAACTAACCATTTGGTTCCTCCTTCAATACTGCTCCCCAATGACTGATTATAGAGAAGGAAATATCAGTATGAAAAAAAGTTTTAGTTACTCAGAAAACATCAACTGAGCACCAAAAACAATATTTACAAATGACCATATGTAGACATGCATTGTTGTTGCAGCTATAAAATCTATAAACTATCAGTTTAGAGTGCTTCCCCGGGAACCAAAATGAGAATGCATGTTTTACTAGAAATTGAAACAAGACCATGCAGTCCCTCCCAACATTTTGAGTAATTTTAAAATCCATACAATCATTCAATTTCTGAAATTTCACAAGATGGAGTTTTTGCTAATTCAAACTATCATTTCTAGTTAAGGTTTCCCCTTTCTGTAAAGATTTTATTCCAAACAATAAGTTCTACTATCAACCGTTAAAGAATTTAAAAATAAAAAACAAATCACCACAAATGCGAGGTAATATAAGATATTTTCCAGAGAAAGCATTGGTGCAGGCTAAAAGTATGATATTTTCTAGAGAATGCGCAAATCGAAGCTAGAAGTAATGGAACACAGCTTATTTAGAAGTCATAAAAAAAAGGCCAATTTGGAAAGCAACATAAAAATGTTCAAAGTATGCGAGCCTGCATTATCTGTGTCTATGCCTGCTAGCTCATCTACAGAACATTTTAATCTCACAAAGACCACAGCCACTTAGGCTTCAGAAGCCAGAGCGACAAACCGTAACAGGGTCACAATGCAAATACATAGAGGGGCACAACTCGAAAAAGAAAAACATCTAATTCACAGTGCAATTAAATTACGTAATCTATCATAGCTGATGTATACTTTTATGGACATTACAAGCCATAATTCGTCTAAACAAACCTTTCCCGAACACAAAATCAAAATAAATTTCTAATTAAATTCGACAATTTAATCAAGTTAATTAATATCCACATTCAACAATAACTTCCATAACCCCTATCAAAATACAATAACTTCCATAACCAAAACCATAACACCCTAAATTCAAATCACAATTTCATGATAAAGAAATCAATTTTAAGACCGGATCAACATGGGAATCAAAGCTGACCGCAAATAATAGTGAAAGAAATAAACTTTGAGATAAGAAAGAGAGAGAAGCGTGCGTACGTTGATGTCATCCCCAAATGAATTGAGCTCTTTGTTGGCTCTCTTGCCTAACCAATAAGAACCCACTTTGTTCAGAATCTGATCCATCCTGGAAACTCTCTCTCTCTCCCTTGTTCTCCCACACCGTGATGAATACGAAATTTCTTATGGATGAATGAACGGAGAAGACAGAATGAAAAATTGCTCGATTTCCTCCCTGAGAATTTTCAGAAATCCTGACCCTGGAATTTTTCTGTCATTGAGAAAATATACAGTGCAATTACTTGGACCGCACATCTTCCTTTGATTGGACCTTGATTAATAATGATTCATTCCTGCCTTGAACGGTGGAATTTCTTTTTCCCTCGCAAAGTCTTCAACAAATACTTATTTTTAACTGGGTAATGGACATCAATGGTTATGGGTTTAGATTTCAATATTATGTTTAATTTTTTGTACTAACTAGTGAAAACGAAATGGAGAGTAACATTATATTTTATTATTCATTATATTTAAAATCTCATTGTTATAATAAGATTATCCAAATAAAAATTTTAATTGGAATTTTTGTAACATCATCTAAGAGGTAGGATCCAGGGTTGGGTGATTATTGGACTAATAAATCTAACATAATTATATTCAAAAATGTAATATGGATAGAAGATCTATAAAATTTAACCCGTAAAATTAGAAAACGAAACCGAATTTAATTCTATCTATAAAAATAAGTCAAAAGAATAATTCATTATTATTTATAATAAGATCAGGAGTATTTTTAAATTATATAAATTTTTACATAAATTTTTAATTATTAAATTAAAATAATTTATTAAAAATTAAGATTGAATTAAAATTATTAAATAAAAAATAAGAAAAATATTTAAAAATAAATTAAATTCATACTTAATAAATTGCTAATCTTAAAACTGAATATTAATATAAAAATTTAGGTAATAGTATACTCACTTTGCTTCTTCATTTAATTGTATAAAATACAAATCCTTTAGAAATTTGTGTGAACAAGGTGAATAAGCAAGCATCCTTTCCTCTTCTCAAAAGGGCACATTGATTTGCCCATACCATACAATAATCAAAGCAAAAATGGAAATAAATTATTCATTCGTGAAGGAAAGGTAAGGTTCGGAGTTTTTGGTCCATAATCATCGCCATGTATTCTTATATTCAAAGCCATCTCTCTTCTTTCTAAAATTCCACTCATCCAACAAACAATTTATCCAAATTAAACAAACATAGAAGAGGCATGGAGTTCACTCACAGCCACACCCATGCACATGTGCACTTGGCAGCTCCCTCGATCATCATCGAACTACGTCGTGTATGCTATATTGAAATTAGGATGGTCTTCAATTCTCTTGAATTTTTAAAAATTTTTATCGAATTCTTGAATTGTGATTTATATTAATTTTAATTTAAAGTAGTTAAAAAGAATAAACTAAATTTTAAAATTTTTATTAACTTTATATGTAATTGAATTTATTTTTTTCTAAATTAATAAAATTACACGTAAATTTATCGAGTCACGTTTATAAGTATGGTTTCATTGAACGTTAAAGATAAACATTTTATTATACTAAATATAGTATTATCTAATGGTGTTAAAATGAATTAATATATCATTATTATTCGAGTAGACCAACTAAACATGCTTACTAGTACAATTAAACTTAATAAATTAAAAAAAAAAAAAAAGAAAGACATTGAACTTGTCATACTAGATAATTAATCCACGTTGTCTTGTGCTTGTGTTAAATATCAAGTTGAAGGAAAGTTGGTGACATGAATTAGTCTTAAATAATTAAATAAAAATTAAAAATTAAAAATAATTAATTATAAATTATAAATTTATTAATTATAAATAAAAAATTAAAATAAATTTTATAACACTATTGAATTATATTAATTAAATTATAAAAATCACTCGAGTTTTTTTTTTTAATTAACGAATGAATTTCTCATCTTTTTTTCGTTAAATCAGTGTCACCTAACATTTAAAAAAAAAAAAAAGAGATGATGGGTGGGTCCCAACCCAAGTGCCAGCCGAAATGTGCGTTAGAATCACGTGACAAACATTGCATTTCACCAAGTTGCCACTTCCAAGTCAAACATATTGAAAATTTTAGCCACCGAGAAGGTCAAAATGGACCATTCACTTAATAATTCCATTGTCAAATTGAATCGACCATCGGTCTGTCTAATCTGGTCGTGCCCCACTTAACCCAATCCTAACCCAGAACCCCTTATTATCAAAAGCAAGGGTATAATTGTCATTTCACAGAGGCAAGCTAGTCCCTATTTTTAATACCCTCCCATATGAACTCTCCCTCGATAAACTCTGGTGGTTCCTTTTTCAGAAAATCCAGCCTACCACCCACTTCCTTTTTCTTCTCCTCTGTTGCTCTAACTGCCATGGATTCTTCTGTGATGGTTGGAAAGTGACTAACCCCAGCTTCATATCCTCTCTCCCCCTCTCTCTTTCTCTCTCGAAGACAAAGGGCGAATTTTAATTTATATACAAACAAACCAGTGCAGATAAAACTTGCAAACACCAAATCCAGATTGATCAAATACTGTAAAATCTCCATTAAAATGCCTGTAAATCCTCCGAAATCTTCCCTTCTACACCACAGAATCCACAACACAACAACTGTGGCTACCAACATGACTGCGACAACTAACTTGGTTTGCCAGAAAGAGTTTCAGAAGAGCTTTCCTATAACATGCGCGACGCCGGTTCCTGACAGCGTCGCACGCTGCCACACTCACTTTGTCGGACCCAATCAGTGCTGCTCATCCGTGGTTCAACAGATCGAAGCTCCGGTAGCCACAGTTTGGTCGGTTGTTCGCCGGTTTGATAATCCCCAGGCTTACAAGCACTTCGTCAAGAGCTGCCATGTTATTAACGGTGACGGGGATGTGGGCACTTTGCGCGAGGTACACGTCATATCTGGACTCCCTGCCGCTAACAGCACCGAGCGTCTCGAGATCTTAGACGATGAGCGTCATGTTATTAGCTTCAGCGTGGTGGGCGGTGACCACAGGCTTGCAAATTACAGGTCCGTGACAACACTTCACCCTTCACCCGCAGGTAACGGGACAGTGGTAGTCGAGTCTTACGTCGTCGATGTGCCGCCGGGAAACACAAAAGAGGACACCTGCGTGTTCGTCGACACCATCGTCCGGTGCAACTTGCAGTCCCTTGCTCAGATCGCCGAGAATTCAGCCAGACGCAACAACAGGTCATCTTCTTAAGTGAATAGGTCATCTTCATATTTACACCATACATCATAGTAGTATTGTTCTCCGTCGATCAATGTGTTTGGTAATACGCTATCGTTTTTGTGAGTATCCGATGTGGGTTTGCCAAATGAAACACCGTCAACCGCCGTATCTCCTCCCTGCTCCCCAATTTACCACCATTTTTGTTTCTTTTTGGTTTTCTTTTTCCCTCCTTTGTGAAATATATTAATTAATAAATACTGATGACATAATACAGCATTGCCAATAAAAAACAGAACTTAATTTCTCAGACTTCCACTATCTCATTGTCTCCATCGCCGCCGACGATCTGCTATTAAACAAAGCATATCTGCATTAAACAACAAGAAATATCAGAGCAGGATAAATGCAAGTTGTCTGGATGACAGTGAAGCAGATGGGGTCAACGGAGATGATCGTACGGTGATACAGAGTTTAAGCAATGTGGACGAACGGATTTGAGCTGTTATTTTTATTTTTTATTTTTAATAAATCGAGTATGGCATGTGAAACGGAGCGTCTTAGATCGTCCAGAAGTTAAGGCGGCTGTTAGCTGCTTTTTTCTCCAATACGATCGCGCTTTTCAACAACAAAAATCGAATTTAAAACGTTTTATACGGTTAAATACTGCAAAAGTACAACACCATATATGCAGGACCAGAGAATATCATCGTCCATGCAGACGCTGTGCTGTGCATGCATGTAGGGTTTGTACCTTTTTTCTTCTTACTGGAACATCACAGCTGGCTTGAATCAATCGAGAGAATGAGGCGCACGTTAAGAAATAATATGTTGGTGCGGGGGTGGGGAGACAAGATGGGATAAGTTTTCTGAAGCAGTGCACTTGCAGTCGTGCGTCTCGCCGTCGCTTTCCCTTTGGCGCTGCCATGTGATGTGAATAAACAATGGATGCAACTTGGAGATTGATAAGCCAAGCCAATTGGCTTAGCTCGCTGTTGTACAATAAAATAAAGAAGTATAAGCAAAGCAAAGGAAAGAGGGGAGCAAGTGGGCAGTTGTTTTTGTTTTGGTTGTGTCTTCGCATATGTTAAAAGAGAAGTGCAAGTTGCAGAGAGAGAGAAAAGGGGGAATGGGGACGGTTTGCAAGTTGGATTCAATGCAAGTGGGATTTTAAACGAGGGGATCCTGTGCACTGTTGTCTCGCTGTCTAGTGTTGTTGCTTTTGAATGCGTTCACGCCACCCATTTGGAGACGATCCTGAATTTTTCTTAATTTTTAAAGTCTTAAGCGAGTTAAGTTGTTGAAGTGTGGTCCTATCGAGTTTAATGTTATCTCTCCCTTTCCCTCTGCTGCTTAACGTTGCTCCTTCCCAAATTTTCTTAAAGTCTTTAAGGTCTTTAGAGTTTATAAGTTGTTGAAGTGTGGTCCTGCGGAGTTTAATGTTACCGTTTCCTTCCCTTCTGCTGCTTGCCTTGCTCCTTCCTATGAATATATGGTTACTCTCTTTTCCTTTTATTGGAATTGACCAATCGCCTTTGGAATTCCACCACCGCCATCGCCCGGCCGCTACCCGCCTCACTCTGTACTCTCTATCTCAAGTTTTAACATTTTTATTCAATAAAACAGTGTGATGGGAGCATCTCATATGATTTTATTAAAAGTTCTTATTGGCATGGTAGATGAAGTAAAGGAGTGATCCATCCGTTTGATTCCATGCCCGGTTGTTTAGTGCTGAAAAGGAAAAAGAGAGAAGCCAGCAACGTGGTAATCGTCATTCATCAGTACACACATCAATGTTAAAGATGTCATTGTCGTTCTTCCTCTATGAATATTTCTCTGCAAGTAAATTTACCTGCTTCAGGAAAATGGAAACTTGGATTCCATGTTATATATATACACCTGTAAAACTAAAATGAAGACAGGGCGGACCACATGAAATGAAAATTCTTTTATTCCCAGTTCCTTCCTCTTTATCTTTTTCTAGACAAATGGGCGTACAATACTTGAAATCTATCTGTTTCTACAATGCACAGATAGTGACTTGTATTACCTTTGCCTTGAATCCATAACCATCCACCATAACTGAATTCCAACAGAGACTATGTGATCATTTGCTCTTTATGCAAATTGAATTACGGGTGAATGAAAGAAAGCTTGCCCCACAATCTGAGTACTATCCTACCAGGGACAAGGTTTTATACTCTATATATAAAGTATATGATTGAGCAAGTCCATGGAAAAAAAGAAAGTAAAAGACTACTCTCATTGACTAGGAATTCTTTGGTTCTTAAATAGCTAGGAATCCCATTACAATTAAACCACCACGCATAAATTATATACGGTAAGATGTCACAATCTATCCTTAATTGGCAAACTCATGAGACAACTTGTTAGGGTTACATCAATTGGTTCTTCAACAAGTTTTTCTAATAGATTAAAGAACCCACAAAATAAAAAAGAAAGAGAGAGAGCGAGAGAGACATGATTAATTATCTAGCTGCCAAAGTTGGTCATAATGATGGCTTTCAATGACCAATTACATATAGAGAGGCCACTTGAATGAATCTCATCCTCTTCTATTTTAAAAACAGAGAGAGTTAACAGGAACCATGATAATCAAATGTTGTAGTCACCTAATTTAATTCCTTAGTTTTATACTCTAGAGATTCACCCAATCTAACTAAGCCCATGAATAATGGTCATCATATCATGTATATTTCATTGCTAATTTTGCTCAACAACTTGTGCAAATACATCATAATCCTAAGGCAATCTTTGGGCCATCTCGCATTACTTCATTGTAATTTAATTTCGTTTCTGTTAACCCATGTGCATCGATCATGAACCTTATGGGTGCATCGATCACGAACCTTTTTATAAATATCAATGATTTTGGAGGGTGATATGGATAAGAGTGGCCACAGAGAAAGAGAGAGGTTTGAAAGAACTGGAGGTACCTTAAAGACAACGTATTTGGTTGTGTAGATATCAATCCTAACCTAACATTTATATATTTTATTTGACTATCACTATAACAGCTCAGGCATGATCGATGCATTGAAAAATATTACATAGCCAGTAGCAGCTTGCTTTTGGTTGTTTCTCACGTTGCCAAATTACCCTCAACCACCTCAATTGTATACAAATGTACATCCTGGTACTGTATACATACATATGTACGTATATATATATATATATATACGTGTTCTTGCTGCCAACTTTAGACAATATCATCATGAAGATAAGGGCAAGCAATAAGATGGTATCTTTGATGCAAATTCACGTAAAACTTTTTGTATAAATAAATAAGAGGGTGCTTTGGTAAAGCTTAACGGCAGAACCAACGACAAAGAGCTTCTGTCAATTGCTTTCAGCAAACTACCAAAAGCATACTTCCACTACTCCTAATCCCTGAAAAAGATAACTAACAACCACTATAGGAACTTCAAAAAGGAGATAGCCCAACACAAAAGAAAGCAAAGAGAGAAAGCAATTTGATCAATGGCGACCAAGAAGCAGCAAGTAATTCCTGCAACATGCGGAATAAGAAGCAGCTTTCATTCCCTTGTTGCCTTACTGGTTGCTATCCTATTCATCATCGCAGTTTATCTGACAAAAAACAATGGAGTACAGCTCGCCGAAGAGAGGATAACAAGTAAAAGTTCCGGCGACTTGTCGTTGAGGCAGTGTGATTTGTTTTCCGGCAAGTGGGTGTTTGATAACAAATCGTATCCTTTATACAAAGAGAAAGAGTGCACGTTCATGTCAGATCAGTTGGCTTGTGAGAAATTCGGAAGGAAGGATTTGAACTACCAGTTTTGGAGATGGCAACCTCACCAATGTGACCTCCCCAGGTGTAGTCTCTCTCATTCTTTTTCTCTCTCGCATGCACATACACATGTATACGTGCATGCATTCATTAAGTTATATTTATTTGAGTATATAGTTCGTCTTTAATATTGCAGACGTCTGCATAATGTGAACGTCTGAATCTGAGTGAATGATGAAGTTATAAGGTTCTGATTTTGGCGGTGTTTTTAAGCTTAGTGGGAATGCGTGTGTTGTGTTTATGTTAATAAGCTAGGTTCAATGCCACAGCGCTGCTGGAGAGGCTGAGAAGCAGGAGGCTTGTGTTTGTTGGAGACTCTTTAAACAGAGGGCAGTGGGTTTCATTGATCTGCCTTGTCGATTCATCAATTCCTCCGGAGCATAAATCCATGCAGTACAAGCACAATGGCTCATTGATCATCTTCAAGGCCATTGTGAGTTTAAATTTCTTTCCCCGTAAGATTTTCTATTCTTTGTAACCTGTAAACTTGCATGCAAGAATATTCAGCTGTGTGAACCATTTTCCACATATGGGCTTGCGTCATATGATTCATTTGACAAGTTAGAAGCACTTAATAAGTGCTTTTGAACACTTAATTGTAATTTAAACTTCCATGGCAACTGCCAAGATAGCTATTCTTCGTAACCTGTAACTTGCATGCATGAATATTGAGCTGTGAACCATTTTCTGCGGGCTTGAGCCGTATTTTCACTGTTGATTCAATTGACAAGTTAGAAGCACTAATTAATCAAGTGCTTCTGAGCCCTTTATTTGTAATAAAACTTTTACTACAACGGCTAACTTATGGTGGATGGATTCAATAAATTTCAAGGAATACAATGCGTCGATTGAATTCTACTGGGCACCATTGCTGGTGGAATCAAACTCCGATAATCCAGTGAATCACAGATTACCAGATCGGATAGTTAGAGTTCAGGCAATTGAAAAGCATGCTAGATATTGGACTGATGCAGACATTCTCATTTTCAACTCATATCTTTGGTGGAAAAGACCTGAAATGGAAGTCTTGTAAGAACATTTTCAACTCATTAATTTCTGATGTCTTAACTTAAATGTTGCATATTGCCATAACTAATCGAATTATAATATGATTTACGTTATCGTAATTCATCAGATGGGGGTCGTTCGAAAGCCCAGATGGTATTCAGAAAGAAGTAGATATGCCTCGTGTGTACGAGATGGCACTGAGAACATGGTCTGATTGGTTGGAAGTTCATATTAATCGAAGCAAGACCCAGGTGTTCTTTGTCAGCATGTCACCAACTCATCAAAGGTATACATTGCATTACATCAACCCTCTAAATATAATTATAAAATATAGAAAAAGACCAAACAAAAGTTTTAAATTAGATGTAAAATAATTCAGGTCGGTCCAATTATAGTATAATTCCAATTCCTCATGTTAATATATAGGAACCGAGCTCGGGTTATTGCAAGAAAATGAATTCAACCCCTCTCAAAGTCAAAGGACTTGTAAGAGTACAATACCTAAATAAAAGTTTAAGCTGTATCTTATAACTGTTTTAACTTACTTAACTAGTAAAATTTTTAAATATTAAGTTTGTGATTGTTAAAGAGGATATTATCGTACTGAATAAACTAGATTAATTTTGAGTTTTTCTAAGATTTTGAAGACCCTAAATGAGTTCTTAAAATGTTGCTGCTATCAAATTTAGTGTGTCCAGCCGCATGTGCCGTCTAATTCCAAGATCATCGATTTTTCAAGTGCTTATATCATTTTAAAATCTTTTATCAGTTGAATCACAAATACCATCCAATTTGAAAATTTAAAAATAATCATTAATTCAAACCCTGATGTGTGCAATAATACAATGTAGGGCTGAAGAATGGGGCGGAGCAAGAAATGGAAATTGCTATGGAGAAACAGAAAAAATTCTGAAAGAAGGCTTCTGGGGAAGGGATACAGACAAAAACATGATGCACATTGTTGAATCTGTGCTTGCTGAACTAAACACAAGAGGCTTAAACGTACAAATGATAAACATTACACAGCTTACAGAGTACAGAAAAGAAGGCCATCCATCGATATACAGAAAGCAATGGGAACCTCTAACAGAAGATCAAATTTCAAACCCTAGCAGTTATGCAGATTGTATACATTGGTGTCTTCCTGGAGTTCCTGATGTGTGGAATGAGCTTCTGTATGCTTATATCTCTCAACAATAACACCAACCCAAGTTGGAAACTAACGGCACTGAAGTTTAAGCCTGCAAGGGGTTGAATTTTATTAATTTGTATCGAATTTCATGTGACCCTTAACAAGTTGGAATTTTTTTAATTAAATGGGCAAAAAAAAAAGAAAAAAATATCAAAAAAATAATTTAAAAATTTTATTGATTACGTTGTTCCCCTAACAAATAAAAAAATAATTTATTTTTATATAAATTATTTTCTCAATAAATCATGAAATTTTAGAATTGTCAAGAGAATAATTTATCTAAAAAATAAATTTTTCTCCCCACTAATCATAATATTACTGTTTTTCTCTTGACTAATCACGAAATTCTCATAAATTGAAAATAAATTATGACCTTATAAATCATAGCTTACATGTAAATTCACATAAACAAACAAGGATGGGAAAAAAAAAAAAAAGAGTTGATTTGCTCATCACATTGAAGATCATAAAAAAAGAAATATTAATGCCATTTAACAAGAATTTAAGACCACCATTTTTGTATGGTAATAAAACGACCTACCTTCCTTTACAAACAAGTTAAATTTTGATGCCAAGAAATGGGAGTAACACGAAAAGAAAGTACAATAATATTACACTTCCATAACCCTCTTGCCTTTTTTGCATTTCATAAAACTAGAGTCCTTTTCTGCAAATGGATTAAAATTTGAAATAATGGGTCAGCATGGACCGACAAAGGTCTCCCAACTTCCTACATTACATCTGCTGTGACAAATCTGATTGGTCAAACTGGTAATGTTCCAGCTAAGGATGATTTTTTATTTTATTTTATTTTTTATTTTTTTGAAAAACTCTTTATTCTAATTTGACCCAGCCGGTGTATTAAATCTCGGGAAAATCAGCAGCAGCAAAACATGGCTATGCTTTTTGACTTCACTGTTGAACTCTTAACTGCTCTGCGTTCGGGGGTATCGCTTTACCGTTCACTGTTTTGGAGTTCAGACTTCGACGGTATTTGAGAGTGAATCTAGTGGTGATCAATTTAATCATGCTGCAGAGATGGAACAGAAAGAAAACCCACTTTCCTTTGCTTGCAGTTCTGTTGCTTGTTTTCATCGTGTGTTCGATCCTCTATAATGAACGTAGCATTCAGCGAATCCATGAAGACGCAGACCATGTCCACCATGATCAAGAACTCCCAATTGCATATGTTAAGCCCAATCTAATAGATAAGACTTCAGGTATGGTTATGTTTCTGTTAAACTTACAAGGATTTTTGCGTTTCTTGGTCTAATACTGTAAAATTCTTTTTTTTTTTTTTTGTGGATTGTAGAGGTTTTGGATAGATTCAGTAAATGCAACGCTACAAGGAAGTACAGTGGTGGGAAAATCTGGTGGAATAACCCAAGTGTGAAATCCGGTCGGAGGAGAGTGAATTCAGAGAGGTGTGATGTGTTTTCAGGTAAATGGGTATTTGACAATGCTTCGTATCCATTGTACAACGAGTCTCATTGTCCGTACATGTCAGACCAATTGGCATGTCATAAGCATGGACGACCTGATCTGGGGCATCGGTACTGGAGATGGCAACCTCATAACTGCAATTTGAAGAGGTACTTTTCTGAAAAACTGAATTTTCTTGGGAATTTAGTTGGCTGTGTTTGGTTGCTTGGGGTTGAAATTGTGGTCAAGATAGATTATGGATGAAGAAATGCACTCCTTATATAATATGAAAATATATGGTATATAAATTGACATTTCGGAGTTTTCTGTAAAGGGATTCATGTGTTTATTTGATTACTTTGTTGTTATCATTCTATAGATGGAATGCTACTGAGATGTGGGAGAAGTTGAGAGGGAAGAGACTAATGTTTGTAGGGGATTCACTAAACAGAGGGCAATGGATATCGATGGTATGTTTGTTACAGTCAGTGATTCCGGCAGATAAGAGATCCATCACACCGAATGCAGTGCTTACCATTTTTAGAGCTGAGGTAAGCTAGAACCCCATCTCATAAATTGGCGTGCAAATTATGGGAAATATGAATGTCCTCAAACAGCCTGGGTAAAATGTGGCTTTGTTTCCATCATGTGCTTTATAGAACATGGCTGTACATGATATATCTGTGAAATCCACATGTTTCATTGTTTTGTCGTTTTTTCATCCACAGGAGTACAATGCTACTGTGGAATTTTTGTGGGCACCACTCCTTGTAGAATCCAATTCTGATGATCCAGTGAATCACAGATTGGCTGAGCGGATAATCCGTCCAGATTCGGTGCTTAAGCATTCTTCACAGTGGGAGCATGCTAATATACTAGTTTTTAACACATACTTGTGGTGGAGACAAGGGCCAGTTAAGCTGCTGTGAGTATTGTAGCATTTAGAATAAATGAGTTATGTAGAAACTATTAATAGGTATCTCAATCCTAACAACAACTTTGGCAGATGGAGTACAGAAGAAAATGGAGTTTGTGAAGAATTAGATGGGACGGGGGCCATGGAGTTGGCCATGAATGCCTGGGCTGACTGGGTGGCTTCTAAAGTCAATCCCCTTAAGAAGCGCGTTTTTTTTGTTACCATGTCCCCAACACATCTCTGGTGAGTGTCAAATCATTGGTCAAAAATATTCTTATCCCCTTCATTTAGATATATTTTTTGAAAAGTCTGTAAATCTGTTCCATGACTATGAGACATTTGGGCATGTTGAGATGTTAGGTAATTTACACTTTGATTATATGTCAACTTCACAGGCTTTGTCACCATTGAACAACACATCCTTTCACATGCTCCAAGCACAACCACCTCAAACATCAATGACAAATGAAAATACAACTGACTAAAGATGAGGAGATTCAAACAAAAGACCACTTGATCAAATTTGTTTTGATATCATGTTAGATTACCATTTTTCCTTATAAAATAAGCTGTTAGGTAAAGATCCAACGGTAGCATATAAGCTGTAACAAAAATAATGGTAAAGCATAGGTAGTCATCTAAGATCGAATAGGTAACCTGATAATTCTATGTTTGTCATTAGTTTTAAGCATCAAATTTTGAGGCACTATCTGTACAATTAGGGTGTCATATTTTGTAGTTCATTTGATGTTGGGTTTCCTTTCTGACATGAATCCCATGCTGATGTTCTAATCACATGAGAATAGTGACCTAAGTTCAACTCCTAACCGTTTGAAGGTCACAAAAGTTAAGCAATGTTATATATCATGCATCTTGATAGCTATAAATGAGAACTATAAACTCCCTTGATGAAGCAGTTCTGCATCATTTGCCAAAGGACACTGATATGCTTCTAGAATCACTTTTTCTGTAACTCATGGTTGGTGAGTTTCTAGCACGCTAAAAACAGGGGATACTTCTGCAAGTTGTTTGTTTGTATTCTTGTACGATCATCTTGCTTTTGTATTACAAGCCTGTCAGTTCAGTTATGCAAACATTTATCTGAACTCAGGAGTCGAGAGTGGCAACCAGGAAGTGAAGGGAACTGCTACAATGAAAAAACTCCAATAAATCAGGAGGGCTACTGGGGAAGTGGTTCTGACGTGCCTACAATGCAAATGGTGGACAAAGTGCTTGGTAGGTTGGGTTCAAAGGTTGTAGTTCTTAACATTACTCAGCTTTCAGAGTATCGAAAAGATGGTCACCCTTCCATCTACCGGAAATTCTGGGAAACATTGAGCCCTAAACAATTGTCAAATCCTTCGTCTTACTCTGATTGCATACATTGGTGCTTGCCTGGTGTACCTGATGTGTGGAATGAATTACTATTCCATTTTTTGTAGAAACCAATGTACACTTTGCAATGTGGAAAGGAAAATCTCCTCAAGGTTAGTGATTTTCTGATGGGGTTATATAGCAGCATTGCTGCTGCCGGTGTCAATGTTATTGGAAAGTTTACATGCTTCTCTTATATCTTGCTACAATTGATATTGAAATGCAAATAGATTAAATCCACAATCCTTGAGGATCAACAATAATAACTGTGAATGCTGGTTTCTTTGGAGCAATTTGTTTCAAAAATGTAGATGAATATTAGATCGAGCACTCTATATTTTGGTTGTAGCAGAGAATTGAAAAGTGAAGACAGATTCAAGAAGGATTAACAACCATATGTATCCACTATCATTTTCTTGTGAACATGCTAGACAAAACTCAGAACTTTACATTTTTCTATTCTCAATTCCAAATCCTTTTCCCCTCAAATGAGATTGATTGGTGGTGGATACGAGAGTGAGTGTGAAATTAAAACCATCTTGAGAATCCCCAATTGATGAAACTACTCTTGACCCAGATCCTCCATTGTCCGAATCCATTGATCTTCAATTGCTGCCAGAGATTCAGAGGACTGGATGCCGATCAAGCTTGGCAATTTTGACATGAATTTCTGCAAGAAACATAAGAATATAAGCAGGAAGTTTTAGACTTTAAGAGTAATATGAAAAACAAAAGGGTATACAACTTCACCTTCTTGTATATGGTTCCATCCTCTTCAACATGCCAACCAGCTTCCTCGTAAAGAGCCTTCAGCCGGTCATTGTTATCAGCATACTTGGGAAGCATTTAGTTGCAATAATCTCGAAGCCCTGCAAATATTTTCTCGGGCACGGCTCGCCGTTTTCGCTCCCTTTGCTTCTTGTTTTCATGCTCATGTTCTCTAGAAAATCGATACCTGGTGACTACAGCATCATTTTTAGTAGTTTTATGCACTATCCATGGCCCTTTGCTGATTTTTATACGCCCACCTAACACTGCTCATCCACCATTTTTTTTTTTTTTCCCATTCTTTCTCTTCCGTTCTCTAATCACATACACTCCTCATCGTTTCTGTTTCAAGCCATAGAAGGGAAACCGAAAGAAAAGACAAAATTTCAATAGCTTTCAGTTTCAGAAAATTACTGTTCTTGTGATCTCGCAACATTCTTGTCCTCCTAGACCAGGTTGGTGACTAGTTAAAAAGTTCCCTTGGTATGATCATGTTAACCCTGGAATTACGGAATTAGACTCACTTCACTTTATGTCAGTTTTCTAAAGGTAGTTTTATCATTTAATCAAAATTAAGACTGAAACGTCCTTTTGCTGTCTGTCCGTACATCTAACTGCTCAGAGATGCCAGAGATTCCCATGCAGATGAAGTACAATCTCGGATAAAAATCGGATACTGTGTTCCTGGAAAGCAAGACGCGGTTAAAGGAAGTGATAAAGCTTCGCTTGTTTTTCTGCCAAGCGGTGAATTGTGAAAATGAAAACAATGAGGTGACCTCGTGCTAGTTCCTGTTGACCACAGGATCATCCGCCCTTTGGATTGGCCATCGATTGAGCTTCTGCAAAAGGTAAACCTACCAAACTAAGGTGTGTGACCACTTTGTTTGGAAATTTTTCAAAAGGAACTCTTGGCATGAGAATCAACAACATTTTGACCACTAAAAGAGGATTTCGCTTTGACATATTAAGGTACGTTGCAGTTAAAAAATCATTATGTATTAAGAATTTAAAATAATTTTTATAAAACATTTAACAAACAATGCTTAAATTTTTATAATATATATATTTAAATATTTTAATTTTATATTATATATTTATATTTTATATTAATTATTTTAATTTTTAATTTTAATTTAATTTTTTATATTTTATATTAATCATTATGCTTTTATTGCTTTACAATTCTTCTTTGTTGTTTCTGTCCTCTTTTATCTTGTAAGCAATCAATCATCCTTAAGCATTTCACTTATATTTAATCAGATAATAATTTATATAGAAAAAAAATTATATGCATGCTTAATTATCTGTACAAGCTGTTCTCATTGAGCAGTCACTACTTACGAAAATTGCAGAAACCAAACTTCCGTTGATCTTTCGACGTATGATAAACTCCAGCCTCCCGAAAATACACTTCGACCTCGCTGCCGTGCTAAGAGCAGCACCCATGTTTCCTAAAAATGGCTTGTGTCGCTAAGATGCAAGGCCTTGGAATTCTCTTGTACGTAAACCAACCCCATAAATGAGGAGCCATGTTCAGCGAAGATGCTTTCATGACTTTCTGCTGTAAATGCATGGAATGCATTGTGTCCTGATTCCTCCATGAGAACATCGGCCGCTAGGTTGATGTTGGTGAAGAAAAGACCTGCAAAGGGAATGCCATTAATAGTGCTCGAGTGAGAAGCTGATGAACGACTAGAAACTAGTTTTATGCCAAAAGATATTTTGAAGCTACTTAAATCATTTCGGAGGATGAGGTTAGGATGTTAATATCCATTAGTTGTGACACCAAGTCATTTCACTGCTTTTGATCCAAAATCAACCAACAAGGCAAATAATTGTCAGAAATTCTACATGCAAATAACTCCAAAGAAGTAAGCAGGCAATCTGATTGCAGAAGTTGTAAATGTATCATCAAAATGGCAAACGGAAAGGTTTGAGGTGGCAATTGAATCCGCATACAAAAAGCTTACTTGTCATTTTCAAAGCAGCCACCTTCACCTCCTACCCCTTACAATCACCGGTAATAAATAAAACCTTCTCCTTAAGCTTCTCAATAATCTGAAAGAAGGGACAACAAATGTAATAACATAGCAAGGCATGAGAGGGAAAAAAGTGTGAACTTTGAATGATTTTAATTAATACACACCAAGCTAGAGATCTTTGCCCAACTTTGAGCAGAGGCGGCAGCACTTTTAAGGTGAGAACAGTGTGGAAAATCAAAAGTTAAAAAATACACTGAATTTTCTGTTGCTTCGGCTACCCAAAGATGATTTATGTGGTCATTCGCTCTCTTAATGAGATTAGAGAAGCCAACCTGCAAAGATGAAACATTAGCAGGGAAAGTGAGTCTGCATTTTGTAGGGATGATGGTGAAGTAAATGCATAGCCAAAAGCACTGGTACCACTATACCACACAATCTGAAAGCATTACTTATTTAAAGAGACTTAATGCTTCACAGGAAAACCACCAAACTCCAAGTTTTATCAACAAAAACAATCAAAACCAACTTTCATGTTGAGTTGGGAAATTGTGGACCCTATATTATTCAAATTTTGCAGCAAAAATCAATACTTCTGGACTTAAAGTAACATGATATACTCACTGTTGATCCAGCAAGGTTATAGTTGATTGGCAAAAATGAATCATCATCTACGCATGGTGAACTGAAGCTGATGGCAAGTAAACATTTTGGTAGGTCTTCCAGCTGCAACTCTGGCAAGGAGCCATCTGTCACAAAAACCCACTGTTTCTTCTGCTGAGAATCCGTATAAACCTCTCCCACGTGCACCACAATTGCAGCTATATCAAATTCACTGAAATAAAGAATAAACATCAGTATGCACATTTTTTTTTCTCAAAAAAAATCACATACATGAATATGAAAGGTTAACTTATAACAAATCACCTGGAAAGTGGAACTTCACCCAAATTTGACAATGGAACTGATCTGCGAGGACTGAAAAATGGCCTACAGAGTAATTTACGAACTGAACTTAATTTTAATGATGAGGAGAAACCAAATGCAGACTTTTTTTCCCTCATAAAAACTGCTGAGTAATCACTAGTACCAAAAACTTAAAACTTAGTAGAAAGAACCATCACATAGTATGCAGGATTTAATCAGCAGACTTAGTTTGTAGGAAAGGGCATTTAAGTTCTAAAGAGAGGACAGACACAACAGAGACTTACTTAAATTGTTCCATTGCTTGAGGAGATAGAGGCTGCCACTTTGTAGTAGATCCTCTCGTTTGTAAGTAAAGAGTATTGCAATCAGCGTTCGTTGGTATAAGCCCTGCAATAGTGTAAGCCTGCCCCTCAACCAGTTCATATTGCTGTTACAACAATAAGTAAATTTAAAACATGAAATTGGAATGCCTGAAAAAATATGCATGCATGCAAACACACGGAGAGATTAATAAATTTAGATATGGGGAAGGGAACAAGCAGAACAACAAACAGGGATTACCTGCTTCTCAGTCGGGTTCCAGATTGTTATAATGCCTTCTTTAGAGCTGCTTTTTCCCCGGTAATCTTTACCAATTAATCCAACCACCCTCACCCTCATAAATGGTGTTACATCTCTCTCTCTTAGGCCAGCATCTTCCAAAGCTTCTTGAATCAATTTTTCCATGTTTGATTGCCTTGTTGCCTGATGTTAAACTAGCATAATTAACAAAAATCCTTTACATCTATACTAATATTTCAAGCAAAAAAACTAAAATCCACCTCTAACTTTGCTTGATAAGTGGTAAAAGAAGTTAGTTGCTCTGGACTCATTTCTGCCATTATAACTTCTGGTTCAGCTGCTGTTTCGAGTATTTTGAAAAGCTTTGCTCCTTCGCTCTCACTATCATTAAATATATGAGAATCTTCTTTTTTCCCCATTTGGAACTCGGAAACAATGCTTTCTACAACCATGGACCGCCTGTAGCCCAAAAATGAAAGTAAAAAGTGATCGAGAATGACAAAAACCAGATTTGAGAACTTAATGTGAAAGTTATGTGATTGACAATCATGCTGCTGGCATCTCCCTTTGCCCAGACAAGTGTCATTATTTGAAAAATACAGTCCATACAACCAAACAATTTCTCACTTCAACATTCCCGGGTATAATTAAATATAAATCTCCACCATCATAGGATATATGAACATTACATCTTGAATCCTAAGTAGAAAGTTAGTTCAATCACCATTTGTGCTTCTGTGGTAGATCTGTGGGCAAGAAAAACAACTGAATACACCAACAAAGTCTAATTTGGTGTATTCTTCAGGACAGGAAAAAAGCCAGAAATGAAATGGTCCGGGGCTCACCTGTTCTGGTACAATTGCATCATTTTACCTTCCATCCTCTCTGATCTCACAATAGAGCTTCCATCACTTAACCTAGATGAGAGAAACAGAAATAATGTATGTGAACTGCATGCACATTATACCTTTCGAGTAATCATAGAATAAAATGCACTTCAAATGACCTCTCCCGGTAGAGAACAGGATATATACGTGTGATCCCAACTAAAGTCCTAGGAACTGGGCCTCCATCACTCTTGATGCACCTAAAAGCCAAAGGAGCCCCAACACCCTTACCTGAAGATAATATGAAGTATAAGCATGGCTATCATGTAGAAGCTTCAGCACAAGAGAAAGAACTCAAATATACTTCAACTGAAATATGCTAGAACCAAGGAATATGGATTGTGGGGAAAAAAGGGTAAACAATCTAAAAGTGCTTACAAAAGCCCAATCGATCAGCCCAATGAGCTCTATACGTCCCATTTATGTTCAACTGTAAACTAACAGATCCTGAAGCCTGAAACTTAAACAAAATATGAGAACAAAACTTCTTACAGCAGAACGTATAATATTCAAATAACATAGCTTCACTGGAAAACCGAAGCTCTTATCAAACCTCGAGAGGTGAAACAGGGCCAACCCAGCCACATAATCCTGCTCCCCAGATCTTCACAAGAAAAAGCTAACAGTAAGCAAGAGGCAATCATCTAACACACTCCAACCAAAAGAACAGCAATGAAAATGCAGAATTAACATATAACCCGGAGTTTTTGTCCCACAAACAGTTTCCCAGCTGCAAGATGCTTCGACAGCAATACATCCAAAAAAGCATCAACTGAATACCTGAGAGTCGATATTCATTTTCATACCAAAGAAATTTGTGAGTAAAGGAAGAATTAATGCTTGAATGTTCATACCACCCATCACTTAATTCCAGTTTTGCAGCACCACTCATTTCAGCCCCATTTGATGCCGCAAGATGAGTCTCAATCTTAGGTTCACAGTTCAAGTGAATGGCTGAAATGCATAGCACCATCATTGTAGAAGGCAATGCATCCCCTTCCAGGATTCTCTTAATTGCAGATCGATGGGCATTATTTACTTCTCTCTCGTATCTGTTCAACAGGATCACAAGTTGTGCTCATGGATGTCTTAATCCAAGACTAAATATATAATTCGAAATAATTACAGTACCTATACTTCAATTCCTCAAGTACATTGAAAACAGTTAAAAATTTTCTAGCAGATTTGGCCGAGTAGCATCTTTCATAACACGCTAGTTTCCAAACTATCCACTTGTAGTGATTTGATACCCATCTACGAAGACAAATAAATGAAATGGGTCGACAACAGGAAAACAAGGAATATAAAACTTAGTATTTGCTAAAAAAGCAGAGTATGAATATAAACTACCGGACAACAAAACCATTCGCCTTAACTGAAATTTAAGTCAATACCATATAATCCAGATTACCAAAAAAATCATTATGAGATGTGAAATGCTTCTCACAAGAACATCACATCACCAAGAAAATCTGAAATAGTGAAATATGCTGCCCATCTCCAAACCAGCAAGAGGGAAAAGTTAAATTTATATACCAATATCCTTATCCCTTGCAGAATGAGAAGCAACGTAACAACCAAGATTCATATTTTCATGAGGGTGAGAAACAATGAACCAAAGGTCAATGATAAGAAGTTTACTGTTGAGAAAGATATTGCATGGAAGCTCCAGCTTGTGCCAACATGTTGAAAAGAGCTTCTGTCCCTATGCGATTTGAGCTAGATTCATCGTGAAACATGTATTGATCAGCATTATGTGGCATCATCCATCTTACTTGATCTTGCAAATGATCCAACTAGATTCAAGCATGTAAAAGGGTGTCATAGATAAGAAGAAAATAAATCCCTACAGGGAAAATGAATAGTTGAAAGTCTTTGTACCTCGCCCTGGGCAGAAGGAGGCATTCCAAAGTATTCCTTCGCATACATTCTTGGAATCCAAAATGGGTATCTTGAGAAAACTGTTCTTTGGCAACCAGATTGTTCTGATGATAAGGTAGACAAACCTGATAGAAAATACACCTTAAATAGGGGGCACAAATTATGCTAATTAACAAACAGAAAGTTATTCCAAAAACCTCCTTAAATTTACCACTGGAAAAAGAAAGATTCTTATGCAAAGAGGTGGAGAATCGTGAACTGCGTGGCCTCTTGAATGGAGAAGCAGAAGTCCTCCATGGTCTCTTCTTTTCACATGTATTTCGTTTAATATTTGCACAAGCTGTGCTGGTATTATTTGTAATATCAGCCAATGGCCTATCAGATGGCCTCCCAACTGAACTGATTCTTGAACCAATACCATCTTCCAATGAATTATCCATTATTGGTTTAGGTCTGTATGTGTTGCTTTTGAGCTTCAGTATGGAAGGCATTTTACCATTCAATCCACCGAGTCTATCATGGTCAACTGCATCAAATTTCTTCATCAAGTTAGCAGACATGTTTATATTTTCTGAATTGATTCGTGACCTCATTGGGTTTAATAACGATCGTAAAGGGGATATGAAACTTTTTGATGCAGTTTTGTTCTTTGCTGTTCTTTGATGGGAAAAGGAAGTGAAAACATCATTTTCCTTGTTTGAAGAAGAATCATCAGATCTTCGATGTTTAAAAAATGAAATATCCAATTCATCAGTGTCTGCTTCGTTGAATGGTGTCCCTAACTCTGGGTCACCAAGAAGGTTCCTTGCATACTGCAATGCATCACTGGAAACAGATAAAGATCTTCCACCTGCAGTATGGAACCTGATCTGAGGCGGTTTTGAAGCTGAACTGAGCACTTCAGTTTGTATCATATTTGAATTCATCTCATTCTTCAATCTACTTTCAGCTAAACCAGCCTTACAAATTGATGAAGGCCTCAAAACCGAAGTACCATTCTCAACCCCATAACCCTTGACTCCCTCTTTCGCCCCTAAACAGGGAATGGATGGCATCCAAGTATCTTTAAGGCCTTGAAAGTTGCAATGATCATTATCTTCTTCCAGTCCCAATAATGTTTTTGCTCTAACCAAACCAGCAGAAGATATGTTAACAATTTTTCCAGAACCTGTTTGGAAAAGTGAATTGGAGAAGCCACGTCCACTTTCTCTGGGATGCCCTTCACCTGTACCATGCATCAAAAGCTTAATTTAACCAAAAAAAAAAAGATTAACAGTTGTGCAATAGTACAGTCACAAGAAAGTCAATGTCAAAATAATTAGTTTTCTTGGTCTTTCACCAAAAACGTTCAAGTAAATGCTTTCTACACTATTAATAAATAATTAAACAAAGCTCCATTCTGCAGCCAAAACTGAAAAGAAAGAAACAAAGGCATACAAAATCTCCATAGTGTAAATTTATAATTATGTATCACCAAACCGTTCAGCTTAGTTCAACTAGTTATTCTTTTCTTTAGATGTTCTTATGAAATGGATAAAACACAATATGGATACAAAACCTTTTTCTATAGTATACTCCTCGATGTTTATGATTCAGCCAAAAATATCACTGAAGAACACCATCAACAACAATTTTCGTACAATTAAAATTCTATAGTCTGACTGTCGTAGTCTTTGCTTGAAATAGACAAAGAACAATTACTGGTAGAATATAACAGGTTCTTGATTGCTTTTTAGAGAAGCACTTGATAGATTCTTTTTCAAAAATGCTTTTGTTGAGTAAGAAAGCACCTTTTTTATGCATTTTAATGAAGCAATTCACATGTTTTAATCAACAAAAACTGCTTCTGAAAAAAGCAATTTACACATGCACTCTCAAACTCTACCTATTATGCTTCCATTAAAAAGTTGTTCGGTCAATTGGACCAATAGATTTAGATGAATGAAAAGATACGCACCAGTAACCAACATATCATAGTCACCGTCAGTGCTGAGAACAGATAACGCTTTGGCAATGGAAGACTGTTTCAACGCCACCGATTTCCCCGAAGCAGTTTTAAACATCGGAGTATTGTCAGCATCTTCATTTCCGTTTTCTCGAAGCTTCATGTATCCTATACAAATGATGCAGATTGATAAATACTACACTTCTACATATGCATACACGTGCTCGTAAGCGTGATTTACCTTCAAGCAAGAGATCGGACATGGACGGGAGACGGGAAACCAAATCGTGCGGTTGAATCGGGGATTCCTTTGCTTCGGGTTCTGGTGGAATTATCCCACCGGATTCCTCCCACCTGAAATTGTTTTCGGTATCGGAGAATATCTGCCACGTCGACATTTCCCGCCGAGGATGAGGGTTGAGCTTTACAGCTTGGTGAGTCGGGATTAGGAGAACATTCCTTTTGTTTTCTTTATTTTTGTTGTTTTCAAGAAGGCGGGAAAGTTGAAACATATGGAGGGGAAATAAAACGGAGCTTTATCGGCCAGATAGGCTGGGCTTCTGTTTTGCCCAGGAATTACAGCCCAAGCTTGTTAAAAAGCCCCATTTCAAAATCCGTTTTTACAGTTTAGTAAAATATTTTTTACGGTTTTTTTTAAAAAAAAAAAAAAGAGGATACGAAGCACAGAAATATAAACCTAAGATGGTAATTTTAACATAATTTATTAATTTAATATAAAATTATGGGCTTAAATTGGTATTAATAATATAATTATTAAATATATAATATAATATAATATACTTAATAATTTTATTGTATTTAAATTTAAAATTTTAATACATAAATTAATTTATAATAAAATTTAATATTTGAATAACTATAATACATAAATTTATTTAAAATTTAATATTTTTATTTTTATTTTTATATTATAAAAAATAATTATATTTAATTATATTTATTAAAATATATTATGATATATATTTATTATAATTTATTTAATTATTTTATAATAATAATGAATTAAAATTTTTAATATTAATATAATTATTGAATATATTGAATTTAAATTATTTTATTATATTTAATCGGACACGAATACCACACAGTCACCGCAAATAGATGCAAGGTACTCACGAGTAATTATCGTGCTAGACGACAATTACGCGTCGGGAATCGGTAATTTTTAATGTGTTCTCGAGAATCGAGACTCCGAAAGCCTTTCTATCAAGAGGCAAGTACAAAGGACCTTGAATATTAGAGGCTGCCTTCTGCTCTCTAATGAATATCCCCACTGTGATAGCTCGATGTTCTAACTTCACACCATCGTAAATAAATAAATATATATATATATATATATATATTTGGCATCTACGAAGCAGTACGAAGAGGACAAGAGTTAGTAGCTTCCAAATGAAGAATAGTTAAGCCAAGCAAGACGTCGCGAGTTTCTATACAGCACGGCTTTTTCCTGCATCGGGAATCATGTTCATGAACAATACCCGTATTAAGCACAGAGACAAATTCGTAGCCTTCATTTAGGGGGACGAAATTCAACGAGTGAGATTACGACTTGGTACTGAAATTTGAATAATTAATTATAAAATATAATTAATTAATTAATTAATAATCAAAATTGAATCTCTTGTATCTATAACGTGCCGCAAAGTTCACCAGCCTCGTGGACGGTGTTGGCGATGCGGTGTATTTGAGAAATGTGGTTCGAGGTACACTGTGTAATTGTCCGGGAAAGTGAACTACGACCCGGTTCTGGCTTCACTCATACGAGGACAAGATCAGGTTAATTAAATTTACATGTGAAGTACATGTCGAGGGGTGGGCCATATTGCCAATATTATCTCCGGATCACGTTTTTTCTCTAACGTGATGTCTTGCAGATGATTAGGTTTGACTTTTTGACATTTCATGGGTTTGATTCGGGTCGTACACGTAGTCAGTATTAAAATTGACAATCACTGACCATAAAACGATGCGATTAGCGAAAGGGTAACGCTTTTTCTTAAAACCAGAGGTGGACGCGTTCAAATCCGATCTAAACAGATAGTTTGAATTAGTTTAGATTGATTTAAAAATATATTTAATTAATTTAATTTATAAATTAAACTGTTATAATTAAATAAATTTTTGAATTAATTTTGATGAAAATATTGACAATTTTTTTATTATTTATTCAAAATATTTAATATTTGTATATTTTATAGTGTAAAAAATTTTAAATTTTAGATAATTTGTTTAATTATTTTTCAAATCTAAAAATAAATATAAATTTATAAAATAATTCAATATTATAATTATTATAATTTAAATTAATTTAATTTAATTTTATTATTAAATTAAATAAAATTTATTTAAATTAAGATCAATAATTTAAATCCATTTAATTCGAATTTGCCTGCGCTTGCCGAAAATGGTTATTGCCTGCCCTTACCGAAAATGTTTATTTATCAATTAGGTGTGTGATTTGACGGTTGTTTGATGATTTATTCTCCATAATTTAGTCAATAAAAATAGTAGGAGCCGTGAAACAGTACAACTGGAACCTACAAGCAACCCAGTGGTGAACATGTGGCTCCCACGTGGCGGATGAACAGCGAATCAGCAGTCCCCGATGTGACCACCACCATCACCGTATTCCTCACTAGGGCTGCCCGGGCGGGTCTCGTCGTGATATGCGTGCAGCGTGCGCACCAAACGGGGCCAAACCACCGCGCATATTCCTCAATTTATCATTAACCTCGGTCTATTATTTTAAGCAAGTTCTTGCCGATTTTTGCAATAATAACTTTTATCACAGCAGGATTAACCCTATTTTATATGTTTCGGATTTATTGAAGAAGGAATAAGCAGCAAGGATAAGAAGATTGTCAATTCGATAGATATGCAGAGAAACCAATGAATAATACACGACAATAATAAAGATTTTCTATTACAGTGGCTAGATTAGATACCCTAAAAACTGGATTCTCATCTCTTATGCATGCCCCAGCCCGTTTGATTTTATGCATCTCTTTGTTCACGCTTCGTATCAGAGCGTGAGAAAAAATTTTAAATAAAATAATATTTTATTTTATTTTTTATTTAATATAAATTTTTATTAAATAATTTTAACCTTTATATTGAAGCGATAGTAGTGTTTCATATTTCCTCACTAATGCTGTTTCAATGTGTCGGTAAACAATAGTGTCAAAGCATGAAGTTGTAATGCATATCTCATAATTGGGTTTGAATTATGGCCCAAAACTAAATCAAAGGCATGCGTGGTCAGCAAATTCGCCGTCCGATGATACCTATAATTGGATCATGTGGGCAGGAAACAGGCTAGCAATTGCTGCGGTTAAGAGTTACTGAGTGATCATGAGCCTGCAAATTCAGGGCAGTCATTTCAATTCTGTATAGCGAGAGGCAGAAATGACAGGTCGAGTAATAAATTTCTAGTCCAGAGAAATCATGCCCACATGGCCAAGATATTTACTTGACGACGAACTATTTTCATCCGACCAAACTACCCTTGTGATTCGAAGTCATGACGGTGGGTTAGGATAAAAATTTGGCCGTATTTGGGGCAAGAAGTAGAAGGGCAGCTGGGGGTGGGGAAGAATGTGCATCGGGGGTAGTGCAATAGTTGTGGCCCCGTGGGCCGCCTGGCTGGCGGGCGGGCGGGTGGGCAGACAAACGTACGATTGAGAGAGTGAGTGAGGGAAAAACGAAGGGGAGTATGCAATTTCCAAGGCGCGTCCCTCCGAGTCAGTGGAGAGTTTTGATTTTAGGTAACAGAGACAGTTGTGACTTTGACTCCATTTGGGATTTTCCCATATATGGTATTGGTGGCATTACTTAATGCTTATCAGTTATCACTTCCCCACCAAAATCCCTCCCTCTTCCCCTTTTTTTTATTTTATTATTATTTTTAACTGCTTTTACTTTCCCGTCCAAATAAAGTAAATTTTATTCACCGCTGGTAAGTCGACGATCCCATAAAATAAAAAACCCAATTTGAGGGAAAAAATTTTCAAATTTAACCACATTTTCAAATCAAATTAGATAATCGTTTATGTTTTTTTTAAATAATTTTATAAATAAAATTTTTTATTATATTAATATAATAAAATTATTTATTTAATAAAAATAGAAAAGTTATTCATAACGGTAATAGGCTCATGATCGCTCAACTTTTACCGCAACAACTGCTGGCATGTTTCCTACCTGCAGGATCCAATTATAGGGATCGTCAGACAGCTCAAAATCATCTGAAATTACTGACCAGCCATGCTTTTGATTTATTTTTCAACTACAATTCAAATATAATAAATTTTTTAAGTAAAATAATTTTATTACATAAATATAACTAACATGATAAAATTATTTAATAATAAAATTAAAAAATAATTTTATAAATTTATCTCACTACGTTAATTAAATAATAATATTTTTATTTTTTTATTTATTAATAAATTATTTTTTATTTTATTAATTAAAATAATTTTATAATATCAATTATATTAATGTTTTTATTTAAATTTTTTTATTTTTTATATTAATTTAATTTAAACAAAAATATTCAAAACATAACATCATTTACATTCAAATCAATCAAGAACAAATTAAGTATGATTTTGGTTAATCTTTTCTAAAAATCTCTATTATCTTCTACTTAGACTTGACATTAGGAATGTGTCATGATCAACTCAAAACAGGAGCAACCAAAATAACAATTAACAGTGGGTTATTATTACGATTCATTGTTACTATTGTTTTATGGGGCCAGTAATGTTGATGATGGGAAGTACAAGGAGGTAATATATTTAGGTCAATAGTGCTTTCACAGAGTAAGAAACTTCACAAAATCAATTGAGAGATTTTGGGTATTCTTTTTTATGTTAATAATTGATCTAATTGGAACACTTATGGGCCACACATCATAATATTGTCTTGTGATCACATATTTTGCCTTGCCTGTTGATGGAGAGAATCAATAATCTTTGCATTTAGCGTGAAACCGAATTGAATTTGAGAAATGTTTAGGTGAAAAAACCTCACATCATTGCTCCTTCTACGTCTTCATCATGATGTACCTCTTCTTGTATTTAATGTTAGTGGTGGACATTTTCTATTTGATTCAATTAGAATTAGATTTTAGATCCATTTAAAATTATGGACTTTAATTTGACTCAAACTAAGTGGGATTAAAATCAGAACAAAAATAAAAAAAGTAAATCGGTAAGTATCGATTTGATTCGATTCAATTAATTAATTTGACCTAAATTAAAAAATAAAAAATAATTTTAATTTTATTAGCTTTATACTAAATCTTATATTAAATAAATTTAAATGAATCATTATCTATTGTTAAAAATAATAAAAAATTAAAATAATTAAATAAATTATATTTTTATAATTTAGACAAAATTTAAACTAAAATGAACTAAAATTTATTAGTTTTTATTTTTAATATAAAAATTCAATTAATAATTTTAAACCTAATTCAAATCAATCTAAATTTTCAGCTTGATTTAAAAAGTGCCGACTTCTATTTAAGGTGATATGGGATGTCAACAATTTGTTGCTTAAGACGATAGCTAGCTAGGGTTTAAGATAAGCAAGATATGGACTCTCCCTCATCAAATCCTTACCATTCCAAGCTTAAGTGATTAATCACCGTATTATGTACAAATGGTAATCATTAATGAGAAGATTAACTTAAAAGGAGAAGTAATCATGAATGGAGGAAATAAATTAGGGTTTCTTTTCAACAGAAAAGGAAAACCAGAGGCAGCGGCACCAATGGCATGAACAAACGTACACTGAAAAAGTCACAATACTGGTTGGTAAAAAAAAAAAAAAAAAAAAAGGGCAATTTCTTGCCCAACCCTTCTATGGTATTCCCAATCGTACCGTAGTCGGCAGAGTCATAAATAAAAACGACAGTACTTATGACCAAAAACGACAATGAAAATTATTAAAATAATAAAATCCGTCCCTCCACAATAGTCTTCTCACAGATTCGTCAAACTAATGTAAGAAATAAGTTAGTCAAGCTTTTTCATGGCTCCAGGAAGAGGTGACGTTTGTCTGCACATCCCCACGTTCTCTCCCGTCCCTCAACTGCTATAAATACAGCTGTTGTTTCTAACTCTTCCCCACCATTAATGATATTAGGAAGAGCCCAACCAAACATTAAGTTAGGCTTAACTTTGGTTTGGTTTTAGTTTTAGTTTTGTCGTTTGAAAGTATTTACTGTTACTTCTTCTTCTTTGTTGTTGTTGTTGATGATGTTTTAAAGTAGAGAAGAATCTGTTAAGCTCAGGAGGGATAGCGCCATGGATTATGATCTAGGTTTTAGTTGCTTTTTCAGAAACGGGCGCTATCCATCCTGAGTTTCATGGGTTCTTCTTACTGTTTGTTTCTATCTCAGCTCAGACTCAGAAGGATCGATGAATGATTCTCAGTTGGGTACGTAATGTTGTCAGTTCTTGCATTTCCAACACCATTGTTTTCTGTTTTCTGTCAATTTCGCTTCCTAATTTCCAAACAAGCTATCCTAATGGGTTCTTTTATTCAGTTATGTCATCCATGGAGGCTGGACGAGCTAGGGTTTAATTTTTCCTCTGATTTTTCTTTAATATTTTGTCTATATTGAGGCAAAAAAAGAAGATATTGCAGGACTTATCCATTGGGAATGGTGGACTTGGGGGAGGTTGACTGCTTTCACCTAAGAACTTCCTGTAGGTCACGATCCCATACTTGTTTATCTTCTTTCTTTTGGGTTCCCTTAAAAATAAAGGAATGGCCATTTTATTTTGCCTTTAGCCTTTATCTCTGCAGAACTATCTTCAATCCCATGCGAAGTTTCTGATATTTTCTTTTCTCCTCTACTTCTCAGGTGACTGTATTTCCACGTTCCCTTTTCCCCTTACAATGCATTTTTAATCAATGTTGGATACCTTTATAATGATCCCCTCTGCTAAAACAACGAATTTAATGAAAGGATTTATTGAACTTTTTTGGTTCTCCTTTAAATTATGACGAACATATTCATGACTTCAACTAATGATGTGAAGCAAGATGATCAGTGAACTATAACCTTACTTTTACAGACCAATTTTTTTGTCTGTGATCGAGTGGCTGAGTAGTCAGTCATTTTCCCACCATGTTCGTCTTCCCCAGTTTAATAATGAGTCAGAAAAACTTTAACAATTGACCAGGCATGCAGTTGATTCCTTCAAGATTCATAGTTCCCATCCCTTTCTAATGAAATTCAAGAAGTTGTTTCAGGTTTTAGCACTGAGACTGTGAGACATATCATTCAAGATGCAAATTGTGTTGGCATTTTCATTTAGAATTTGCCATGCAATGGTCAAAAACCTTGCCTTCTTCTATCTCTCTGGCGCAGAATATGGCCAGTGGAAATGTACAATCTGATTATTATTGTGTATGCAAATTCTCCTCATGTTTAATACTTATGTAAACACTTGAAATTGCAAGTTGTATTGTGAAGGGTTTGGGAGGCAGGGTGCGCTGAAAACAACGTTAAATGGAGGAAGAAGCACAGTGTTGGCTTGGCTGGCTGGCTGGCAGGTATAGCCGAGGAAAACATTTTCAGTTGCAGAGGGCGCAATTCCCGCCGAAGGTCTCCACTCTGCAAAGCATTTTTTTTTTTTTTCATTACTCTGGTAGCCGTATTTCGTAGTTGTAATTGTAAGGGCGAGATTTGAGTTTGACCCTAATCGCCTATAGACAGCCCAGCCGGAGACGCGCCTTCTCCGTTTTTTGTGTTGTATTTCTATTGGGCTTACTTCATAAGCGCAATAAGAGGAATAAATCATAAGCCCAATAATTATTTAATTAATGTAATAAAAAATGTATATAAATTTTAATTAATTTATTTATTATTAATAAATAAATTTTTATAATCCCAGCCACCAAAACTCTCTCAACGTGCTAGCTTGACAGTACTGCCTTGCCAACGTGGGGACTTTCTCTCGTGGCAAAGATGGCAGCAGGCATGTGTCCAAATGTTACGCAAGATATTTTGAGAAGCATGCGAGCGAAGTGCAATCTAGCCGTCAAATTAGTCCACAGATAGCAACGGACAAAATTCATGGCTCACAATTTCTTCACTGAGATTCAATTCAGAGCAAAACAAACAGGAGCTTATTCCTTCTAACAAACAGTTTCAAAGTCAATAAAATTCATGGCTCACAGTTTCTTCACTGAGATTCAATTCAGAGCAAAACAAACAGAATCTCATTCCTTCTAACAAACAGTTTCAAATTCAATTCAGTACAATTCAGAGATGGCTACTTGTAGTAGTAGTAGTAGCAGCCTCTCCTGCCATCTTCTCTGCATACACTCTTCGTCTTCTAAGCAGACGACCAATTCGTTGCCTAACAGATTCCGTACCCTCACCGGAAACTTCACTTGCTCGGTTCGCTTGAAAACCGTCCCGAAATCGTCACCTCACAAGAATAATTCCGTCACTTCTCTCGAAACTTCTCCGCCACTGGAAGCAACTGCAAAGCGACGCGATAGACCTGAGCCGAACCGGTTGTCTTTGACCGATTCATTTTCCATCATCTTAGACCACTTAAGGTTGTAACTTACCGACTAACTAACTAATATTCTTGTTACAGTCGTGGAAATTTATTTGGTTTTAATAATTTTGTTTATTTATTGTAGAGATGGATTTAGGTTTGATGAATTGGGAAAGGAGATATGGTCAATTGCATTTCCTGCAGCCTTGGCTTTGGCTGCTGATCCTATTGCGTTGCTGGTTGATACAGCCTTTGTTGGTCATTTAGGTACTTTCCAATTTATCTTGTTAGGAGTTTGATTTTACAAATGGCTGTGTTTTGGTTCAACTTCAATATACTTGCAGCTAGAAAACACATCATAGGAATTGCTTGATATTTGTTGTTTTAACACAATATGACTTCCTGGTTGAGCAAAGTTTACTGAGCTTGTGGATTACTTCTCTTGATAGTGTCTGAGAAGTTCTAAAGTGAGATTTTCGGTAACAATGATTAGGGCGCAGTTAACAAGTTCTGAGTTTCTGGATTTATGTAAGCTCCTTCAGAATTACAAAATGGGTTTGCTTATTTCTTGTGTAGGATCGGTTGAATTGGCAGCAGTTGGAGTTTCGGTTTCTGTGTTTAATCTAGTGTCAAAGTTGTTTAATGTTCCATTGCTTAATGTAACAACATCCTTTGTAGCTGAAGAGCAGGCATTGAATAGTCAGAATGATGGTGTTTCTAGCCAAATTGGTGATGGTAATAAAGCTGTTGTACGATACTATTATTCATAAATTTCCGCATTTATGTCAACTATTTTATTTAATTAATAAGATTTTTCGATTGTGCAATTGTTATTAAGATCATGGAGTTGAGCTGCAAGGCAAGATACTGCTTCCTTCAGTATCTACTTCTTTAGCACTTGCTGCTGGCCTTGGCATTGCAGAAGCTGTTGCACTTTCTTTTGGATCTGGTTTATTACTGAATATCATGGGTATACCTGCTGTACGTCCTGCTTATCTTTTTTTTATTTGATGAACATACCACTTTAATATTGCTTATCTTTCAGTGTTTCTGGTCTGGTGACATTGTTGTCAAAATCTTGTCTGGGTCATCTAGAGAGATGCACAAGGCAGAGCTTTTATGATCATCAGAAAAAACCTACTCAAAAGCATTGTTCTCAATCTTTGGTTCTGTGCATCCTGGACTTCAATTTTGCCTGGAACAGCAAAGGAAACACACAGCAGGGGTGTGTGTTGAGGTGTACTAAAAATGCAATTAATGACAATGTTACTTGAATTTTATCACTCTTGAATGCCACATCTCAATTTTCTTAGCAAGGATGATCCGTATCCAATTCATTGGTTAATGCTTCCTCTGCGGCGAATATTCCAAGTTTGGGAAGAAAATTTCTACTTTGATCATCATTTCATGCTTGAGGCACCTTTTATGTCAATATACGGCAACTCTGGGATAGACATCTTTACGTTTTTCATGTTCAATGAGTATGTTTTCTGGAAGTTTTACCCAAGATTTGTGTGTTGCAGGATTCATCAATGCGGCTACCAGCTGAACATTTTCTCACCTTAAGGGCCTTTGGTGCTCCGCCCATCGTAATTGCACTTGCTGCACAAGGTGCTTTCCGGGGATTTATGGATACAAAGACGCCATTATTTGCCACTGGCAAGTATTGCAACATGCCTTTTTTCCCCATATTTATCTATCTTTTTCTTCAGCAATCAAGCTCTCTATCTATATCCATGTATGTAGGTGTATGCACATTGGGATTTCTCTGTATATATGTAGTTGTTGCTTTCAACTACATGTAAATCTATTTTAGCACATACTTGATTCTTTGACCCATGGAGAAGGTGCTTTGATTGATCTGGCCATATTGAAAGCCACATGAATCAAGCACTTCAAGTTCATAATTGAACAATAACTATTAATTGTTCATGTAATCCAACAATGTTCCTTTGCCTTGACGCGTACATGACTAGATTTTCTGAAAGACACATGAATCAAGCACTTCAAGCTCATAATTGAACAATAACTATTAATTGTTCATGTAATCCAACAATGCTGCTTTGTAATGATGAGTACACGACTAGATTTTCTTACATTCCCCTGTGCTCTTGTTATTTGCAAGGTAATGATCAATCATGATCCCTTGTATAACAAAAGTACGGCTACCTCATCATGAATTGAAAGTGAAATTAAGAGGATGGAGTAAGAAAAGCATTTTGTTTTATCTGTCTAGACAAAGTTACTCATTCATACTTTTTCTACACAAGTGTATGGTGAAAAAGATTTAGCACAAGTATTTTCTTGTTTTCCTGTTACTATGCTTGTGACAAGTGTCTAATCTGTATTACCAGGGGCTGGCAACTTACTGAATGCAGTACTGGATCCAATTTTAATATTTTTCTTTCATTTTGGGATTGGTGGTGCGGCAATTGCTACTGTGATTTCTGAGTAAGTCAATAATGTGGTAAACTTAACACTCATGTCAATGTACTTTGCTTATTATATTCCTGCAATTCAAGAAGTTGATTTAAATTGTTTTTTTCTTGTGGATTTCCTTATACACATTTTCTCCAGATATTTGATTGCTTTTATCCTTCTATGGAAATTGAGTGGCAAAGTATTATTGATATCCCCAGACGTAGATGGGAGAAAAATTGTCCGCTATCTAAAGTCTGGTAGTTGCCTTGCCAACTAAATTTACAATAGCTCATTACATGTTTTTCGCTCCATTTATTTTTTATATTTTATAATTTTTTCTTGAGGAATATGGTTCCCATGATTATACTACTTTGGGTGTCTCATTTTGAAAGAGAAAAATCCAATTGAATTTATCTGTCTTACTGATACCTGAATAATTTGACCTGGTGAAATGAATGATGGTTACAAGGCAATAGAGGAAAGTAGGTGCATCTTATGTAAATTATACGTTCAATCAATGCTACAATATTTTCCAACTTTTCCATTTAAGTAGAGAATATGTTCATTGTCTCTGTAGGTGGTCTTCTAATTGGCCGGACTGTAGCGGTGCTTCTAACCATGACATTAGCAACGTCCATGGCAGCTAGGGAGGGCCCTGTACCGATGGCTGGTCATCAAATTTGTATCCAAGTTTGGTTGACATTGTCTTTGCTTACTGATGCACTAGCACTTGCTGGTCAGGTATAAGTTTTGCACACTGTAGTTTACACATGTATGATGTCAAATTACAAAAAATGGTTTGAGCAAAAGTATTTCATAAGTAGCTTATAACCTTCCTTGTCAGGAACTAGGAATCTCCAGATTTATACTGTAGTTCGTCATAATTAAAATACATGGAAGATGTTCTTTGACTTCAGCGATTGGTCATTTATATACATATATGACTATATGTTGTGCAATTACCTTCTGTTTTAGCTCACTCTTCTAATCTTTTATCATGTCTTATGCCAGTAGCCAACTGGATTAATGTTATGGATATATTGTAGAATAGCAAATATTAGTCTTTAACTTGTAAAAGATGGCAATGCTGATTAGGGTGTATGGATTTTAATTGAAGCCTGTGTGACAATGGTGGGAATATGTGAGCCACTTTATACACATTTTTAACTGACGGCATCCATATCATGCAAACGCATACTCAAACTAATTGGTTTTTGAATTTCAAACTTTTTTTGGTTCCAACATTATTGCTTTGATGTATCTTTCACAGACTCTTCTTGCCGCTGGTTACTCCCAAGGAAATTATGAACAAGCCCGCCAAGTGGTTTCTAGACTCTTACAGGTTTGCAATATCCCTAACTATAATCTTTTCATGGTGATTTGGTTTTTTTTCATTCAACTGATCGATTTCATGTTATTGTCTTTCCATTGGCGAGCAGATTGGTTTAGTAACAGGAATAAGTTTAGCTGTTTTATTATTCCTTGGATTTGGTGCATTTTCTCATTTATTCAGCACAGATGCAGAAGTTCTGGCAATTGCCTGGTCTGGCTTACTGGCAAGTAACTTCCACTCTTCATGGTTTTTCTAGAGCAAGATCTTTCTACCGTTTGAATAGATTTCGTCTATCAACAAATTGCTCGGTCACTTGTTGATTGCCCAAAGTTTACAGTTACCTCAAAGGTCCCTAATACTCACCTGCGCATGTCTTTTTTATTACTACCAATAATAATTCAAAATTATTTTGTACCATATGATTCACGTGGGAGGAAACAAGGCGAGGTCACTTTTGAGTCCTCGTTTACTTGAATATGCATCAAGTGTGTCAGCTTTGTGATTGTTAAGCCATGAAACCGTGGGCCTTACCTGACATTGACTCTATTTGCAGTTTGTTGCTGGATCTCAACCGATGAATGCAATTGCATTTGTCCTTGATGGGCTCTACTATGGGGTTTCCGACTTTGAATATGCCGCCTATTCTATGGTTCTCCCTATTCCCCTCGTACTGACATTAATGATTATAGTACTCCAATTTCATTTCTCACCTGCTTAGTCCCAATGGACAGGTACTAGTTGGATTAATCTCTTCAGCATTCATTCTTGTGTCTGCTCCCATATATGGACTTGCTGGAGTTTGGACAGGGTTATTTCTCTTGATGACCTTGAGGGTAGTATTTGGAATTTGGAGGTAAAACAACTTGTGGTTTCACAATATCAAGGTACTCATTAATTTCTGTCACAACTCCTATAACTGGTAATTCATTGCAGGTTGGGCACGAAAAGTGGCCCATGGAAAATGGTTTGGTCTGAGATGGAGCAGTTAAGTGAATGAATGTAGGCAGAGTTCCTGGCATAGAATTTCTACCGTCCACCCATGATGTTTAATGCCATCAAGTATATAGCACAATTAAGTGCTTTAAGTATTAACACTAATTAAGCAAAACTGCACCAGTGCCCCCAGACGCATAGACTAGCTGGATTAATGCTGAGTAGGTCTCTCGGTGCTAGTAGCAGCTAGCCGAACTTTCAGTTGAGCTACTAAAATGAAAAGGTTAGAATGATTATAGTATACAGCTTTTTCGCTGCTCGATATTGATCCTGCGTATGCTAATAAGAGAAAATGCTGAGAAGTTTATCTATAGATTTGTCATTGTAGCATGATGTACCTGTGAAATCTACCGCAAGGAATGTTATTTTACAGCACCCCTACATGCATTTTGCTTTCCTCCGGATTTATCTAATGTAATAAACTCCACGTGGCCATATACTTGAATCAAACAACAATGGCTACGCCACCCAGACAACCATCAAATTCGTAGCCATTCTGCACTCAAGCAAAACCAATTTCTACAGTCCTATCATCAGCTAGAAATATTCTCAGAAGTACTGGATCAAAAAGTGGAAGATGAGACCAAAACATGTACTTGATTTAATCCAATTTCATTTTTTGAATTACAACCCAGATTGAGTTTGTGAAGAAAAAACCAGAGCAACACATATTACAATACTACATAAAAGCAGGATCAAAACAGGATATGTACCCAAATTAAGGCAAGGTCAACCACTCCTCATCTTTACAAAACCACCAAATATACCAATAGCCTTCTTTAGTATCACCAGAGGCTCCAGTGTAATAGCCAACTTCAGCTCAAAGCCACCCAAAATTGCAGCTACATGAAAGCAATGACAGTAATTTCATGATTATTGGAAATTTGGCATGCCAGCCAAAAGATTGGGCGCACATCTCTGTTATCATAAATTGAGAAAATTAAATCAGAGAGCGGGTTGAATATGGCAGATTTTAACTCTCTTGTCTTAATCTGGCAATTCATCAGAAAGAAGAAAAAATGGTGATGGGCGTGAATGTCTATTCGTAATCAATCATGTTCACATGGACAAGCAACAGAACTTGGTGCATGTTCTTCATTTCTTTTATTCAATTACTGAACAACATATAGAAGAAACATATCCCTGAGGAGTTGGGTCTAAAAATTGGCTTCTTCCTTTCTTGGTGAATAGACTGAACTCTTGCATTTTATTTAACATCTATCTCTGCCAATCATAATTATCAACAGGATTTGACAGTACCCAAAAGCTTTGTCCTCCCTAAAAATAACTATTTCGCAAGCAACCCTAATAGCACCTGATTCAGCCAAAAAGAACATTCCTAAACTCACTTCCAACCCTATTCCAGTCATGTAATCTCATAAAGTCCCAACTGACTAATCTTTCATAGTACACACAACTGCCTAGCTGGCTTCTAGCCCCGGGTGTACTGCCATCCAGCCCTTCCCACTAAAGTAGCTCCAAATAACTTAGGCAAAGTGAATACTATTCACCAATACACTTGCACTACATGAAAACAGGTTCTTATATCTGGGTTGGACTCTACCAACTACAACGAAGATGCTATAACATTCCAAGAATCACTGGACATCCATGGTCACTTTCCTTAAAAATGAAAGTATGCCAAACATGGTAGATATTGGAGAATATGAAGTAAGACAGGATATACACAGAGGATTACCTGTTAATTAACAACCAATTAAGCACAAACGATCATTCATCCAGTGGACCTAGCAATCTTGTATCTTAATTTACTATTATGATTTTCCTGCAAAACAAACACACGATATGTTAATACAAGTTATCCCCCAACACAAATTTTTAAAGAAGTTGATCAGACTGAATCTTACCAGCTCAAGAACCTGGGCCGAACTGGACTCAACAAGCCGAGCCAAGCTCTCAACTTTGTCCAACATTTTCTCATACATATCTTCCAAAGCTCCGGTATAATGGGCTGCCTCTGGTCCCATTAACCGTCTCAAGCTCTCAATTTGAAACCCTTCCGTACAGGAATCCAACTGTTTCTGATCAATCATCTTCTCTTTCTTTGAACTTAAACTTTCCTCATCCATCGAGGACGGGTAATTCATCAATGGCAGCGCACAATTTGGGGCGAAATTACCGTAATGTCCTCGAAACGCGGGACCGATGTTCACTACGTCGATCGTCTTCGGCTGAAACGATTTATTAGAAGGGTTAAATTGGTAGGCGCGGTATTGGTGCGTGTGGATCAATTGGTCCGTTAAGGGAGTGGTGAAGAGAATGAAAATGCACGGCTTTAAAGTTAGGGTTACGTTTTTAATAGGAAAATGGAATCGGGCGATTTTGGAGAGAGAATTAGTGACGGAGAATTCACGCAAAGAGGGACGGAGAGGGGACTGGCGGCGGCCAGAGAACCAACCGAGGAGGTGGTGCTGCTGGTGATGAGAGGGGATTTGTAGTGAGTCGACTCGTCCGAGTGAATCGTAGAAGGAGAGAGGAGAACCGGGGCAGATGAAGCCGGTGATGGTAGCGACGAGATGGGAAGCGAAGTCGTCGGTGGGTGAGGAGTCGTCGGAGAGAGTGGATGGAGTGATTTGAGTGACGTGGCCGTAGATGAAGCCATCCACGTCGCCCAGCGATGAAGAGAACCGTTGGATCATTGACGCTAGTGTAGGACCCGATATCGCTATTTTCTGTAACCGAAGGTCTTCCATGTCGAATCACGCGAGGGAGAGGGAGGGACTGGGAGTGTGCTGATCTGATGAACTCAAGAAAGACAAAATTTGTTTTGTTATATAAACCTCGCCCCAAAACGACGCCGTTTCGTGTCATGTTCAATCTTCAACTACCTCTTGAAGCAGTTGCACAAGTATGAAATTACCAAACTGGTTATGTGAAAGTCGAATAATTTCATTGAGGATTCTCTCAGTTTACAAACAGAATACCTTGTTTGTTCTTAACCGATATCAATATTATACACGCACGCACGCAAACAAATAATAAGAATCAAAGAATTTAATGACTATCTGCTATTCTCTTCTCTTGTAGAATCTGTAACCCAAACCCATTTGATGAAATCCTCTTATCCTTGTTCAGGTGTGCTGGGGACTTTTGCTCCGTCATCACCAGAACCAGTGCTAACCAGCTCTGGTTTAATCTCCTCTAGTTGCTGAAGAACTTGCTTAACTTCTGGACGCGCGGCTGGTGAGGGATCGACACAATGCAGAGCTAACTTCAATGTGTTAAGCAACTCATCTCCTATTGTTGGTGTATCCCTCATGAGATCCAAATCAAAGACTTCATTTGTCCACTCCTCCTTTACAATTGAGGCAACCCACTGGGGCAAATCCATTCCATTCATTGGCTCACCAGGGGATTTTCCAGTCAAGAGCTCCAAAATGATCACTCCTAGGCTGTAGACATCAGTTTTGGTGTTTGCATTCTTGAGCTTTGAGAGCTCTGGTGCACGGTAACCCTGTGTTCCTGCTGTGGCAATCACATTGGTGTTGGCGGATGCAGTCATGAGACGGGAGAGGCCAAAGTCTGCAATGTGAGGGTTAGTCTGCTCGTCGAGTAGTATGTTGCTAGATGTGAGATTGCCATGTATCATCTTTTCTTCGGTGTGAAGGTAGATCAATCCGCGTGCAATGCCTATAACTATGTTCATCCTCGTTGGCCAATTGACTATGGTTTCTGGACCACGAGCTGCATGGAGAAAATATAAATTTAGTGCAAGCAATGATCAAAACATTATCAAGTTAGTGAAGTATTCAAAAGACCACACAACGCAATATTTTCTTCTGCAGTTTGCTGTAACAGATATTCCAGAAGGATAATTACTTTCACAGATGAATATGTGAATCGGTTGAATGTGCTTACCATGGAGGAAGGATGCAAGACTTCCATTTGGCATGTAATCAAAGACAAGAAGCATCTCTCCTTTTGGTCCCAAGTAATAGGCCCTAAAGGCTAAAAGATTTGCGTGGCGAATCTTCCCAAGTGTGGCAGCCTCAGCTTCGAACTCTTTCTGTCCCTTAGTTGTCTTCTCCCTCAATCTATTCACAGCAACTTGACTACCATCCTCTAATGTTGCTTTGTATGCTGTCCCATAACTACTCTTTCCCATTATTTCTGCAGTTGCACACAATAAATCATCGGCTGTAAACAAAAATGGCCCCTCAAAATGGACTAATTTTCCACCCATTTCACCACCGGATTCAACTTCAGTGCCAGCCTTTGGAACTGCTCCCTCAGCAGTTTTCTGAGCAGTAGATATACCATTCTTTTCTTTTAAAGCAGCTCTTTTCCTCACCAATCGAAAGAGTAAAATACAGCACAGTATAAGTAGAACTGCAAGGAGAGCACCAACTGCTATGAGAATAACGTCTTTGGCGCTGAGTTTGCGGTGATGATGATGATGAATTGGTGCCACTATTGGTGGAGGCGGAAGACTGATAGGCGCGGAGGAGGGACATGCTGTTGAAAGGCTGTAACCACATAGCTGAATGTTCCCGACAAACGAGCTTGAATTGAACTTCTTGGAAAGGAGAGATGGAACAGAACCGGAGAGTTTATTGTAAGAAACATTGAAAGAAGTGAGATTAGCTAGGCTGGCAAATGAAGCTGGAATTTCACCAGTGAAATCATTTTCAGATAAATCGAGTTGGTTGATGCCAGAGATGTTGCCAATTGTTTCGGGGATTTGGCCTTTAAATTGGTTGTTCTTCAAATTGAGCACTGTAAGGTTCTGTAATCTTTCTAATCCTTCTGGGATCTTGTTGCTAAGGCGATTGTTCTCCACATTCAGTGAAACAAGAGAGGTTAGGTTAGTAAAGGTAATGGGAAAGGTTCCATTGATGGCATTGTATGATAGATCTAGCTTTTGGAGCACAGAGATATTCCCTAGCTCATCAGGTATGGTCCCAAAAATCTTGTTATGGCTCAGAGAAATCTCTTGAAGTAGACCCAACTTGCTCAGAGAAACTGGAATCTTTCCGGTGAGAAGATTATGATCAAGGGCTAAGAACTGAAGTTGGTAAGAGTTGTTTCGTGCTAAACCACCCCAAGAATCTGGAATAGAACCAGATATATTATTATGTTGAATAGCAAGGACAGTGAGAGAAGGTAACCTAGTGAGACTTACTGGGATGGAACCCAAAAGAAAATTATGGCTCAAATTAAGTCTATATAAACTGGAGGAGTTTGCAAGACTGGGAGGAATTGTACCAATAAGTGCATTGTTACTTAAATCAAGAGTCCGAAGATTAGGACAGTTACCAATAGAAGGAGGGATAGAACCTGAAAGCCTATTATTGAAGAGATAAACCCCTCTGAGATTGGGAAGGAAACCAAGAGACCATGGAACCTGACCAGCAAGCAGATTATCATGAAGACTAAGCTTCCTTAGAGACTGAAGCTGACCAATTTTTTCAGAGATTCGGCCACCTAATCCCCTCCAAGGAAGCTGAATAGCAATGACCTGTCCCTTCACACACTTGATTCCTGCCCACCCACCTGAGCAAGCACCCAAACCGCTATCGTTCCAGCTCCGCAGTACACCCTTAAAGTCAATCAGGTCATGTTTGATTGCTCGAAGTGCTTGATAATCTGCTTGAGTAACAATCAACCCATCCCATGACTGACCTGCAACAAATGGAGAAGCAAAAGCAAGTACTAAACACAAAAACAAGTGGGTATATAGAAAAAAATGCTTGCTGCTGCCAAATTGGTTCAAATGGCAACAGGGATTTTCCATGAACATGAAACAGAAGAAAGAAAATAAAGAAAAACAAAATCAAAAGCAAAGAACGGTGAGATCCAATATATTTCTTTCTATCTTCTCCTCATTCAGAAAAGGAAAGTGCTAAGAGTTGAAGATTGTGAAAGAGACGATAAATAAGGAAGGAAGATAAAAACGAATTGGTGAGAGTCAGAGAGGGGTGGTAGAATCATCAAGCACATGGGGGAAGTTTGTTTATTTTTCGCGGAGAGACAAAGTCAGTAGAGCTTGCTTTAATTATAACGGCTAGTTTTACTAGCATATTTGCTCTTAGAACGGTTATGACTTGCAAAGAGGTTTCTCTCACTTACCTCTAAAGCATGGTCGGTGTCCCAACGGCTATTTTTTCATGGGCTACATGTACGGAATTATGTAATCGGGACCCTCTGGTCAGCCACGTGGCTACATTCTTATTTTCTCTGTTTCCGCATTTCTCATCAATTAGTTTCTTTGTAGCTGACCACTGGCGAAGGCTATTATCATATAAATGTAATTAATATAATATATTTATTTAATTAATAAAATAAAAAATAAAAAAATTTATTATTTATTTAATATAATAAAAAAAATTTTACAAAACTCTCAATTTATTAATTATACATTCCTATCGTGTATAACCTACCATATCAATTATACCCTTGCGTGACAAGATTCCGAATCTACTCTTCTTTGTTCTTTACTTTTCTTCAATATGGAAAGCTTGTGACAGCCTTTCCGCCGTACCGTATAATGATATTATACTCGTATACATCTGTGTATACATGTGTATACAAAATGGGTGTATATTTATACATACAAAATACACACGCACACACAGAGACAACTTCACAACTACGTCAATACTGGTCTGAAAATTCTATTTCGAGAAACAGCGTTTATGATGTTCACCAATCAAAAGAATAAATCTGTGTTAGAAAATGAAATCGAAAGTAAAATTTTGAAATAACATCCATGAATGTTCTTGATCAGTGTTAAGATAACGAAATTACAAAATGTATCGCGTAAAATGCAGTTTTAATAAGACGGAAATTAATAGATCCATACAAGTTTCGTAAGTATTTACCCTGTTCATGACATTTATTTCTGCAAGCAACACCCTAGAATTCAATGGATCAATCGAACCATTGTCTTAAACGCGAGAAGAGACTGCTGGGGCAGCGGCTGCGGCGGCATTGGATGCGGCACCACCGAGGAAGGACAGGAATCCAGTGGTAGCGGGCTCTTGCTCGTCCAAGAACAGATCCTCCGGAACCCTAAACGCGCCGTGAGCACAAACTACAGCCGCTCCCACCAAAAGAGCCGAAATCAAGACCGATCCAACGCTTGTGAGGAAAACAACGAACACGCTCAACACGATCAACATCCCGAGCGTCTCGCGGTCGCTGAAATTGCGGCCAAAGATGACGAGTGGCTGATCGGAGGGGCGGAAGAGATAGAGGAAAAGCCACGATGCTAGAAGACCGAGGAGCATGAGGAGAGAGAAAGGATTCGTTATGAGAGAGAAAGCCAAGACAAGACCGATAATGGACAAGTAATTAACGCGGAAGTAATAGTAGTTTTTGCGGACGCGGAGTGTGGCCTCGGAGAAGGACTCAGGTTTGGAGAAGGCGGTGCGATCAACGAGCTCCGACCAAGGGCGGCGTTGGGAGAAGCCATTGCGGAGCGATTCCGAGAGGTGGTTGATCAAGGCGCGGAAAGCTGGAGTTGCGACTGCGGGTTGGGATTGAACGGAGGTGGCGGAGGAGCCAGTGGTCGGTTGGGGGTTGGCGACGGGAGGGATCGGCGGATTTGCGGAGGACATTCTGTGTTGGATCTAGAGAATTCGATGATTTGGTGATTTGTCGAGGGATTCGAGACTTGGGGTTGGCCAAAGAAGAGGAGGGAGTATAGCGCGTGGTGGGCAAAACGGGGAAGGGGAGAGATTGACGGGGGAAGGAAAGAAAGACCCAAAAAAGGACGTTACACGGTAATTTCTTTCGTGGCTAACCAATCAGTGTCACCAATAAGAATCAGACATGTCACCATTGTCATTTTCCGAGAAGCTGACTAGCACAGAAGATACAGAGTTGCAAGATGGGCCTGACCCTATATGGGCTACCCAAAGATTATTGTTCTCCTGAAATCTCTTGCACTTAGCAGATCCAGCTTTTGACTGATCTGGCAGGAACAGAGATCAAAGCCGGACTGTATACACAGTGATTCAGTACGAAATCGGCCTTCTAAAGCTGAGCCAAATGTTGTTGACGCAGAATGTTCTGGGCATTGTCAAAAGCTAGACAACATTTTATTCCAAAGACCAACAATTCCACAATATCATTGGCTAGCGCCAACGAACATTAATGTCCATATGGAAACACATCACAGGAGTAACGTCATAATATTCAGCCAACTTTTAACAAGTTTCTAAAAGTGCCAAATCACCATATAGATACTGTTCACATAATGCATATAGATAGACTGTTCACATAATGCACAGCACCAAGGTTGAGAAAGCCAAATTTAGAATGTGGTTCCATTCCATCCCAAGTCTGAACCCTGCAAAACAAAACAAACGATCAGCCTCTTTAAGAGTGGCAGCAACTACGCACAAAAGAACAATGATAATAGAATAAACAGAAATGGAGCAAGTCAGATTCTCGGGAAAAGATGATAAGAAGCATGGTCACGGATATAAACAGTAAAGATTTATTTACATGATCTACTGCTGGTGTACAGCATGCAAACACTGTGCATATTCTTGACTTTGATAGGCCTAACAAGGAGAAAGAATGCAATGAGATGGGACAAGTGCATAGCATGGCAGTCATCCTCGGGAAAATCAAGAAAGTTGAAATGACTTGCCTTAATGTCATGAAATTTGATGAAGAATCGTGACTTGGGGACTGACAACTTCTTTTCAAGAATCGCAGGAAGTGCAGCACTCAGTTTCTTGTTCACATCAGGGTTAAGGCCTCCAATGGACACCAACTCACCGTAGGCTGCTGGCTGCTCAGTTCCACCAAATGCAATAGCTACCGATCCCTTCAACACAACCATCACATACTGTATACCAACCAACACAAAAACTCAGGGCATGCAGGGTGAAACAACATGAAATTAATTAAACAACAATACAATTCCTTCTTAACTTTGTTTTTATTCTTAATGGATGTCAAAACAAAGTTGTTTTGCTTTTAGTTATTGGGACGAACAGATGTCACAACACAATGTTCCACATGTAATTTGTGGGACTTACTGAATTACTCAAATGCTCCTCCACAATTAAAAGAAAATGTAAACGGTAGTTGGGCCAAGAGATGAAAGTGACATTGACTGAAACTTTTTGGACCAAAATGATGCATATGGGAAATGTTAGGCATGTTTGTAACTAATATGCCTACTATAGTGACATTTTCCAAAACCTTAAGACTAGGGGTGAAATTACCCCAAGAAAACTATATGTTCACAAAGTGATTGGATTAAGATCTTATCACATTGGTATCACTATTAAATTGGCACTGATAATAAGAAAAAGAGAAAACAGTTTGACCATGTAAATTATAAAGTTCGTATCTTACTTGAGAAAAAAGCATTACCTGTACTAGAGCATTGCAGCACTATAGATATGGCCTGCTCAAACAATAATTATGGATTCTAAAAATAACACTAGGCAGACAATGGTTCACGAGAAAATAGATCCAAAATGGGGTATCCCTTCATAAATTATCTATTTCAAGATACACTAACCATGTAGCAATAAAAGATTTGCAGAACAGGTAGCTGGCATTATGAACACTGGAGTACTCTATGAACCACTAGGGAGAAAATACGCTATAATAATCACATGATAAGAATATATTCCCACAAACCATAATTCTGCCTAGAAAGTTCCCAGATTCAACAGTCACAAAGAAAACTCACCCATCATAAGTTAAAAGCAGTTGAGCTCGATTTCAGAGTGTCCATAGTTGTAAGGGAAGCAGAGAAGCAAAATTGATTCCTCTAAATCGCTATTTATTGTAGACATGCATCAATTTACAGATCCGAAAAGCTACGAATCACTTAAAATCCCAGCAGAACGTCAATTTTTGCATCAATTCTGTTAAGATAACTAACGATAAAGCCATCCTAATCACTAAGAATTTGGTTAATTTTTTACCAAGCATCACTGAAATAGTACTCATACAACCTACTTATATTAAAATGTGAAGCAAAACTAGACAAACAACATCGGAAAATGAAATTAACGCGTGAGTGTACAGAAATATAAAGAGTGTTCTTACGGCCTCGGGTTTGCCGATAATGCTAGCGACGGTGGAGGTGGCCTCGGAGAGAATGGACGAAGTGTCGACGCCGTCGAGGCTGACGTTAGTTGAAAGATTCAAGCAAGGCATCTTCTCTTCCTTTCCGTAACTACTAGTCCGAAACCCTAACTGTCGTCTCTAGCAAGCTACACTGCCCCGTCGGTCCACCCACACGTTTCATTTATACAAGGATTACGAAGCAAGATATTTCCAAATTCCCCAAATGCCCCCACTTCAGACAGTGAAAATTACAAGCCCGGCCCAGGATCTTGGCCCTGTCTATTTTGGGCTTGTCCATTAGCCCAAGTACTTAATATAACCTTTTTGCTCTCCATTTATTTATTTTCTAGCAATACAATATTTACTAATTAAATGATAATTTTTATAATTTTATAAATAATTTATTTTATTATTTTAACACATAGACATATACGTATATAATACAAATAACGTATGCTTATTTTTGTGACGTTGGAAAGTTTAATGTGCAATAATAATGAAAATTTGAGGACGTTTATGTTTATCGTACAATAATTACGAAAAAATATATAAAATTAAGAAATTATTACTTAGAGCACGTTCTTTCAGTTTAATATAACAGAGGAAGAAAGTGAAAAAAAATTATTTATACAAATGTATATATAATAATATTACATAAAATTTATTATTATTTCAAATGGGATAAAGTGTTAATCGTAATTTAAAGTTCATTCAAGATTTTATTCTATCATCGTAGCAGCGATGGGCAAAAGTTGACATTGAATGGTCATAGTTTGGAGATGGTATTGGTTTGTTGTCCAGCAGTGGTATCATAGACTTTGAGGAAGAATCTTGTCGTGGGAATGGAGAGCTGAGCTTGTAAAATGGAGCCAATTGTAGTAATCAGATTCCTCTTCACTTCTCTGTTAATCCCACCCATTGATACAAGCTCTGCATACACAGCTGGCTCTTTGTTTCCGTTGAAAGATATGGCTACCGATCCCTTCAGTATGACCATCACAAGCTGCACACCCAAAACAAATTTAACAAAACCTTGTTACAGGAAGAACAGGGGTAGAATAGAACAACAGATCTACAACTTCTGACAACTGCATGATTCAATATGTTAATTGAAAAGAGAGAAGCAAGAAGAAGAAGAAGAAAGTACATGTTGAGGTCTTCCGATAATCCTGGCGACAGCTTTGGAGGCTAGGGAAAAGATGGGATCAATGTCAACGCCATCGAGGTTAACGTTAGTGGAGATGTAAAGGCAAGGCATCTTCTTCTTCTTCTTCTTCTTCTTCTTCTTCTGGGGATTTTTATGGGCATCACACATGAGATAGGGTTGGTTTATATAATAGTTGTAAGGCAATCATGGAGGTCCATTTGCCTCTGCCTATGCAACTTGGCCTGATATTTCCCTTTAGAGGGTCCAACCCGGCCTCTATTAGCCTTCGGATTGCGACATCTTTCAGAATTATAGTTTACATTACTGCTTATTATGTGCGCTGCTTGTTATTATAATTTTTTTTATATATATTTGTTATGCACATTTTCCACCGCCAAAGGAGGCTCTGAATTTTGTTAACATTTCGGACTAGGAGAATATCAAAATAAAATTCTAGATGAATTTGGGTTTCATCTACCTAGATTTTGAATTATTAGTCAAAATTATCGTCTAAAAATAATGTGAACACCAAATGGTTTTATTTATGAGTTTTCACGTGCTTAGATCTTTATAATTTCTTTCGAAAATCCTATCTTTTTTACATTTATATTTTTAAGTTAAGTAATAATTTAATATAAATTATTAATTATTAATTAAAATTATCGTTTAAAAGATGATATTAACGCTGAATATTCTTGTATTCGATATTTTTTTATTTTTATATTTTTAAGTTAAGCGATGATCGAACACAAATTTTAAATTATTTGTTACAATTAGACGACTAGAAGATGATATAAACACGAAAAATTATAATCCATGTCTATATTTTTGAAAATGGACAAAAGCAGTGTGTAACTTGTGGTGGGGTGGCTCTATCTACATGTGAATTGATAAATCAATGAAAAAAATAGTATTTCAACCAAATAAAACAAAACGTACTGTTTTTGTTCACGCAATTGTTCCTTGTGTCCCAACACAAAACAACAAGACAGCAGGTACGACACAAACACCCCAGACCCAAAAACATTGTGGAGCCTTTGATCCCCGTCGGTTGTTCATTAAAAATCACCTTCCAATTCACTCAAATTATTCATTCCATTTATATGTCCGTCCCGTGGTCTTAGCTACGGTGATATTTTTTAGTTATTGTGACTTAATCTCTATTTGTGCATATTATATTATATTATATTATTAATAATTTTTTTTAATTTAGTTATTGTTTGATTTAAAAAAAAAATTAAATTTTGAATGAAGAAAGAAAAACACAATACGCAAGGAGATAGACTTGAACCTGGATCGTTTGACAAAGTAATAGATTTAAAACTAGATTAAATTAGTATTTGACTCAAAAATTTATATTAATCAATAATAATTTAAATAATAATATTAATCTTTTAACGCCGTTAATACACGGACAATGATTTACATTGACGGACATCGACTCAAATAATAATATTAGGCTTTTAACATCGGTTAACGCAGTGACCATGTAAGATTATCGTATACTAATAAATTATATTTACTTTTTATCTTTTTTTTTATTCCGGTGGCTCCCACTGATTCCATGAACAAGATTCCGAGCAATCTTTTGAACAACGAAAATGAAACGTGATACATGTGCGTGCCTTTAAAGGGCCTTACATATGGTTTTCATTCCTTTTATAGTGCTCCACTGCGGCCATGGAAAATAAAATACTAATGCTATTTATGGCGAGCCCGTGACGTCGTAATAGTTTGATCTCCCTAGCGGTTAAAACGGTGCGTTTAGATCAAATTACTCAATCACATGAAAATTTAAGGAAGAGCAGGGAAATCCACAAGAGAACGGTGCGTTTTTGTAGGAAACTGGAAATCCTACCAAAAGAAGCCGAGTTCGCTCTCCTCTCTGGCCCGTGCTACTTCTCAGAATCTTCATTTACCATTTCTAAATTTTTTGTGACATGCTCTTCTGTGGAAAGATGCGAGAAAGATTGCGAAATATTTGCACGGATGCCGTCATCGTCAAAAGATACACAGAAAGACATTACTGATAGAACTATTATGTACCCAATGGAACTTCACGTTCTAGCCCTACTGTACTTTCACCATGTGCAAGTCAATTTTCTCCGAACGACAAACAAAAATGATGATCGAGCAGAAAATCTTACCTACTAAGCCTTGGAATCATTACAGGTGTGTAACAAAATTGTGCAAAAAATAGTCTCCTTCCGTGACTACAAGGTAATAGCTGACATGAAGCATCTTTTCCCAATTACCTTCGAATTAATTTCTTCCCAACCTTGACCCTCCTTATAACGTTCAACCTGTTTATCATGTAATTGGGGAGTGAGATTGATGGATGAACTTAAAATTTACTGCAGAAGTATGGCAAAAGATAAAGATACCGTGTCTTCGATGGCATCACCAGCTTTCACTCCCCCAATGACATATATAGACTCTTTCACAATAGCAGCAGCCAAATATCCCCTGTACTGCTTCATTGGTTCTCCATTCATCCACGATCCAAGACGTGGATCATAAATTTCAATACTTGGGACCATTGCATTACCATCAAAACCACCCAGTGCATACCTACAATGAAAATTCGGTGTTTAAGTGTTTGACAATGCAGGGAATCTAGATACTGAAAACCACTAGAAATTGAATCTTTTACTGCAATCTGTAATGTATTTCATACTTCTATAATGAATGACAGACAATCCACTTCAAGATGTAATAGTTGCCTCATTCATCATGTCAAACTGAAAATAATATAGTTTCATCTTCTGCAAATCTTTTGGTTAATATTCACCAGGCCGGGAATTAAGTATGCTGTCTTATGATAAACATCTTTAACACGAGGAAATTAATTAACCACGCAAGTTTGTTGACATCAAAAGGAAAGTGAACTTCTAAAATACAGCAATTTTGGACATTTTAGTATCAAAATGAATATTGAGCTCTCTCTAGCATAACCATACACAGGTTATAAATAAGTGCAATTGAACTGCAAAATGACATAAACGAAAAATGAGCTTACAGTTTTCCATTAAGACCAACCAATGAGTGGCAGCCCCTCCTCATGTTCATGCTTGCAATTCTGGTCCAATAATGCTCTCTGGGGTCAAATCTTTCCACAGAACTGAAATGGTAGAAAAAGTTAAGGCAACTGTAAGAAATATTATGCCACTACAATTAGTTAAATCATCTGACCTATGTGGCAACTATTTCTGATTTTTCTCAGTATCATGTAGCTACAGTAGTTTATTGTTTCCATTTAAAGAACTTTCATGATTGACTCATATATAGAATGGACAAAACCATCTAACTTGTCTAAAACTGGGAAAAAGAAAACTGACTTAAGAGATGCAAAAACCCAACTCCACCAGTTATTAAGTGCTATCCCAACAAGTCCATTTCTAGACATAGATATCACCAACGCCAATGGTTTCATTAAAATTCACAGAAACCAAAATTGACCTTCTGCATGCTTTGATAAACACTTCTAAGATACCAATGAGTACCTAAGTGGAGATGCCCACAGAGTCATGTATTGTAGGCATCCCAAGTCAGTAGCAAAACAAATTAAGTAATAATTGTTAGCAATAACGTCTTCCAAATTTGAATACTTTTCTGGTTCAAGAGACAATATATACAAATTAAGGGATGCAATTATATGCTGCATGCAAAAGACAAAGTAAAGATATAGAGAACAAAAAGGTATAATATCTTACTCAAGATAATCATTCCCATCATATCCACCACTAGCATAAAGTATGCCATTAAGTTCTGCAGCAGCAAGAGCAAATCGCTGGATAACGAAAGACATTCGCGGACTGGGTGTTAGTAAACTTAAATGTGGTGTATGCCTTGTAGGTGGCATATCAAAGAGACATGAAAAAAACAAAAAAAGGACATAAAAGCGAACAGAACCAAGAACAAATTTTCGAAAAAAACTCAACAGAGGGTCTCATCATGTAGACTTAATTTTCCATCTGTTCTTAAGCCATATGCAAAGCAATCCAAAAGTATAACCTTGTGTAGCATAGATCTTGTACGGATCCAACGTCCGATGTCTAAATCAAGCATTTCAACATCTGAAAAGCAGTCAACCCCATTTCCACCACCTATTGCGAATATCTTGTTATTTATAGTGGCTCCAGCTAAGCTTCCCTTATTCCCATTCAAGGAAGGGCGTGAGGTCCACTGATCATTAGTTGGGCTATATGATTCAACTTCAAACGAGAATGTATAAATGTTAGAAATAAATGGATTCTGGTGTCCATAACCTTTTTAATAGTTTAGTTACTCTTAAGTACCTGTATTGTACCACAATTGTCCGTCTCCACCACCAAAGATGTAAATCTCATCATTTAACAGTGCAGCCGAAGCATATGATCGAACAGAGTTCATAGGCTTCAAAGATTTTCTCTTATCATGAGAGGGAAAATATAAATCCAATACAGATAACCATGATTCGCCATCATATCCACCCACTAGATATATTGACTCGGTAGGGTCAAAATGCAGCTCATCTGAGGACTTGACAACATTTTCATCCTCACATTCCATGGTAAGACTGGATGCAGACTCAACCATTAAACAATGATCTTTTAACCGCTGAATTTCAGTTTCTGCCTCAACCTGAAATGCCAGAGGTCAAATGTATTCATTTAATGCATCAATTGGACAAATGAAATAAACAGTGTGTGTACAGTTTTCCATAAACTACAGGCACACTTGAAATTATATTCGAAGGATGAAAGGCAAAACCAAAGCATAGGGAAATTGACAAAGTTTGTATTCATAATAACCAACCACAAAATTGTTCCCCAACAAATAAGGAATAAGTGAATCTTATATGAAAGAACAGAAAAGGACCTTTTCGTTTTATCGTCAGAGCAATACATAATCACTTTGATTGTTGAAAGAAACTAGTTACGTCTGATGTATTAGTTAGCAAGATATACTTCACCCACAAAAGTTAGCAAGATATACTTCACCCACAAAATTTATACCCATAAGAAGCACCGAAGTATATTCTGCTTCTCAGCCCCGAGCTTTTGCCGTGTTCATAAGTTGGAAGAAAGAAAAGTCTTATTAAACTGTTAAGACAATTGTTTCTAATGCTTTTTTTTTCTCATATAATTAAACTTCGCCAAAGCATCTATGACTTCAATATTTTGACTTTCACCCCTATGGTAAACACATTCAATACAACATTGGCCTGCATTCCATGATGCTTACCATTTTAGGTATTCTTCTACATATTATTTGCTGTGTTGTGAGTATTTATTTTATAATATGTGGAGTTAAAAAAAAGGGGGCCAATCATAGAAGAGACAATTACACAACATTTTACCATTTTCAATAGTACAAGGACTAAATTACATCAAGAGCAGCTAGGAATGATAAAAAAGAAATCCTGGATCATTTAGACATCTAGAGAAACTTTAATCCTCCACTGTGTTTGAATATATCAATCCAGGTATAGGGCATCATAGAAAACAGCAGCCCCCAACACCTATAGTGATGACAACAAAAGACAGCTTTTATGAAAACTGTTGGCTGATCATGTACCAAACCTTGATTTGATAACACCGTGCAATTAAATAGCCCATATATATGATGGTTTTGTTCCTTCAAACTCCAACAGAAACTGCATATAGCAACTCAATTTCCAGGGTATGACCAAACATACTGTTAGTGCACGTTGGTAGACACAACAAAAGGAATGAGGTTGAAAACAAAGAATGCTACTACATAATGACTTGGATGATTTACAAAAGATGGACAAAATAGCTATAGAAGACAGCAAAGATCAACATCTGTGAAAATGGCAAAGGGATACCAGCTTCTGCTCCAAATTTCTCATCTTCAGAGTTTGTTCCGTTTTAAATGCCTTCAGCTCTTCCAACTCTTGAATCAACTAAATAAAGCAATAAAAAATGCTATTAAGATCAGATGCAAAACTCTATAGATGGGAACTTGGAGGATGTACACAGAGTAGATATCCCTAAGTACCTCCCCTATTATACTCTGACAATGAGACGAGGAACACCGGACTTCTTCATTCTTGTCTTTAGAACTCATCTGCTCACCAGAAAAACCCAGGTCCTCCAAGTGCATATCACTCACAACAGCAGGGTCATCAACATTATCAGTTGAAGAAAAGTCTTGACATTCACTGCTAAAGGCCAATTCTTTCAGTTTAGCGAGTATAAGGTCTTTCTCATCTTGTTCAACCACGTCCATATCTAAACCAGCTTCCAACGGTTGGTCATCTCCATCTGAGGTAGCAGAGTCTCTACAATCTGACTTCCCACTCCCATAATCAGACCGTTCAATTTCCAAAGCAGATGGCTGAAACAATTCATCATCATCTCTCGCTCCATCTGCAGAAAGAGCAGCATCTGAAGAATCTGATGCCCAACTTGACGAGTTAGCATGTTCCACTTCGGAAGCAAGCAGCTTAAACCTGTTATCTTCCTCCATTCTGTCAGACGCAGGAAGTGGTTGGAAAATTTTTCTCTGATTTGCTGTATTATGAGGTGTATATGTGCTTGGTGCAACGGTCAAAGATGCTAATAAAGACATCAGCTTTCTTGCTTGAGCATGGTCTAGCTCAAACCAGAAGTGGTGATGAGTGTAGTAGTTGGCTGCAATTATAGGCTTAAACTTGTCTTCAGGTAGAGGTTGGCACTGCAAGCGGACACGAATCTGAACCTTAATATAGGATACAACATATATCAGCACAAGAGCCTTCTTTTGGTCATAACCAATCTGTCTCAGATATATCCTTGTAACTTAAAACAACAACATTATAGATAAGAAACATTTTATAGTACCTGTGCTGGGTACATTGTTCTCTCTTTACCGTCAGTCCACCCATATGGGTTGATGTTCATGATGCCAGGGCTAGCAGATTCAAATATTCCAAGAAGTTTTCTATCACTGTAGTTGAACAGAAACAGTGGTAAGCCTGGATCAATTTTTTTCACATACATGAAGTGATGAGCTGGTAAACCTGTTGAATTAGAAGGAAAAAACCATAAGTTCTAAGATCAGAAGCTTGGAACAAATGCCAAACCAGCAATTGCAATACTGCTCAAAGAAACTTTAACAGAGAGGGAAAATCACGTTTCACAGAAATACACTCTTAACCCATACTACCATTTGTCTGTTTTTTGCTGCTTTGTACCATTGATCGTGGTGAATATACAAACAATTTCTACAGTTAAGTATTTGTAATACAAGAATCATTAGGTTAATGAAAAAACAGAGGAAAAAAGCTACAAGAATCACAATAATTACAACTGAGTTCTCAAAATTATTTCATCCATTCTTCCCATCTTTTCTCACATCCATCTACAACCATTACTTGTTTCTACACAACTAAGAACACATCAAAAGATGTGTAGGAACAGCAAAAATTGTTTACAAGAAACATGCGTCAATAATGTATGACTCACCAAACAGTTGTTTAGTTAAACATTCCTTAATAGTGGTGTTCTTGCAACCAAAGATAACACCACCAAGGTCACTCTTCTGCAAATTTCTAGCAGATGCATGGGCATTACTATTCCTTTCCCCCATCCTGTCATCAAAATAGGAAAAAGATGAATTCCCAACGAAATCTCATACTTCAATTAAGTTAACAATACGACCATGTACCAACTTTCAAAAGCCCTCGAAACCGGTCAATCATAGTTAGGCCGTGAAATTTGAGACATTGATAAAAAGAAAATAACAAATTCATAGTATATGAATGTTTTATGCAAGAATCGAAAGACAAAAAGCCGAAATGAATGGTCGCAAAACTACACAAACTCTAAATAAAATATATAATACAAACACACAGCCAGAACTGCAGTACAACATACTAAAAAATTTTTGAAAACCGAAAAAAAAAAGGGAAAAGAAGAAATTCCAAAGAAGAATGAACAATATCGTGAAACTAAATAAAAAAACCCTAGAACTACAATCAGAACAGTAAGAAAATCAGAAAAACAAAATAAAATAAAAAAAACAACAAGTAACTATACAAATCAGTTACTAAAAGTAGAAACACGAAAGTTTACTCAAACGCAACTAAATGCACTGAAACCCTAACTAATCAATGAACTCCATCGGATCGTATCATTAAAACAGAGTTCATTGTCTTAATCAAATCAACCGGTTCAGAATTGACCACTGCATTCTTCGTGTATATCGGTGTAGTTACATGTATTACCTATACAGCGAACAGAGAAATAAATGAAGAGCGATAGTGAGAGGAAGATGAAGAAAGAGGGAGAGCACATACACTCTTGTGAGCTGGAGTTCTTGGAAGTGAATCAGAAAGCTTTAGGCAAGTACACTCGCTGTTAAGAAGCGCCAAATGGAGCCAACGAACCAGTTAATAACAAAAATAGACGGTGCGTACGTGACAGTAGAAGCACTAAGCTGTACACCCAGCGCGTTTTAGCGGGCGATAGAAACAAAAAATACATGCTCTCTCAGTACAGTAAAATCCGAATCGTCCCGTCAATCAGTTACCTGTGATTTGTAGCGGTTTGGGAACAATGTTCCTTCTTTAACAAGTAGCCATCTAGTCTCGATTCTATTTTTAAAAATTTAACAAAATGACCATTTTGTAAAGCTAAATGCTTAATATTTTTTTTTTCTTATCGAGTTGATCACACAAAATACCAAATGCCCTCCGTTTTAGAAAAATTAACAAAATCTCACTTTTATATATATATATATATATATATATAACCATAAGCTTCGAGGAGAGGCATCAAAGGGGCTAGGCGGGCCGTCTAACCCAGGTCTTAAACAGTAAAATTCGGTTTGAGCTAAAGAAGTTGTGAGTTTTTACCTTATTTTTATTAATTAAATATTAATTTTTCAGTTAAATAATAAAAATAAGTGAATCAACACAAATGATTAGAGTTCCGGCCATACAAATGAAAAAAAAATTAAATAAAATAGCGTTATTTTATTAGTATTATTAATGTAATAAAATCGTTAAATTAATAAGATAAAAAAATATATTTATTAATAATATATAAAAAAATTAATAAAATTTTATTATTTAATTAATATAATAAAAAAATTATAAAATATTTATTTACTTTTTTTATTTAATATTAATAAATATATTTTTTTATATTATTAATTAAATAATTTTATCGTATTAATTATGTAATAAAATAATTTTATTTAATATTATCTTTCTGACCTATGCCAAACTTGTTTATTTTTAATGCGTGAGATTAAATTTAGCCTGGTCTTGCATGAGTTTTATTTTTGACAATCCCACCCTAGACCCTCTGGAAACCCAAACTGAATGCTCCTTTATGCTACTAACTTCCATTTCCCAGCAAATCTTCAACTTTGCAGCTTCTCCCACTATCTTTTTTTATTTCAACTTGGAGACAAGCAAGAGAGCTAACTAGGCCTTGTAGCAGGAGTACCAAAAAGCCAATACAATACCAGCAGGTTCTGGATTTCTTTTGCCTTCGGTCAAAATTTTAATGAATTTTGTGACGAAAATAGGTAAATTACAAAGATTGAAATCAAACCCGCTTGTCTAAATGTTAGTCAAGGCCCTGATGAACAGAAAGGTTGCAGTAGTGGTTGAAGATTTTGCACTGGGCATGTGATGGTGGGTCTAGGAACTTGCATTGCAGAAAGAATTGGTAGCCTGGCTGGCTTGGCAGGTCTGCCCACATCAATCAATCAATCATTCTCGCTGTTAAGACAATACTTCACATTTGAATGCTCTGAAATGTTTAAACTAAGCCATGATCACTCATTTGCTACACAAACAAAGCTTAACATACACAATTTTTGGCAAAGATCATGTTTGTGATATTGTACAAAAGCTTGTTGGTCCTATACGATTGCATCTGTCCAGAGATAGCAATGAAAAGTCCCATGGACAAGCAACTCAGCCGTGTCTTTTAGGGATGCTTTTCACGTTAACAAGCCAAAACAAAAACAGCCCACCTTCCAAATTTAAAGCTCATTCTATACGAAATTTAAATTCTTTTGCGAAAGCAAACCAGTAACTATGTTTAAGCACTCTACTGACTCGTGTCATGCACGTGGCGGTATTGCTAATTTTAGCCTAGACCGTAAGATGTGAATTGGGTGTTGCGCAGTTGCAAATTTAGCACTTTTAAGCATGGGGTAATGGGGTGAGCCTGGAACGCTGTTTTTCTACAGTTCTAATGGTGTTCAAAATCATGCAGTAGACGGCATGGGCCTCTGCAAGTTTGACAGGAAAAAAGAATGATAATACTACAAAGAAATATCTTTGACGACTGTGGATTCCTGGTAGGAATTTGTTTCTCTATTTTCGTTCTCTTCAGGTTGGGCCAGAAAGGTTGGTAAGACAATTTACAAGTAACACAAGGTGCATATATGTTCTAGGAAGTTCGAGCCCAGTATTGTATTTTATTGAAGAAAACAAAAACGATGTTTTATCTCCATGTTAATGCACGAACATAATATGCCAAGCAGCAATGCCAATTGATTGAAAAGAGTCATTGTTTTGGTTGTTACTGCTATCCATTTCATTCTTGAACATAAAAATAAAAATCGTCTGTGCTTTATTAATGACTCTTTGATGGATGATTGTGCTTTATTAATGCTTCAAGTTGAAGGAAAACACACCTTTTTCTTTCCAGTTTCTGTCTAATTGTAGAAATTTGGATCCTACATGAGCTGTATTCCTTATCGATTGGGAGTGAAGTCAGTTCTGGTGGGACATAAATCATTAAAGATGGTGTTCTTGCAAGAATCTTAACCAGCACATTGTTTATTGTTTAAGAAATTCTCTCAAGCACCCCGGTGAGCTGCATATTAATTTTCTTAGAGGTACTGCTGGTATGGATATGGATGTTAATTTGTTCCATTTTTGGTTGTATAATAACATTAATAAATTAAGAAAATCTTCACATGATTCAATTGAGAACACGAGTATGTCTACCTGTAAACAAAATGCTGCTGCATTGCATGTGCCATCCCCTTGCAGATTTTTCTTCCATAAAAGGGACACTTCCCTCTTGAACGGGACAGGAAAAAACCACAATGCCACAGTTCTGGTCGCAGAAATTGTCCAAATCGTGTTTTTTCCCACTCGTATAATACAAGGAAGCTTGCTTGCTTTCTTTCTTTCTTTACTTGCTTAATATTCATGTGAAAGTATTAATTAAAATTTGAAAGTAATTCATGTGAAATATAGTATTGAATTAATATTACATTAATTTAAATTAATTTTTAAAAATTTTACACGATCAGACTGTCCAAGAGCAAACTCTAACAAACCTTTATTGTGTCAACTTGCAAGAGAAGTAATAAGAAAATTAGGACACTAATTAACTTTTTGGGCATTGATGAGTGATGATTACGGGGGGGCATTTAATCAAAGTAGGGTTTGGCACAAGGCAAAAGTGAATGTGATTTTGGTCCAAACAAGAAAAAGTTGAAGGATAAAGGATTGCTTTTGCATAATTTTGAATTGTCACGAGTTCCCATGCTTAGATCATATGAACTTTCAATTAAACCTCACCATTACTTCAGATTTTTCTTCTTTTTAAGATCACAATGCTTATGGTAATACCAATTAATGCTCGTTATAGGCCTAAATGCTTGTCACCCTATGATACAATGACCATAGTATTGTAGTGACTATAATTTTAATAATATATTTTAATTTTTTTTGTGATAATTTTACTTATTATATTTTACTTTTGTAATTTTTTTATAATAATAATAATTGTGTTCTAACTTTTTGCCTGATTTTTGTACTTTAAATGATGAAAGATGCATAAAAGATTGCTGGTTTTTGACAATTTTATGGGTCAGTTTACTCTTCTTCGCTGGTCCAAGTAGGCCCATATGTAATTGAACTATAGAGTTACAAAAGCTAAGAGCACTTGGGTTGGGTGGGTAAAATGATCAATGGGTGCAAGGGAAGGTTTTGAATGGGAGAACGTTCTAGACAAAAAGGTAAAGTTTCCGGTCAAGTATAATTAATACGATAAAATTATTTAATTAATAAAAATAATTATATTTTTAATAAAATTTTAAAAATTTAATTAAATTTTATAATTAAAATTTTTTATATTTTTATATAAATAAAATTAATTTTTAAAATTTTTAATTTTTTTAATCAATGTGATATTCTCTTTTTATTAATTAAATAATTTTATTATATTATCATATTAATACAGTAAAATAATTTTATTTAAATTTTTTTATTATAAATAATATTTTTAATATTTTTATTTTTATTTTTATTTTTATTTAAATATATATAAATACGTAATATAATTAATAATAAAAAGTTTAATTAATTATATTATGAATTCGTATTTATGTAAATTAATAATATAAAAAATTAAAAAAATTTCGGAAAGTAAAGAAAACCTTAACAAGAACAACTACCAGCCATCCTTCAATTAATGTTAACCCTAAATATTCTCACGAGCCAACCAATCTGGTAAGTCTTTCCCACAAAATCAATGCCATTGTCCCTCCTCCTCTTTTTAAAATCTAATGCAAATATTCCAAGATTTCCCCCAAAGGTTGGCTTATTTACATTTCTCCCCCAAGTTTTCTAAACCCAAGCCCTTTCACATCAAACAATGTAATGCAAAGTTAGTAGCCCTGTGATGTACGTCCAATAGAGATTGACAGCACATAACTAAGGCCAATGCCAATCCTTTTCAACACCTAGGTTGAAGCACCAATAATGGAGTATGTATGTTTGAAAACGATGTCTCATATTCACTTAAAATTAATCTTACTTGTTCTGTTTCAATAATGCACAATGGAGTAATCTAGCAGCAAATCTATTGACTAGAATAGGGAAGCAGCCTAGCTACTTCATAATACAAAATCAAAAGGATGCATTATACGTACTAATTAGTATCCAGTACAGCAGAATGCGGCATCTTTAAATAAAGCTATTTAAAAATCAATTTTGATATCATGCATATTAATTAATTTCTGACTTGTCTTAATCCATCAGAACAGTTCTATATCTTCATCGTTTTTGTATTAGAATAATCTACGGTGATACACATTTGACTAAAATTGTGTATAATTTTTATCTCAATTAACATGCTCGATGATCAAATTGTTGCATGAATAGTTTTGGTACAACTGAATTATCTAAATACTCAAAGAATGCAGTATATGACAAGGTACACATACTGGAGTAGAAATGGCTTTGGCTTTTATAAGATGTTTGTTTCATTCTAATTATCACAGCCTGAAACCAAAGTTCTTGACTAAGTAGGAAAGCTGAATAAAGAAAAACCCACCCACACTTCAACAACAATTCTGCTGTTTATAGGACCACTAGACCAGAAAGCACTTGTCCTACAATCATCTATCTGCTGTTTTTTGTTCTGTAAACCACCTTAATTATAGTTAATTACTTGGTTCATACGTTAAGTAATTACCCTGCGAAACAATTTCCAATAGGGGAATAACATCCAACTTTGTAAGGATTATTTTGTATAAATAAATAAATTATATATTTATTTGCAAACATTGAAAATATCAGGGACTTCATTGTCATTATCCAAAGAACCGTCGTCCTTGGCCCCCGGAATTCGAGCTTGGGAGACGTGTCACTGAAACTGGGGCCCAGAAAAAGGCCAAACTCTGAGCTTTTAATGGGTCCCACGTCCGAAGACTCAAACAGACGCGTGCCCAGCCAGCCGGCTTCTTGCCTACCTCACCGCACCACCTCTCCGAGTTCATCAATTATTTGTCAGCTATTGTACAAGCCACCACCGCCGCTCTCCACCGCAAAGGCTTCAGTCGGCTCCGCTCGGTTCGAATGGTAATACGCGCTCTCGTATAGCGCGTGGCTTTTGTCACCTGCTCTTTTTAAACTAAGATCTCGCCTCATCTGTCTTCTCAGTCATTCTCTCACTGGTTTCTCTCTCGTGACCTTTTGTTGCTCTGCAGTGTTAAGCACTCTCATTTTACCTCTTTGTTTCCTCAGTACAAGTTTTTTTCTCTTCGACAAACTTCTGCTGCCCTGCAGTTCAGAGAATCGAAGGCAGCGTTTCTTCTGCTCTTTTGAAGCCTTTTATTATACGTGCAAGGTATACGCACATCTCCACAAAACAATCTTTATACTTCAGAGACGAAAGATATAGAGAGAGATTTTGAGAGGTTTCATCTGGGTCTCCCTCTAAACAGCCATTAATGGAAGCTGAAACAGTAGCGGTACCAGACTCATCACCCATGTCAATTCAACAAAAAACCCCACCACCTGAGGCCTCACCGAAACCCTACAACAAGAAATCCTTTGTCACTTCTCTAATGGAGGTCGCCACTCTTCGCACGCCTTCTTTCAAAGAGGACACTTACTTTGTCTCACATCTCAAATCTTCTGAGAAGAAGGCGTTACAGGAAATCAAAAACAAACTCATGGACTCCCATGGGTCTGAAAATGAATGCTCCATGTGGGGTATTCCTCTCTTGGTAGGTGACGACAAAGCGGATGTGATACTGTTGAAGTTTTTGAGGGCCAGAGATTTCAGAGTCCTGGATTCGTTTAACATGATGGAGAAATGCTTGGAGTGGAGAAAAGAATTTGGAGCAGACGGCGTCGTTGAAGAAGATTTGGGGTTCAAAGAACTTGAAGGCGTGGTGGCTTATATGCAAGGCTACGACAGAGGAGGACATCCTGTATGTTACAATGCATATGGGGTTTTCAGAGACAAAGATATGTATGAAAGGATTTTTGGAGATGAAGAAAAGCTGAAGAAATTTTTGAGGTGGAGAGTTCAGGTTTTAGAAAGAGGCATAAATCTTCTGCATTTTAAGCCTGGCGGGATAAACTCCATTATTCAAGTCACTGATCTCAAAGACATGCCCAAAAGAGAGCTCAGGGTTGCCTCTAATCAGATCCTCTCCCTGTTTCAAGATAATTACCCTGAAATGGTTGCTCGCAAGGTAATACGTTTCTCTGTTTTTTGGTTTTGAAAAACAGAAACCAAATGGTATATGTTCTTCATTTTCTTGTTTTTGTTGTTTGCAACATCCTTTTTGCTTTCCATCAATGTCCTTTATATTGTCAATTCCGGTTCATTTGTCTTACTTAGGTTTCTTTTGTTCTCTTTTCTGGCTATGAGTTTAGATTTTCATCAATGTTCCATGGTACTTTAGTATGCTGTATTCAATGTTCAGTCCGTTCCTAACTCAGCGAACTAAGAGCAAGTTTGTGATTTCTACGGAAGGACATGTTGCCGAAACACTCTACAAGTGAGTCTTTTAGCTGCTTTTGGTCTTCATCATTTCCATTCAAAAATTTTTGTGATTTTTCCAGAATCTCTTATGAAATTCTTAGATTTTACTATATCTTTGACATCTTTTACTAATGGGTTTTTGTTTTTCCTTCTCTTACTCTGTTTCATTTTTTTTTCTGGTTAGATTTATAAGGCCGGAGTACATCCCGGTACAATATGGAGGTCTGAGTCGACCCAGCGATTTGAATAATTGTCCTCCTACACCAGCTTCTGAGTTCACTGTCAAAGGAGGAGAAAAAGTTAACATAGAGATTGAGGGCATTGAGGTTCAATAAATTCGTAAATCGGAGTTCATTCAAACCTTATTGTATTGTTATAATATTGTAACTGTTTCTAATTTTTCTTGTGGGTTATGTGTAATCAATTAGGCCGGCGCAACGATAACATGGGACATTGTGGTTGGAGGCTGGGATTTGGAATACAGTGCAGAATTTGTGCCAAATGCTGAGGGCAGCTACACTATAGCAGTTGAAAAACCCAGGAAGATTTCTCCCGCAGAAGAAGCTATTCACAACTCTTTTACATCAAAAGAAGCAGGCAAAATGGTTCTTTCCGTGGATAACACTGTGTCTAGGAGGAAAAAGGTTGCGGCTTATCGTTACACTGTCCGCAAATCCCCACTGGTTTAGCTTTAATATTAACAACAATTAGATCTCAAAAGAGTATTTGTTTTCTTTGAATCCTGTTTTCCTTGCCTTTTCAAGTTTTAAGTAATTAATGGCTGTAAAACTTTGTAGTCTAATTAGCGGTGATGTAACGTAAAAATATGGCATCATTTTTTTATTGCTCGGGTATGGCTTCCCTGTATAATAGTAGAAGAAAATTATATCTAAAGTATGTTTGAGATTGATATGCCTGGATTTTTTTGTTTTTGGCTTGGTGGCTGGGGGTTGCGCCTGTTTGTCTGAGTGGGTTTCGAAATTCACTTTCACACTTGCATTATTACAATGCCAGACAGAGATGAAGCAATGGGATGAGCTTTTGGTTGGCTTTATTTAACTGTGTCCGTGCGTCTCTTGGAAGAAGAGATGTGCTGGGTGGAATCAATAATCTACAGGGAGGTGGCTTTATGTCTGTCTGGTGTGTGAACGAGACTTCTTAATGCGTCACGGTCTCCTTTTTATTTTTTGGTTTTTCTATGCCTTTTCTTTTTTTTACAAAATATTATTGGGTTATCAAGAAGAGAGGGAAGAGGCAGGCTGGGTGGGAGAAGATACTGAGGAGAATCGGGGGATTTGCTACTGGTCTGTTGAGTTTTGGGAAGTTTTCTTGCCAGGCTGGGCTTGAAGGAGCCGTTTTCACTCACGGGTTTTTGGTGATGGGGTTTTAAAATAGGAGCGTGGTGTCAAATGTTGACAGCTTAGTCCGTCTGTGACTTGGAAGAAATTGAACATATCTGTCGGCCTTCTCTTCTTGTTTGTTATCTTTTGGTACGGTTATGTTGTTGAATCCCTTTCAACCTATCTTTTTTCCTTCTCTGTCAATTTGTTCATCAATTCTAGCTCTCTCTCCGAAGAATTACTGGAAAAACAAAAACTAGCTGTTATTGTTTGTGCCCACCAACGCTAATTGACTGATCATCAGGATCTGTTCTCTAAATGATGATCATCTGTGGGGAACTCAAGATTAAGAAACATTTGGTTGCTATTGCATTTTTGAGTTTTCCATAATTCCTTCTACTACTGAAGCTTGCTGTTGCATCGCCATAACTGACGCTCTTTTCAGAAAATATGAAGAAGCCAAAACATCACCAACCACGCCCAATTCCTCCATCGCGCTCCGCTTTGACAATGCAACTAATACTTCTGACTGGTTATCGAGTCTTCTTCCGACCAATATCCGGTCAAAATCATCACCAATGGCAGTAAGCACTCGTGCTGTCTCGGCTTCTTCCGTTTCACTCTGATTTATATACTCAGCATCCTGGTTGTTAGTAGTACTCATTCTGAAACCACTAATCATGTTTATATCACAACTTTCTTTTATCAAATCACTTGTAGAATGGTTCTCTACAATGAAGCTGATGATTGAAAGCATAATTCTATGGTTTTCCACCATGAGCAGGGCGTACGCTAGAGCCTCACGATCGTCTGGTCATAAATCTGGCACGATCGAACAAGATTCCTGCAGAGCACGGGGACATTCTGAGTACATTTCTCGTCACTGTCCTAATGGAATGACTATTTGTTCTCTGGAATGGGACAATCACTAAAGAGGTGCACCTCTCAAACGCCATTAAGCAAACATCATCGTGCATCGAAGCCAAAGGAGCAATCGCTACGTCGCACTGCACGGCTCTGTTATGTGGTTTGTACTTGCGTTAAGGCTTAATCATTGGCTCAATTTTGCTAGGAGTTGAAGACGGTAAATTGTCTAATCAATGTTGAATGACTGGAGGTATGGAACGACCGAAATACCTTCCAAGCTCATAACGTAGATCCCTGAAGGACTTCTGGGGGAATTAGAGGCTTGTATGAAGTTTACAATGGTTGGTACATTTTCTGGCCCATGAATGCATTCAACGACACGAAGCTCGGAATGGCGGCCACTGTACTGTATCGAGTGTCTTCTGTCTTGTTGAAGAATCGCAAACAACTCTCGCAAACGCCATAGCAAAAGCAGTCTTCGACATTGCTGTTGTGACCATAATTCCAGAGCTCTCTCCTGTGATCATCTGCACATTGTTAAAAGATCAATCCAGTTATTTATCCAAGTACAAGATGAAAGGCAATATTTCTGTTGGCATTTGCAAGCAGCACTCGTTCCATTCTTGAAAAATCAAAATACAACTGAGTTTTTCATGGTTTAACTCAATCAATTGTTCAAATATTACTAAATTTAAAATATCTTTTGCCATATGTAAACATTATAATCTAGCCATCAAGAATGTAAGAAATAAAACTTGAAGAAGCTGTAACAAATCAGAATTAACCAAGAAACCCCAGTAACGAATATCAAAGAAAAATGACCAAGAAAATAATTCGTTTCAAGTGACAACTTTTACCAATATTTAGTAAACTCAACAATTGCTTAAGTGCTCAACTAAGTTCATATTTGCTCAACTAACTTCTTAAACATAGAAAAAGCAATAAAAAATAAGAACTAATTTAAAAGTTGGATGGCATTCACGATAAGTGCAGATAATTGACATAAATTGAATTGTGCGCACAATCTGCTGACTTGCACGGCTGAAAATTTGAACATCATAGATGCCTCAGCCTCGGCAATTCAAAAGTAGGCCAAGCTGAGAGAGAACATACCTGAAGGACATTTTATAACAGAGTGATGGGGTAACAACTGCTAGAAATTCCACCACTGTAGCAATGAAGATTACGGATTCCGCAGCGAAGAAAGAATTGAGTCCCATAGAAGGCAAATTGACTCGTCTGCCAGCATTTACTGGGAAACAGGGCATAAACATTGCCCGAACAATGGATTCCATTCCACATATTCATCGGGTTCCCATTTGTGGGCTGACAGGAGTAACAATACCCAAGATTATTGCTCCAAACTAACCATGTAATCCTGCGGTTTCACCCAAAATAGAACAGCCGAGAACCACGACATGTAGGGCCCAAAAATGTAAAAGCTTCAAAGATTTTACATCCGGGCTTTGCCTCATCATCCAAAACATTATTGGTCGAAGGCTGAAAACATTAACAATAAACATGAAAGCACAGCTTAGGAACATAAATAGGCCGGCATGTTTAGAGGCAACTTGCACATGTGCATCCTTGTGACCTGCTATACTGTTAGTATATATACCAATTACAGTAAGGAAGGGGTTAGTAAACTGTTTTTGTAGAATACTGAACAAGTAAGAGCTTACTTATTAGCATCTGTGAAACAAACAAAAGATGCCCGAGAGGCTTGAGAATTAACTGAAACATCGATGCGATCGCATTAGCCGAAGCAATCGGAATCAGCACATGTTGAATGGATAAATTTTCGGTTTCATTTTCATATCTCGAACCTGCCCACATCATCATTTTGTACGTTTCACAAAATGAAGTCGAATTTTCTTCAGCTGCCGATGAAGCCATTCTTAGTTCGCCAGTTCAGGAGTTTCAAGAACAAAAATGATGAAGAATAATTCCGTTAACAGGAGAATTAAAAGAACAAAAAGGGGAAAAATGCTGAAAGTATGGTTCTTAATCAAGGACGGAAATTATAAATATTCTTAGTTCATTAGTCGTATGGCTTGAAGTGGCAAAAATGAAGCCGAGATCAATGGTCTGTGACTGGCCTAGACTTGTTTGAATTTGCTATGGAAGATCATGTCATCTGAAAACCAAATTCACTACTAAACATGATTTAATTCAACCTTGTACCATATCCAAAAAGAATTGCATGCATGAATTACTTGGATCATTTTCTAGTACAATTTTCTTTGGCCCAAAGATTGCCATGGTCTTAAGTGGATGTCGAGGGTGCAACTGTTATATGATACTTAGCTATTCTTGATTTACAGTTGCCTCTTTGACAGCCAAATAAGATGGAGAAATGGGTTTGCATCATTTTCGCAGAAGTAGATCATAACCGATAGATTTCCACGATTATCGTAATTGGTTGGATTGATCTTTCCATTCCTGACAAAAAGCAGATGGCCAGCAATTGTTGTTTGTTGGTATCCTCCATATGAACTGTGCTGAGACTTGAATCTAAGAACAGTCAAGCTAAGCGCTCAGATTATATGATAAAATAATCCATTACTGAAAATGGATAAATTGAACTTCCAATGAAATGCTATTACAAATCAAGCTTTCTGTTGTATCACCATGATTGGATCATTGCTGTGAAAATCTGAAGAGACCAATATATCACCAATAACTCCCAAATCCTCGATCTCGCTCCACTCTGATAGTCCTCTAATGCTTTGGAATTACTAACATGTCTTCTTCCAACTAATATGAGGTCAAATTCACCGGCAATGGTATTAAGCACTCGTGCTGTATCGGCTCCTTCTTCTACACTTCGGTTTGTATACTGAACATTCTTGTTGGTCATGGTGTTCTTTCTAAACTCACTAGTCGTGCTTGAATCGTGGCTTTCTTCCATCAAATCATTCGTTGGTTGGTTAGGGGACGCAGCAATGATTCGGATGACTGTTAGCATAACGCGATCGTTCTCCACCATGCGCGCACCACATGCTAAAGCTTCACGATCATCAGCCCCTCTGACAAAAATCACACCCACATTTATCTCCATTTTGCGGGAGAAGACGGGTTTAAAATCCAAAAATATCCCACGACCGAACACCGGGCCATTTTGATGACGTTCTTTGCTACTCTTATAGTGGAAGGACTATTTGTTTTCCAGAATGGCATAATCACTGGGAGATACTCTTGTCAAATGCCATTGAACAAATATAATCGTGCATCGAAACATAAGGAGCGATCACTGCAGAGCATTGCACTGAGATTAGGCCTCCACTTTGTTGCTCAAAAAGGCCAAAAGTGTAGTTTTTAGTTGAACTAAGCAGTAAAACCAGAGAAACGTAAAATGAAGGATGAATTTTTCATTCATTCAAACATCATCTTTTTCTGCTGCCATACTTCATAATGATATAATGCTTGATGTATATGACAGGAAATACACAAAAGTCAATACCAAATCTACCTAACATGAATGACATTTCAAAAAACTATCCTTAAAAAATTGGACTTCATTGACCTTACATACTGACTTCATCAAAATAAAGGGATAAATATATAATTTTTTTGACTTAAAGTCTATAGAAAAAATCCACATCATTAACACTCCTCCTTGGAATTTTTCTTCAAGACTCCAAGCATCTCCCTTAGCATTTCGAACCTGCACTTGTGAAGACCTTTGGTCATAACATCTGCCAACTGATCTTCTGACCTGCAGTATTCAACTTGAATTTCCTTGTTAGACACAACTTCTCTAACAGCATGGTATTTAACTTTTATATGTTTAGACTTGCCATGAAGTACAGGATTTTTAGACATAGAAATTGCAGCTTTGCTATCTATCTTGATAACAGTAGGTTCTGCATTTGAGATTTGTAAATCCTGCAATAACTTTCTCAACCATATGGCTTGGTTTGTAGCTTCTGCAGCAGCGATATACTCTGCTTCTGCTGAAGACTGAGCTACAACATCTTGCTTTCGTGACTTCCATGAAAATGCACCTGAACCAAATGTGAAAACATACCCTGATGTGCTTCTGAAATCATCAATGGATCCTGCCCAGTCACTATCTGAAAACCCAGTTAACTTCCCTTCATCAAGAGTCTTGAACCATATACCATAATCAGCAGTGCCCTTGAGATACCTCAGAATTCGTTTAGCCGTTCCCATATGAACTTGTCCTGGAACTTGCATAAAACGAGATAACAAGCTAACTGAAAACATAAGATCTGGCCTGGTTAGAGTTAAATACATCAAACTACCAACCAAGCTTCTGTATGTAGTTGGATTTATAGGATCTCCACAATCGAATTTAGATAATTTTTCATTTGGCACCAGAGGAGTAGAAACAGATTTACATCTTTCCATTTGAAACTTCTTCAACAGATTTTTTTGCATACTTGGATTGCGACAGAAAAATCCCATCTTGAGAATGAGTTATTTCCATGCTTAAGAAATAGCTCATTTTACCTAGATCGGACATTTCAAACACCTTACTCATTTCTCTTTTAAACTTCATAATTGAATCTTCATTGTTGCCCGTAACTAACAAGTCATCAACATAAATTGAGACAATCAACATTTGATCTTCTTGGTCCCTCTTGATGTACATCGTTGCTTCATTTTCACTTCTTCGGAATCCCCACTGAATAAGATAATTATCCACCTTTCGATACCAGGTTCGGGGTGCTTGTTTAAGACCATATAAAGCCTTATGAAGCTGATAAACATACTCCTCCTTACCTGCAGCAACATATCCTTGCGGTTGTTCAACATATATTTCTTCTTGCAATTCTCCATTTAGAAATGCTGACTTAACATCCATATGGTAAATCTTCCACTTAAATTGAGCAGCAAGAGCCATTAAAAATCTGATTGTATCATGCCTAGCAACTGGAGCAAATGTATCATTGAAATCAATACCAAATTACTGAGCATATCCTTTTACGACTAACCTTGCCTTCAATTTGTTTATAGACCCATCTGAATTTAATTTAACTTTATAAATCCATTTGAGACCTATAACATTTTTATTTCTAGGCTTAGGAACCAAGCTCCATGTCAGATTTTTTTCAATCATGTTTATTTCTTCATTCATTGCCTGCACCCACTTTGCATCCTTGACAACATCTTCATAACAATCAGGCTCTGCAGTGGCAAAGTTACATCTTTCATAAATTTCAGTCAAACTTTTGAATTTTGTTGAAACATCTTCATCACCATCATCCTCCTCATGCGTGTTCTGACCATTGCTAGTTAAACCGAAATCTTGATTTCCAGTTGTTGCCGTAGTTCCAATATTTTGACTTAAGTTTTGATCATGTTGCTGCACTTGCTCATTTTCCCAATTCCAGTATGCATTTTCATCTACGACAACATCTCTACTAATGGTTATGCCTTTGGTTTTCAAATTATAAATTCTATATCCCTTGGCCATAGCTGCATATCCTAAAAAAATACCTATATCAGATTTTTGCTCTAACTTACTTCTTTTTACTGTCGGTATATGAACATAGCAAATAGAGCCAAAAATTCTGAGATGCTTAGCTGATGGCTTCACTCCACTCCATGCCTCTATTGAAGTCATACCATTCACAGCTCTTGAAGGCAATCTATTGAGCAAGTAGACTGCCGTATATACAGCTTCAGCCCAAAACTTATGAGGAAGATTCTTTTCAATCAAGAGACATCTAGCCATTTCAACAACCGTTCTATTCTTTCGTTCTGCAACCCCATTCTGTTGAGGATTATAAGGAACAGTTAGTTGATGTTGTACTCCCATTTCACTACAAAACATCTCAAATTCACTTGAAGTGTACTCCTTGCCATTGTCTGTCCTTAATGTTTTCAGCACACAACCACTTTGTGATTCCACCAGCCTTTTAAACTTTTTAAATACTGATAGAACTTGTGATTTATGTGTTATGAAATACACCCATGTCATCCGTGTAAAATCATCGATAAAGAGAACAAAATACTTATTTCTGCTTAATGATTCTGTCCTCATAGGTCCACATACATCTGTATGAACAAGCTCCAACTTAAGTTTTGCTCTCCAAGAAGAAAAAACAGGGTAAACATCCTTATGTTGCTTGCCCATTTGACAACAACCACATATAGTAGAAGGCACTTGAATCTCTGGCATCTCTTTGGTCATTTGATTTCTATACATGGCAGCAAGTGCATTAAAATGAAAATGACCATACCGTTTATGCCATAGCCATGAATCATCAATTTTTGCTACAAGAGCATTTTCAACCACTTTCCAATTTAAGGGAAATGACTTCTCAACCATAGGAATTTTGACAATTAAGGCACCATTAAAATCATATATGCTGCATGCATTATTCTTAAACACCACAGAATAGTGGTTCTTCATCATCTGGGCAACACTTAACAAGTTCTGTGCAAGTGATGGAATATATAGAACATCATGAATAAGTTTTGTACCTTGCTTTGTATGGATTTCAACTGACCCCTTGCCTTGAGACTCAATTATCTCACCATTTCCCAGCCTTACGTTAATTTTGATAGATTTATCCAACTCGATGAAGTTAGATTCCTCCTTTGACATGTGATTCGTACAGCCACTGTCCACAAACCATGAATTGGTCCTTGCTTGTTGAAAGCTTTGAGTTACCATAAACAAGCTCCCTTGTTTGCCTTCATTTTGTGTCTTTTCTTCCGTTAAATTTGCTTGCTGAAAGGTGTTGCCCTGGTTTTGTTTTTGTTTCTGCCTGCAATTCTTCTCAATATGTCCCATCCTTTTACAGAAACGACATTGAATGGGAGGCTTCCCTTTGAACCAGCAATCATCCTCTTTATGATTAGTCCTCTGACAGTGTTTACATATTGAAATCTTTCCCTTCCTTACTTGCTCTTTAGGTTCCTGAGTATTTTTACTTTTATCGAGTCTTTCTCCAACAGACTTCTTGCCATCCTTCTTGCTATTCTTGTCCTTGTGCCTTGCTTGAAAGGCTCCTTCAATAACCTCTTCATCTCTGACATTTGTTCTTTGTTCATGAGCTTGAAGTTTGCTAATCAGCTCAGAACTTGATAGGGTTCGTAGATCACAGGACTCTTCTATTGCAGAAACCTTGGAGTCGAATTTAGTTGGCACACTTATAAGAATTTTCTCCACCACCTTAGAGTCTTGAACATCTTCACCCAATAATCTCATTTTATTCACCAAATCTGAAAGTTTTGATGAATAACTATCCACTGACTCACCATCGTTCATTTTTAGCATTTCAAATTCTCTCTTTAACGTTAAAAGCTTGACAGCTTTTACTCTACCACTGCCTTCAAATTCATCCCTTAGTTTCTCCCATACTTCTCTTGGTGAATTACATGCCATGATACGAGTAAAAATTGTTTCTGACAAAGCCGAATGCAAGCATGTAAGAGCTCTTGGTTTCTTCATTTTTTTCTCTTCATACAACTTTATTTGAGCCATAGAAGCATCATCCTGTAAGGGAGCAGGATCTCTGCCATCTTCTACAGCTTCCCATAGGTTCAATGCTTGTAGGTAGACCTTCATTTTAATTGCCCATATGTGATAATTTTCCCCAGCGAACTGAGGAGGACCCATTCCCAGAAAATTTCCTGATGACATACTTTTTGGTTGATCTTTTACTCTACCTTGCAGAAAAACTTCCTTGTTGATCCACAGATCCCTTAAGAAATAAGCTCTGATACCATTTGTAGTTTTTAGTTGAACTAAGCAGTAAAACCAGAGAAACGTAAAATGAAGGATGAATTTTTCATTCATTCAAATATCATCTTTTTCTGCTGCCATACTTCATAATGATATAATGCTTGATGTATATGACAGGAAATACACAAAAGTCAATACCAAATCTACCTAACATGAATGACATTTCAAAAAACTATCCTTAAAAACTGGACTTCATCGACCTTACATACTGACTTCATCAAAATAAAGGGATAAATATATAATTTTTTTGACTTAAAGTCTATAGAAAAAATCCACATCATTAACAAAAAGCATTAACCATGGAATCAACTTTCATTGGTGTATCAGAACAATCGGGTGCTTTGTCTGATATGTGTGGGATAACTTGAGGCATGGAGCTTCCATTATATTCTTCCAAGTTCATTACATGGATTCCTAGAGAACTTCGGTGGGAATTGGAGGCCCGAAGGATGTTGATAATAGTTGGAACATTATCTGATTTGTGAATACAGGAAAGGATACGAAGCGCGGCATGGCGTCCACAGTGCTTGGACAGTGTTTTGCATAGGCCACATATATTCTTGAAGAGTCATAAATAACTCTCACTATAGGTATGGGAATGGCGGAATGACAAATTGATAACATGACCATGATGCTGAAGCACTCATCTGTGATTATCTGGAAAACATTGTTAAAGAATGAAACGAGTTACTGATGCATACCGCTATTTTGGTGGTGTCTTGTAGTATAAGACTGTTCTACAATACCTTAGCCTCATCCAAACCGGCCAAAAGTTGAACATCATGGATGCCTCGGCTGGTCAAAACCAGGACAAGGGAAAAAGCATCAGTAAATGGCATTTTGTAATAAACGAGGTCCATGGGAGGATTGACAGGAGTGCCGAGGCCCAAGATTAATGCTCCAAAAAGGCCATGAAATCCTGAAACTTCTGCAAAAACACAGCTACCAAGGAACATGACATTGATAGCCAAGATATGTGAATGTTTCAAGGGTTTTCCTTCTGGGGCTTTCTTCATCATCCAAAACATTGTACGTCGGAGAACAAGGACGACCATTAAAACCATGAATATAACGCCAAGGTTGGTGAACAAAGCAGCATGTTGTGATTTACTTTGTGAGGTATCTATTTCTTCGCTACCAATTGCATAAAGGAACGAGCTTATTGCAGCATTGATCAATGATGAAGATAGAGCAATGTGGCCATCAGTTAAGGAGCTTGAGATCAGTGAGGAGGACGAGAGCTGTGTGAAAGTTAGCTGTCGATTCTAGAGAAGCAACATGCGGAAGAGAACGGTGAAGCTCTTCAAAAAATTGCATGAAATCCATCGCTATTAAAGCTACAGTCGTGGTTACTATTAGTGGAATCAGGAAGGATCGAACGCCTATAAGAATTGCCAGCTTTCCCGACTTCTTGGCAATGCTTGCGTCTACCCGCGCGTTGAGCAAAACAGGCCAAACGCATTAAAGACATTAAGGACCGACAAAACTTTTGGGGAGATGATTTTGTTGCTCATCTTATCATTCTGTCCGAGACACGAAGGGCCCAAGGCAATTCCAGCCTGCTTGCCATAAGAGAAAAGAGTGTTAGCAAACCGACAAATCATCTAAGTAAACATCAGCATACATAACACAGCAGTCATGTCTTCAAGCTCTGACATCAGCACGCTGACATATCCCCGGATGATCAATTTACTGCTGTAACAATCATGTTCAAATTCACATTCCGTAAGTTACAAACATGCGGACCAGACAATAAACTTCATTAAAAACTACCGTAACTTTTTGGTCTCGATCGCTATGAAATCAAACTGACATGAAATTTTGCAGAAAAAGTTACAAAAATATAAAAAGCTTACGTGCTAGCTTCTGTGAAAAAGATGTAACCTGTCCAAGAGGCTTCAGAAAGAAATGAGAAATTGCTGTGACTAGTGTAACTAAAACAATCGGATACAAGAATACTCTGAAAGGGAAAAGTGCGTTTTGTTCTTTAATTATCGAATCTATGAACGTCGTTTCTTTGTATGTTTCACAGAATACGGTGGCATTGCTTATTAATTCCGGTGGTGACTTTCTTAATTCTTCAGTTTCACCATCGCAGGGGGAAGAAAAAATGAAAGAAGGTCCAAGGAGAGACTTCTATAAACAGAAACCTGTAAACAGTGTGACTATTCATGGACATGGAGTGGCCAAAAATAATTTTAGTCAACTATGTGGCTTGCATGGACATAGATTCAAAAGAAAACACGAAACCCTCCAAGCAAAACTGAAGCCGAAATCAGTGCTTTGTGACTGGACTGGACTTGTTTGAATCTGATGACACGGGTTCACTTAATATTACACCATGCAAGAAATTAAAACCAATAGAGATTCCCCAAAGTCAGCTTAAAAGCTTGCAGCTAGAAGCTGGCTTCCACCAATTGTGTAAAAGGCCTTGAGCTACAATCTAGGATCAGAAGATGCAAAGCCACAGAAACGACCAATGATTCTCAATTTCTATTACTTCACGCACGTCTGCATTGTATTCACGAAAGCCATAAAACTGAAATTTTCCGTTTACCAGATGAATTACACTTTAGTCAAGCAGGATCAAGTTGTTCTAATGTCCAAATAAGGCAATTTCTTGTATAGGATTGGCTTAATGGTTATCTTAAAATTGAAGTATCGTGACTTTTAATTCTCAACTACTTGAAATTTAATCTTGATGTTGAATATGCTTCCACAAATTTCATACAATTGACAACATTATCTAGTCGCTGATGAACTTTGATTTATACCTACAACGGTAGGATTTTGTTTGAGAAACACCTTGGAAGCATCTCATGAGCAATTCAGATCAATGACAGACTAATGTCAAGGCATAAACTAACAAGGGTTAATCTCACCACATTTTGATATTATATTGCATCACTGTTTCAAGCGTTCATATGATTTGCTTCTGTTTTCCTTGCCCACAATTTGGCCTTTTAGTCCCTTTGACACAAATTTCTCAGATATGTCAACACTCTGGTGTCTGATACTAGTTCTGGAAACTTTATATTTCAGAAGAAGTCCTCTAAGCAGCAACTTCTTCAACATGGTTTCCTGTTCTCCTTCGACTCAAACCATAGGGAAGCTTCACTAAAGAATTGACTCTAGTTACTCCTTTAAGAGCACTATATTCTTCCAGCGTAATCCTGCCATTTACAAATTCTGGACCTCCCTGACTTCTCATGGATCTACAGCCACGAGAAACAGAAAGTTCTATATGACTTATACTGCTACAGTTGCTCATGTCAGATTTGCACTTGGTTAAAAGAGGTTTGTGTCCGAGGAACAAGCATATGGCTGCACAATCATCAACCTTGGAATCTGGATATTTAGTTCTCCAAGCTCGAACTGCTCTGTTCACTAACATTTTAGCTGCCATTTCTCTCTTACTTGCACAAGCAACTGTCCTTATGACATCATTGTTTGTTAACACTTCCCATACCTGCAAAAGGCAATATTTTCAATTTACGCTAGTTGATATGAGCTAGCAATCCAATTGAACGCTAAATTTATGTGATCAGCTGTTTCATGCAGTCTTCTGCTTCACAAAAAGATCTTTTACTCAGTAATTTTCTCTAATTAAGTTAAAAAATTTATCTTATTCCTTCGAAATGGGCATATATTTGAAGTAAAAATAATTTTGCTTACCCCATCAGTTGCAAGAACAACAAATTCATCTTGTCTTGTAAGTTTTCTGTAAGAAACTTCAGGAATTGAGATGAGGCCGTAATCCTTGAGGCAGAAATCTCCAAAAGCCCTTGCCATTGCTAGACCAGGGCAATCTTCATCAGGCATCCATATTCTAAAAACATCAGGTTCTTCATTCATTGCGAAAACTCTGCCTTGGCGATTCCTTATTCTTTCAGCTTCACTTGCAATATTAGGTTTTAAGTCAGTAGTGAGTTGGATGGGAACGAGTTGGTTTTTGTCGTCTCTAGTGCAAAGAACAGCCCGAGAATCGCCCAAATTGGCAATTATCAAGTGGTCTCCCTGAACATTGAAAAGAACAGCAGGTAGAGATTATCATAAATGATCTCAACCTATGGAATCTCTTGAATAAGTGTCGGATGGTACCTGTCTGATGATGTTTACAGCTGTTGTACCACTGCAGTAGCTATCCATTGCAGATTCCATGCTAAGCTCTTTATCCAGTTCATCAAAAGCTTTAATTAAGCTGGCCTTCCAAGTACTAAAGATTGGATTTTGACCATATTTGGTACTATTGCTGTTATCTTCATACTTTTTATTGTTTCCTGAGGCAACATCAACATCTACTCTGAGCCTGCTGCCATTAACTCGGGATTGTTTGATTGCTGAAGAGAGCTTTGAAGGTAAATGATCACGTACATGACGAGCTATCTTGTGACCGGCAGGACCATGGCCATCAAACACACCGCAAAAGACCGTATCTTTATTACCGGTAAATTTCTGAATCAAGATGAAACGTCAAGTTCCATTCTTTAAGATTTACATTCACCGTATATTTTGCAGTAAATCATCAATTAAACATGGATAATTTGGGCATACGATAGCCAAAGAATCTATCAGGAAAAGCTAACCATCAAGTTCAACCCTACAATTAGAACTGTCTACAAACTTGTCAGAATTTGAAGGTCAAATACATTTGCAGAAGCAAAAATTCATGAACCCTAAATTACACAGAGCAGGCAAAATCAAAATTGATCAAAGGTAAAAGGTTGAGAAAATTAGAGCCAAGAAATTGATTAATTATCGCAATCAAATGATGTAGAAAATATGAAAAATGCGATGCATCATCTGATATTAACAATGAGAATTGGAATTACCTCCCAAACAGTCATGGCATCTTGATTGACCCCTTTTCTTCCTTGTTGTGTGAACATAGAAATGTTCGTAGAAGAACCTTGTAATCTGACAGTCGCCCCATAATCCTCAAGCCTCAAATCATCATCTTCTTTCCCATTAGTTTTGTTACATTCTTCCTGCTCCATATCCTCCTCCATACACGATCCACACCTAATAGATACACTACAACAGCTTCCCATGTTAATGAAGAACCCCCGGAAAACAAATACCCAACCATAAATTTCCCGGGAAAATAGGAATTTTCTCGGGACACAAAAGGCTGGTGTGCATGAAGAGGCAGACAAAAGGAGGGGAAATCAAGGCGATGCGGTTGGTATATACGAGGCAGCATACTTATTTAAATAGACAAGAAGGATAGAACGAGGAAGAACCGATCATGAAATAATAATGGAAGAAATATTTTGGCGATTCTAGGAATAAAAGGCGGCGCGTTCCTCTGTAACCCATGGATTTGTTCCCTAACTACTCGATGTGCTCATCTCTTATCTTGCAAAGTCATATGTATCAATAAGAGGGTGACAGAACAAGACACCATTGTTATTCATAATGACTGAATTATCCTCTTAATTTACCAAGCACAACAATATATGAAAAAATTTGGATTAGGCAGTATTAATCATTATTTGATTTATTAAAATTTTAATAAACACACTTTTTAATTCTTTTATTATCTTAATTAATTTAAATTATTTTAAGAAACATATCAACAACAAGATTATGTTGTTATCTTTTACTAGTTTAATTGATTTAAATCCAATTAATATTAAATTTATTTTTTTATTATAATTTGGATGATGGGAATTGGATTTAAAAAATCGAGGCTATCTAATAACAAATCAAATTCACAGGTTTTGAGAAACAGACATCTTGGTCCACGCCACTGAGGATGAGCAGTTGATGACGACAACAGACCGAAATCTAAGTTTGTCTGAAATCTGAACGAGCTGAGCGTGTCCGAAATGTCTGAAATCTGAATGAGATAAGCTTGTCCGAAATCTAAATTAGTCTGAAATCTGAATGAGCTAAGCATGCCGATGACTTAGAGTCTGTTATTCTTGTCTTTTGATAGGGGTGTTATTTTTAACTACGTTCTAACTGATCTGAGACAGAGGATGGCAAGCCTTGGGATGGGTTCAAACTATCTTCCTACCCTTCATTAGAAAAGATCTCCCACCGCAGCAAATACGGTGTAAATTCTGAACTCTTGCTATAATATAATGAATTTGAACTTGAGAAGCTCCTGGACACTGATTACTAATGTCATAACCCAAATGAAATCTTTAACATTGTTTTGCATTCGTCACACAGTGCCAGCCAAGTTCTACGCATTGCTTGCTATTGCAATCACAAGTCAAAACGTTAAACAGATATGCCTGCTTTCTTCACAAGAAACCAACTATCCATTCAATGCAAATGCAACATCTGACTAGCACAAAGGAAAGATTAAGGCAGTAATCAAAAGCTATAGGTGTTTACTACGAGAGCAAACTGCAAAGGTACACTACTCTCCACTCCTCATTCTTTCTTATCAACCAAGACAATAGTATAATTCAGACATAGAAACTGCAAATTTATACTAAATGCATTTATCCTTTTTAGCCACCAAGGTTTTTGTAATATTTAAGAAAGTCAAGTCTAGGATGAACGTCCTAGATCCTTAACAAAGTACAAAATTGTAAGCAAGATGAGCTCCTAAAACCACGACCCGGTAATCAATAGTGTCAAAACTAAACAGAAAACAGAGCAGCTCTATCATCAAACAATGAAATACTTCTTGCTTACCACTTTAAACTGAAGAACAAAATTCAAGGCAACTAAGAAAAACTAGACGATTGGTTTCTAAGTCAAAACAAAATACAACTTCAAAATTCCATCTATACTTACAATTTTTTACATCGTTAAAAGTGTAGACCATGGTAAACTCATTGATATGAAGCAAGAAAGAAATTAATGCTACCAACGAAGAAGACTTAAGAAATGAGATTTTTATTTGTGGCTGCAAATCTTACATCAAAAGAAACTTAGAGGGAAGAAATATTCTAAAAACAAACATCCTACAACGGTTTCAGTGTGGAAAGCAGAAGTAAAAAGATCCTATGGGTTTAAGAAAGAAAAATACAGAGAATATGTAAAATCATTACCGATTACCACCATTGATGAACAAGAACACCACTTTGTCTAAGAGAAGTAAACAACTCTAAGCATTGATCATATGTCTTGTCATACTTTGGACTCCTTTGACCAGGGCAACATCTCTGCCACCTGTTATAATGACATTCAAGAAAGATCTCATCTATCAAACAAATTGCCCCCGTCTCGAACAGCCTCGGGATCAAATCAAATTCAGTCCCTTCCACATCCATCTTCATCAGCACAAAATCCTTACTTGTGACTGTCTTCTTTAACCAATCTGCAAAATCAAACCCCTGAATCCTGTCCACTTCACCATCAAAACCACCACCATCTGATAACAATTGCACTGGCTGAATTCTACCCATTCCCCTGCCATCAACCTCCACTTCCTGACCCGGGTCATGATTAATTTCAAAGGACAGTGTCTCGTTCCTCACCCAAGCTGCGTAAGGCAGCAACTTAACTCTTTTCTTCATTTTATACTCTTCATAAAACGTCTTATCAGCCTCAATTGCATATACTTCAAATGTTTTGTTCTGCTTCGGGTATTGCTTTCTAAACCAACTGCCGATACTGGAACCATAACTCCTGGCTCCAACATCAATATAGACATATCTATTCTTGAAACTTATATCAGCCATTGATGTTAAATACTTTATATTCTTTATATTTCTCTTCAAGGTAATCCATGGCTTCAGTGGCTCTTCTGTAATCAATGGCTCTGCTTTCCGGACTAATTCATGCCTATAGCCCGGAACCGAGCACTTATTTTTCAAATTGCCTTCGGGTTCATTCTCCCCGTGGCGAAGAATGATTTCGCTCTCTTTCTTCAACACAATTTCTCTAATATTCGGCATTGACGAATCAAAACCATCAATATCATGGGATTTCACTATCTTGCAAGAATTGAATAAATCAAGAAATGCATTGAAACTATACGTATCTTTAGCCCTCACGTGGACCACCGCAAACCCTTCGGGTTTCAGCGTCCGTACGACCTCCGACGCAAAATCTACCGGCCTAGAAGATTTGTCCAGTCTGCCCCCACCGACGAAGATGAAATCAAAGGTATTCTCACTGAACGGTATCCGATGCCCCTCGCCTGAAATTACAAGAGGCTTTGACGTTTTCTTGAAAATTCCAATCGCGTCCACCACTCCGATCTCTTTCAATGCGAAAACGTCCTGGCCATATTGAGTCTCTACGCACAACGACTTTGCGTTTCGAGAAAGGTAGCCTTCGGAAATCAGATCTTCGAAGACGGATGAGTAGAAATGGACGGTCTGGATCCACTCTTTGCTTGTGTAAAGATCGCGGCGACTGGGGCTCACTCCATTTGATCGAACGGCTTTGTTAGCGGTTACCGGGGAAACTCCCAAGCCCCCACCGGCAATAACAAAGTTGAAATTGTCCGGCAATGAGAAAAAACAAAAGTCGCCGAGATCACATGATTCGCCAGTGATGGTGACAACGTAAGCAAATCGGACAGCCATGATTAGAACACCGAATACAAGCACCCGTACCAGAATGTTTCTCAAAAAGCCAGACTTCCCTACGGTGGGCTCCATCACTTCCTTCTCCTGATTTGGAATATTAATGTCGTATAACAAAGAGAAAAAAATAGGGAAAAAATAACAAAATAAACGGAGACGGAGACGGCGGCTAGCGGGAGCAGAAGCGAGCAGAGGTGTGATTGGCGCCGACGAGGGTTCTTCGGAGGGAGAGAGAGGAGCAAATTGGGAAATAGAGAAAAATAGGAGGGGCAAAACGGGAAAGCATATTGCCGGAAAACTGCCGTGGGTTATGTATGAAGAACAACCGAGATCGGATTCTGTTACGGACAGGCTGTGGCCATTATCAGTTGAGTCTAGTGACGAGTTTTTGGTCTGCGACTGAGACTCGGTTTGTATTGGGTCTTTGTAGAGAGAGGGTAACGCGGTGCCCAACTGCACGCGGATGGATAAAAGAGCAAATGCTGCGGCGTGGGAAGTGCGATGATCTTGTGTTGTATTTTCACCCTGGATTTTAACTTTATTTACAATATTGCCATTTGCTGCCAATCTGCTTTCTTCGTTGTCACGCTGTCTTTGGAATATCGGCCTGGGGAGGGCTTTCGATAATGTGGGTCCGGATTTTAATTGGCTCGGCTGCCTCTGTCTAAAGAGGAAAAGAAAAAAATTTGCTTTTAAATTTGTTACCTTATTTTTATGGAAAATCACAATATTTTAAATCTTATTTCATAATTATTTCTATGAATAGTATTTTCATCATGATTATGTATTGATTATAAATTAATTAATTGAATTAATTATTCAATTACAGGATTAAGTATTAATTAATAATAATCGTAATTTTGAGCACATGATACAAATAAATTTTTAAAATTTTAATTTTAATATTAAGGTTAGAGGAAGTTCTAAAACTCATGTCGATTATGATTAAACTTATTTTTAAAAATCTAATTTAATAATTTAATATTGTAAGTATCACTAAATTGGGCAATTGAATGCCGATGATTTAGGGAAATATTGTTTGTAATTGAGAAATTAGGACCATTAGTTGAGTCTATGCCATAATTATGTTTTTTGCAAACATGACTTTCCTTTTGCAATGGTGTTGGAAGACATTATTCCTTTTGGAGATCGCCATATCTCCTTCGTGTTTAAGAACACCCTAAATTGAGAGCAAGGAAATATGTTAAGAAAGGGAGGGATACGATGGGAAGTAAAAATTTCCCTTCAATAAATTTTTGAATTGTTCCCTCTCAACAAAAGCATTAGAAGGAAACAGAGCCGAGGGAAGCAACAAGAAAAGCGGCATAACACGTCATTAAATGAAGATAAGCAATTAATTGATTGTTAATTAGATCAAAGATTGGCTTAATTAAGGAGGCTGACCCTAGTTGACATTAATCATATTATTTGAATTAAGTAAAATTATTCTATTATATCAATTTAATAATATAATAATATTATTCAATTAATAAAAAATTATTAACATATATATATATAATTTTAAAAAAATTATACTATTTTCTCTTACTTAATTGAAAATCACTTAATTTTTTAAATACTTATTAATAATAATAATTTTTATTTTATTAATTTAATAATTTTATTATATTATTATTATTGTTAATGCTATAGAATGATCTGCTTAAAATTTCATCATTAATTTAATGTGATTTCTGATTTTTTTTTTTTTTTAATTTTTTGAGTTTTAATTTTACGCGTAGCATCCCACGAGCTTTTATAGGAGAAAACAACGCCGTCAAGTAATAGGGACGAGTCCTGTGGGCGCCCCCCCAAATGGCGGCCTAGCGGTTTGGACACAAAACAAAAAGCCTGTCCTACTCCTGCATCCCTTTTGGCACAAGCATTTGTCCTTAATCCATAGAGTAATTTATTACATGGGTCGATGTGATTCAAAAAGTGCAAGTTATTTGGTAGTTGATTTAATGCTATTCAAAAGGCTTGCTTGTTTATTAGGCAGTTTGACATGGAATGTAACACTCTCAGTTCTTGTTTTTATAAATTCCAGACTAACACATAGCACACGTCTTGGGTTGGTATTAAACATGCCAAGGGGGGCGGGCTGGCTTGGGCCGAGCATTTGAACAGTAAAAAATTGACTTAACCTGACTGGTTAAGATCAAAAATCGGGCCTAGAAACAAAGACCCCGCTTGCAAACGTTATAAATTATTATGTATATTAAATTTATATTTAGGTCAATAAATAAATTCGAATCCATTATAATCCAGTTCACGAGGGTTGGATCTTATGAATAGTGTCGAGCCATGTTATTTTCATATATAAACATTGTCTTTAAGCCTGCGCTAGTCTTATTGTCATGGCCCCGCCTGTTTGACACCACTAATTAATTGGTTTGGTGGGTATTTTACACGTCAGACGGGAGGAAATGGATATTAATTGGATTATGATACTTGTGATCATAAATTGCGTCAATACATCTTAATCAGATAATGATTTTCTATTATTTTTAATCTGTGTTTCCAGCGAGGATAATACAATAATAATCCTGGTTGGTTGGTTGTGTCCAGGGT